>OX439043.1:38428896-38821592 GCA_949317995.1 Acholoe squamosa | reverse complement strand
GTTCATTGCAGTCTAAAATGACAAACGTGAAAACAATATCTCATATGGTTGTCTCGGGCCTGAAATTGGTTCATTTCTATGACTTCTGTGCGAAAGCTGACAGGAAGTTGGTGAAAAGTAAAAACCTTAAAAGCCTTGGTGCTTGACAATTACAACTTTCTCAGACGGTAGTTCTGGGTCTGAAATTGTCTTCTTTCATTGATTTTTGCACCGAAACTGACAGGAAAAGGTGGAAAATTAAAAAGTGAAATGTGTGACGCTTGTCTTGAAACATAGCCAGACGTAGTTTTTCGGCCTAAAATTTTGTTATTTTCATGGATTTTTGCGCAAAAAGTGACTGGAAATGGGTGAAAAGTAAAAACTCTGAAACCTTTTTTGCTTGAGTCTTGAAACTTTGTCAGATGGTTCATTGCAGTCTAAAACGACTCAACACTATTCAGTTTAGTCTTTTCACTCAAGGGAAAAAAAGGTCTGAAATGACAAACGTTAAAACAATATCTCATATGGTTGTTTCGGGCCTGAAATTGGTTCATTTCTATGACTTCTGTGCGAAAGCTGACAGGAAGTTGGTGGAAAGTAAAAACCTTAAAAGCCTTGGTGCTAGACAATTTCAACTTTCTCAGACGGTAGTTCTGGGTCTGAAATTGTCTTCTTTCATTGATTTTTGCACCGAAACTGACAGGAAAAGGTGGAAAATTAAAAAGTGAAATGTGTGACGCTTGTCTTGAAACATAGCCAGATGTAGTTTTTCGGCCGAAAATTTTGTTTATTTCATGGATTTTTGCACAAAAATTAACTGGAAATGGGTGAAAAGTAAAAACACTGAAACCTTTTTTGCTTCAGTCTTGAAACTTTGTCAGATGGTTCATTGCAGTCTAAAACGACTCAACACTATTCAATTTAGTCATTTCACTCAAGGGAAAAGGTCTAAAATGACAAAGATTGAAACCCTTTCTCGTATGGTTGTTTCGGGCCTGAAATTGGTTCATTTCTATGACTTCTGTGCGAAAGCTGAGAGGAAGTTGGTGAAAAGTAAAAACCTTAAAAGCCTTGGTGCTAGACAATTTCAACTTTCTCAGACGGTAGTTCTGGGTCTGAAATTGTCTTCTTTCATTGATTTTTGCACCGAAACTGACAGGAAAAGGTGGAAAATTAAAAAGTGAAATGTGTGACGCTTGTCTTGAAACATAGCCAGACGTAGTTTTTCGGCCTAAAATTTTGTTATTTTCATGGATTTTTGCGCAAAAAGTGACTGGAAATGGGTGAAAAGTAAAAACTCTGAAACCTTTTTTCCTTGAGTCTTGAAACTTTGTCAGATGGTTCATTGCAGTCTAAAACGACTCAACACTATTCAATTTAGTCATTTCACTCAAGGGAAAAGGTCTAAAATGACAAAGATTGAAACCCTTTCTCGTACGGTTGTTTCGGGCCTGAAATTGGTTCATTTCTATGACTTCTGTGCGAAAGCTGACAGGAAGTTGGTGAAAAGTAAAAACCTTAAAAGCCTTGGTGCTAGACAATTTCAACTTTCTCAGACGGTAGTTCTGGGTCTGAAATTGTCTTCTTTCATTGATTTTTGCACCGAAACTGACAGGAAAAGGTGGAAAATTAAAAAGTGAAATGTGTGACGCTTGTCTTGAAACATAGCCAGACGTAGTTTTTCGGCCTAAAATTTTGTTATATTCATGGATTTTTGCGCAAAAAGTGACTGGAAATGGGTGAAAAGTAAAAACTCTGAAACCTTTTTTGCTCGAGTCTTGAAACTTTGTCAGATGGTTCATTGCAGTCTAAAACGACTCAACACTATTCAATTTAGTCATTTCACTCAAGGGAAAAAAAGGTCTGAAATGACAAACGTTAAAACAATATCTCATATGGTTGTCTCAGGCCTGAAATTGGTTCATTTCTATGACTTCTGTGCGAAAGCTGACAGGAAGTTGGTGAAAAGTAAAAACATTAAAAGCCTTCGTGCTTGACAATTTCAACTGTCTCAGACAGTAGTTCTGGGTCTGAAATTGTCTTCTTTCATTGATTTTTGCACCGAAACTGACAGGAAAAGGTGGAAAATTAAAAAGTGAAATGTGTGACGCTTGTCTTGAAACATAGCCAGACGTAGTTTTTCGGCCTAAAATTTTGTTATTTTCATGGATTTTTGCGCAAAAAGTGACTGGAAATGGGTGAAAAGTAAAAACTCTGAAACCTTTTTTGCTTGAGTCTTGAAACTTTGTCAGATGGTTCATTGCAGTCTAAAATGACAAACGTGAAAACAATATCTCATATGGTTGTCTCGGGCCTGAAATTGGTTCATTTCTATGACTTCTGTGCGAAAGCTGACAGGAAGTTGGTGAAAAGTAAAAACCTTAAAAGCCTTGGTGCTTGACAATTTCAACTTTCTCAGACGGTAGTTCTGGGTCTGAAATTGTCTTCTTTCATTGATTTTTGCACCGAAACTGACAGGAAAAGGTGGAAAATTAAAAGTGAAATGTGTGACGCTTGTCTTGAAACATAGCCAGACGTAGTTTTTCGGCCTAAAATTTTGTTATATTCATGGATTTTTGCGCAAAAAGTGACTGGAAATGGGTGAAAAGTAAAAACTCTGAAACCTTTTTTGCTCGAGTCTTGAAACTTTGTCAGATGGTTCATTGCAGTCTAAAACGACTCAACACTATTCAATTTAGTCATTTCACTCAAGGGAAAAGGTCTAAAATGACAAAGATTGAAACCCTTTCTCGTATGGTTGTTTCGGGCCTGAAATTGGTTCATTTCTATGACTTCTGTGCGAAAGCTGAGAGGAAGTTGGTGAAAAGTAAAAACCTTAAAAGCCTTGGTGCTTGACAATTTCAACTTTCTCAGACGGTAGTTCTGGGTCTGAAATTGTCTTCTTTCATTGATTTTTGCACCGAAACTGACAGGAAAAGGTGGAAAATTAAAAAGTGAAATGTGTGACGCTTCAGTCTTGAAACATAGCCAGACGTAGTTTTTTCGGCCTAAAATTTTGTTATTTTCATGGATTTTTGCGCAAAAAGTGACTGGAAATGGGTGAAAAGTAAAAACTCTGAAACCTTTTTTGCTTGAGTCTTGAAACTTTGTCAGATAGTTCATTGCAGTCTAAAACGACTCAACACTATTCAATTTAGTCTTTTCACTCAAGGGAAAAAAAGGTCTGAAATGACAAACGTTAAAACAATATCTCATATGGTTGTCTCGGGCCTGAAATTGGTTCATTTCTATGACTTCTGTGCGAAAGCTGACAGGAAGTTGGTGAAAAGTAAAAACATTAAAAGCCTTCGTGCTTGACAATTTCAACTGTCTCAGACAGTAGTTCTGGGTCTGAAATTGTCTTCTTTCATTGATTTTTGCACCGAAACTGACAGGAAAAGGTGGAAAATTAAAAAGTGAAATGTGTGACGCTTGTCTTGAAACATAGCCAGACGTAGTTTTTCGGCCTAAAATTTTGTTATTTTCATGGATTTTTGCGCAAAAAGTGACTGGAAATGGGTGAAAAGTAAAAACTCTGAAACCTTTTTTGCTTGAGTCTTGAAACTTTGTCAGATGGTTCATTGCAGTCTAAAATGACAAACGTGAAAACAATATCTCATATGGTTGTCTCGGGCCTGAAATTGGTTCATTTCTATGACTTCTGTGCGAAAGCTGACAGGAAGTTGGTGAAAAGTAAAAACCTTAAAAGCCTTGGTGCTTGACAATTACAACTTTCTCAGACGGTAGTTCTGGGTCTGAAATTGTCTTCTTTCATTGATTTTTGCACCGAAACTGACAGGAAAAGGTGGAAAATTAAAAAGTGAAATGTGTGACGCTTGTCTTGAAACATAGCCAGACGTAGTTTTTCGGCCTAAAATTTTGTTATTTTCATGGATTTTTGCGCAAAAAGTGACTGGAAATGGGTGAAAAGTAAAAACTCTGAAACCTTTTTTGCTTGAGTCTTGAAACTTTGTCAGATGGTTCATTGCAGTCTAAAACGACTCAACACTATTCAGTTTAGTCTTTTCACTCAAGGGAAAAAAAGGTCTGAAATGACAAACGTTAAAACAATATCTCATATGGTTGTTTCGGGCCTGAAATTGGTTCATTTCTATGACTTCTGTGCGAAAGCTGACAGGAAGTTGGTGGAAAGTAAAAACCTTAAAAGCCTTGGTGCTAGACAATTTCAACTTTCTCAGACGGTAGTTCTGGGTCTGAAATTGTCTTCTTTCATTGATTTTTGCACCGAAACTGACAGGAAAAGGTGGAAAATTAAAAAGTGAAATGTGTGACGCTTGTCTTGAAACATAGCCAGATGTAGTTTTTCGGCCGAAAATTTTGTTTATTTCATGGATTTTTGCACAAAAATTAACTGGAAATGGGTGAAAAGTAAAAACACTGAAACCTTTTTTGCTTCAGTCTTGAAACTTTGTCAGATGGTTCATTGCAGTCTAAAACGACTCACCACTATTCAATTTAGTCATTTCACTCAAGGGAAAAGGTCTAAAATGACAAAGATTGAAACCCTTTCTCGTATGGTTGTTTCGGGCCTGAAATTGGTTCATTTCTATGACTTCTGTGCGAAAGCTGAGAGGAAGTTGGTGAAAAGTAAAAACCTTAAAAGCCTTGGTGCTAGACAATTTCAACTTTCTCAGACGGTAGTTCTGGGTCTGAAATTGTCTTCTTTCATTGATTTTTGCACCGAAACTGACAGGAAAAGGTGGAAAATTAAAAAGTGAAATGTGTGACGCTTGTCTTGAAACATAGCCAGACGTAGTTTTTCGGCCTAAAATTTTGTTATATTCATGGATTTTTGCGCAAAAAGTGACTGGAAATGGGTGAAAAGTAAAAACTCTGAAACCTTTTTTGCTCGAGTCTTGAAACTTTGTCAGATGGTTCATTGCAGTCTAAAACGACTCAACACTATTCAATTTAGTCATTTCACTCAAGGGAAAAAAAGGTCTGAAATGACAAACGTTAAAACAATATCTCATATGGTTGTCTCAGGCCTGAAATTGGTTCATTTCTATGACTTCTGTGCGAAAGCTGACAGGAAGTTGGTGAAAAGTAAAAACATTAAAAGCCTTCGTGCTTGACAATTTCAACTGTCTCAGACAGTAGTTCTGGGTCTGAAATTGTCTTCTTTCATTGATTTTTGCACCGAAACTGACAGGAAAAGGTGGAAAATTAAAAAGTGAAATGTGTGACGCTTGTCTTGAAACATAGCCAGACGTAGTTTTTCGGCCTAAAATTTTGTTATTTTCATGGATTTTTGCGCAAAAAGTGACTGGAAATGGGTGAAAAGTAAAAACTCTGAAACCTTTTTTGCTTGAGTCTTGAAACTTTGTCAGATGGTTCATTGCAGTCTAAAACGACTCAACACTATTCAATTTAGTCATTTCACTCAAGGGAAAAGGTCTAAAATGACAAAGATTAAAACCCTTTCTCGTACGGTTGTTTCGGGCCTGAAATTGGTTCATTTCTATGACTTCTGTGCGAAAGCTGACAGGAAGTTGGTGAAAAGTAAAAACCTTAAAAGCCTTGGTGCTTGACAATTACAACTTTCTCAGACGGTAGTTCTGGGTCTGAAATTGTCTTCTTTCATTGATTTTTGCACCGAAACTGACAGGAAAAGGTGGAAAATTAAAAAGTGAAATGTGTGACGCTTGTCTTGAAACATAGCCAGATGTAGTTTTTCGGCCTAAAATTTTGTTATTTTCATGGATTTTTGCGCAAAAAGTGACTGGAAATGGGTGAAAAGTAAAAACTCTGAAACCTTTTTTGCTTGAGTCTTGAAACTTTGTCAGATGGTTGATTGCAGTCTAAAACGACTCAACACTATTCAATTTAGTCATTTCACTCAAGGGAAAAGGTCTAAAATGACAAAGATTGAAACCCTTTCTCGTATGGTTGTTTCGGGCCTGAAATTGGTTCATTTCTATGACTTCTGTGCGAAAGCTGACAGGAAGTTGGTGGAAAGTAAAAACCTTAAAAGCCTTGGTGCTAGACAATTTCAACTTTCTCAGACGGTAGTTCTGGGTCTGAAATTGTCTTCTTTCATTGATTTTTGCACCGAAACTGACAGGAAAAGGTGGAAAATTAAAAAGTGAAATGTGTGACGCTTGTCTTGAAACATAGCCAGATGTAGTTTTTCGGCCGAAAATTTTGTTTATTTCATGGATTTTTGCACAAAAATTAACTGGAAATGGGTGAAAAGTAAAAACACTGAAACCTTTTTTGCTTCAGTCTTGAAACTTTGTCAGATGGTTCATTGCAGTCTAAAACGACTCAACACTATTCAATTTAGTCATTTCACTCAAGGGAAAAGGTCTAAAATGACAAAGATTGAAACCCTTTCTCGTATGGTTGTTTCGGGCCTGAAATTGGTTCATTTCTATGACTTCTGTGCGAAAGCTGAGAGGAAGTTGGTGAAAAGTAAAAACCTTAAAAGCCTTGGTGCTAGACAATTTCAACTTTCTCAGACGGTAGTTCTGGGTCTGAAATTGTCTTCTTTCATTGATTTTTGCACCGAAACTGACAGGAAAAGGTGGAAAATTAAAAAGTGAAATGTGTGACGCTTGTCTTGAAACATAGCCAGACGTAGTTTTTCGGCCTAAAATTTTGTTACATTCATGGATTTTTGCGCAAAAAGTGACTGGAAATGGGTGAAAAGTAAAAACTCTGAAACCTTTTTTGCTCGAGTCTTGAAACTTTGTCAGATGGTTCATTGCAGTCTAAAACGACTCAACACTATTCAATTTAGTCATTTCACTCAAGGGAAAAGGTCTAAAATGACAAAGATTGAAACCCTTTCTCGTATGGTTGTTTCGGGCCTGAAATTGGTTCATTTCTATGACTTCTGTGCGAAAGCTGAGAGGAAGTTGGTGAAAAGTAAAAACCTTAAAAGCCTTGGTGCTTGACAATTTCAACTTTCTCAGACGGTAGTTCTGGGTCTGAAATTGTCTTCTTTCATTGATTTTTGCACCGAAACTGACAGGAAAAGGTGGAAAATTAAAAAGTGAAATGTGTGACGCTTCAGTCTTGAAACATAGCCAGACGTAGTTTTTTCGGCCTAAAATTTTGTTATTTTCATGGATTTTTGCGCAAAAAGTGACTGGAAATGGGTGAAAAGTAAAAACTCTGAAACCTTTTTTGCTTGAGTCTTGAAACTTTGTCAGATAGTTCATTGCAGTCTAAAACGACTCAACACTATTCAATTTAGTCTTTTCACTCAAGGGAAAAAAAGGTCTGAAATGACAAACGTTAAAACAATATCTCATATGGTTGTCTCGGGCCTGAAATTGGTTCATTTCTATGACTTCTGTGCGAAAGCTGACAGGAAGTTGGTGAAAAGTAAAAACATTAAAAGCCTTCGTGCTTGACAATTTCAACTGTCTCAGACAGTAGTTCTGGGTCTGAAATTGTCTTCTTTCATTGATTTTTGCACCGAAACTGACAGGAAAAGGTGGAAAATTAAAAAGTGAAATGTGTGACGCTTGTCTTGAAACATAGCCAGACGTAGTTTTTCGGCCTAAAATTTTGTTATTTTCATGGATTTTTGCGCAAAAAGTGACTGGAAATGGGTGAAAAGTAAAAACTCTGAAACCTTTTTTGCTTGAGTCTTGAAACTTTGTCAGATGGTTCATTGCAGTCTAAAACGACTCAACACTATTCAATTTAGTCATTTCACTCAAGGGAAAAGGTCTAAAATGACAAAGATTAAAACCCTTTCTCGTACGGTTGTTTCGGGCCTGAAATTGGTTCATTTCTATGACTTCTGTGCGAAAGCTGACAGGAAGTTGGTGAAAAGTAAAAACCTTAAAAGCCTTGGTGCTTGACAATTACAACTTTCTCAGACGGTAGTTCTGGGTCTGAAATTGTCTTCTTTCATTGATTTTTGCACCGAAACTGACAGGAAAAGGTGGAAAATTAAAAAGTGAAATGTGTGACGCTTGTCTTGAAACATAGCCAGATGTAGTTTTTCGGCCGAAAATTTTGTTTATTTCATGGATTTTTGCACAAAAATTAACTGGAAATGGGTGAAAAGTAAAAACACTGAAACCTTTTTTGCTTCAGTCTTGAAACTTTGTCAGATGGTTCATTGCAGTCTAAAACGACTCAACACTATTCAATTTAGTCATTTCACTCAAGGGAAAAGGTCTAAAATGACAAAGATTGAAACCCTTTCTCGTATGGTTGTTTCGGGCCTGAAATTGGTTCATTTCTATGACTTCTGTGCGAAAGCTGAGAGGAAGTTGGTGAAAAGTAAAAACCTTAAAAGCCTTGGTGCTAGACAATTTCAACTTTCTCAGACGGTAGTTCTGGGTCTGAAATTGTCTTCTTTCATTGATTTTTGCACCGAAACTGACAGGAAAAGGTGGAAAATTAAAAAGTGAAATGTGTGACGCTTCAGTCTTGAAACATAGCCAGACGTAGTTTTTTCGGCCTAAAATTTTGTTATTTTCATGGATTTTTGCGCAAAAAGTGACTGGAAATGGGTGAAAAGTAAAAACTCTGAAACCTTTTTTGCTTGAGTCTTGAAACTTTGTCAGATGGTTCATTGCAGTCTAAAACGACTCAACACTATTCAATTTAGTCTTTTCACTCAAGGGAAAAAAAGGTCTGAAATGACAAACGTTAAAACAATATCTCATATGGTTGTCTCGGGCCTGAAATTGGTTCATTTCTATGACTTCTGTGCGAAAGCTGACAGGAAGTTGGTGAAAAGTAAAAACATTAAAAGCCTTCGTGCTTGACAATTTCAACTGTCTCAGACAGTAGTTCTGGGTCTGAAATTGTCTTCTTTCATTGATTTTTGCACCGAAACTGACAGGAAAAGGTGGAAAATTAAAAAGTGAAATGTGTGACGCTTGTCTTGAAACATAGCCAGACGTAGTTTTTCGGCCTAAAATTTTGTTATTTTCATGGATTTTTGCGCAAAAAGTGACTGGAAATGGGTGAAAAGTAAAAACTCTGAAACCTTTTTTGCTTGAGTCTTGAAACTTTGTCAGATGGTTCATTGCAGTCTAAAATGACAAACGTGAAAACAATATCTCATATGGTTGTCTCGGGCCTGAAATTGGTTCATTTCTATGACTTCTGTGCGAAAGCTGACAGGAAGTTGGTGAAAAGTAAAAACCTTAAAAGCCTTGGTGCTTGACAATTACAACTTTCTCAGACGGTAGTTCTGGGTCTGAAATTGTCTTCTTTCATTGATTTTTGCACCGAAACTGACAGGAAAAGGTGGAAAATTAAAAAGTGAAATGTGTGACGCTTCAGTCTTGAAACATAGCCAGACGTAGTTTTTTCGGCCTAAAATTTTGTTATTTTCATGGATTTTTGCGCAAAAAGTGACTGGAAATGGGTGAAAAGTAAAAACTCTGAAACCTTTTTTGCTTGAGTCTTGAAACTTTGTCAGATGGTTCATTGCAGTCTAAAACGACTCAACACTATTCAATTTAGTCTTTTCACTCAAGGGAAAAAAAGGTCTGAAATGACAAACGTTAAAACAATATCTCATATGGTTGTCTCGGGCCTGAAATTGGTTCATTTCTATGACTTCTGTGCGAAAGCTGACAGGAAGTTGGTGAAAAGTAAAAACATTAAAAGCCTTCGTGCTTGACAATTTCAACTGTCTCAGACAGTAGTTCTGGGTCTGAAATTGTCTTCTTTCATTGATTTTTGCACCGAAACTGACAGGAAAAGGTGGAAAATTAAAAAGTGAAATGTGTGACGCTTGTCTTGAAACATAGCCAGACGTAGTTTTTCGGCCTAAAATTTTGTTATTTTCATGGATTTTTGCGCAAAAATTAACTGGAAATGGGTGAAAAGTAAAAACACTGAAACCTTTTTTGCTTCAGTCTTGAAACTTTGTCAGATGGTTCATTGCAGTCTAAAACGACTCAACACTATTCAATTTAGTCATTTCACTCAAGGGAAAAGGTCTAAAATGACAAAGATTGAAACCCTTTCTCGTATGGTTGTTTCGGGCCTGAAATTGGTTCATTTCTATGACTTCTGTGCGAAAGCTGAGAGGAAGTTGGTGAAAAGTAAAAACCTTAAAAGCCTTGGTGCTAGACAATTTCAACTTTCTCAGACGGTAGTTCTGGGTCTGAAATTGTCTTCTTTCATTGATTTTTGCACCGAAACTGACAGGAAAAGGTGGAAAATTAAAAAGTGAAATGTGTGACGCTTCAGTCTTGAAACATAGCCAGACGTAGTTTTTTCGGCCTAAAATTTTGTTATTTTCATGGATTTTTGCGCAAAAAGTGACTGGAAATGGGTGAAAAGTAAAAACTCTGAAACCTTTTTTGCTTGAGTCTTGAAACTTTGTCAGATGGTTCATTGCAGTCTAAAACGACTCAACACTATTCAATTTAGTCTTTTCACTCAAGGGAAAAAAAGGTCTGAAATGACAAACGTTAAAACAATATCTCATATGGTTGTCTCGGGCCTGAAATTGGTTCATTTCTATGACTTCTGTGCGAAAGCTGACAGGAAGTTGGTGAAAAGTAAAAACATTAAAAGCCTTCGTGCTTGACAATTTCAACTGTCTCAGACAGTAGTTCTGGGTCTGAAATTGTCTTCTTTCATTGATTTTTGCACCGAAACTGACAGGAAAAGGTGGAAAATTAAAAAGTGAAATGTGTGACGCTTGTCTTGAAACATAGCCAGACGTAGTTTTTCGGCCTAAAATTTTGTTATTTTCATGGATTTTTGCGCAAAAAGTGACTGGAAATGGGTGAAAAGTAAAAACTCTGAAACCTTTTTTGCTTGAGTCTTGAAACTTTGTCAGATGGTTCATTGCAGTCTAAAATGACAAACGTGAAAACAATATCTCATATGGTTGTCTCGGGCCTGAAATTGGTTCATTTCTATGACTTCTGTGCGAAAGCTGACAGGAAGTTGGTGAAAAGTAAAAACCTTAAAAGCCTTGGTGCTTGACAATTACAACTTTCTCAGACGGTAGTTCTGGGTCTGAAATTGTCTTCTTTCATTGATTTTTGCACCGAAACTGACAGGAAAAGGTGGAAAATTAAAAAGTGAAATGTGTGACGCTTGTCTTGAAACATAGCCAGACGTAGTTTTTTCGGCCTAAAATTTTGTTATTTTCATGGATTTTTGCGCAAAAAGTGACTGGAAATGGGTGAAAAGTAAAAACTCTGAAACCTTTTTTGCTTGAGTCTTGAAACTTTGTCAGATAGTTCATTGCAGTCTAAAACGACTCAACACTATTCAATTTAGTCTTTTCACTCAAGGGAAAAAAAGGTCTGAAATGACAAACGTTAAAACAATATCTCATATGGTTGTCTCGGGCCTGAAATTGGTTCATTTCTATGACTTCTGTGCGAAAGCTGACAGGAAGTTGGTGAAAAGTAAAAACATTAAAAGCCTTGGTGCTTGACAATTTCAACTGTCTCAGACAGTAGTTCTGGGTCTGAAATTGTCTTCTTTCATTGATTTTTGCACCGAAACTGACAGGAAAAGGTGGAAAATTAAAAAGTGAAATGTGTGACGCTTGTCTTGAAACATAGCCAGATGTAGTTTTTCGGCCGAAAATTTTGTTTATTTCATGGATTTTTGCACAAAAATTAACTGGAAATGGGTGAAAAGTAAAAACACTGAAACCTTTTTTGCTTCAGTCTTGAAACTTTGTCAGATGGTTCATTGCAGTCTAAAACGACTCAACACTATTCAATTTAGTCATTTCACTCAAGGGAAAAGGTCTAAAATGACAAAGATTGAAACCCTTTCTCGTATGGTTGTTTCGGGCCTGAAATTGGTTCATTTCTATGACTTCTGTGCGAAAGCTGAGAGGAAGTTGGTGAAAAGTAAAAACCTTAAAAGCCTTGGTGCTAGACAATTTCAACTTTCTCAGACGGTAGTTCTGGGTCTGAAATTGTCTTCTTTCATTGATTTTTGCACCGAAACTGACAGGAAAAGGTGGAAAATTAAAAAGTGAAATGTGTGACGCTTGTCTTGAAACATAGCCAGACGTAGTTTTTCGGCCTAAAATTTTGTTATATTCATGGATTTTTGCGCAAAAAGTGACTGGAAATGGGTGAAAAGTAAAAACTCTGAAACCTTTTTTGCTCGAGTCTTGAAACTTTGTCAGATGGTTCATTGCAGTCTAAAACGACTCAACACTATTCAATTTAGTCATTTCACTCAAGGGAAAAGGTCTAAAATGACAAAGATTGAAACCCTTTCTCGTATGGTTGTTTCGGGCCTGAAATTGGTTCATTTCTATGACTTCTGTGCGAAAGCTGAGAGGAAGTTGGTGAAAAGTAAAAACCTTAAAAGCCTTGGTGCTTGACAATTTCAACTTTCTCAGACGGTAGTTCTGGGTCTGAAATTGTCTTCTTTCATTGATTTTTGCACCGAAACTGACAGGAAAAGGTGGAAAATTAAAAAGTGAAATGTGTGACGCTTCAGTCTTGAAACATAGCCAGACGTAGTTTTTTCGGCCTAAAATTTTGTTATTTTCATGGATTTTTGCGCAAAAAGTGACTGGAAATGGGTGAAAAGTAAAAACTCTGAAACCTTTTTTGCTTGAGTCTTGAAACTTTGTCAGATAGTTCATTGCAGTCTAAAACGACTCAACACTATTCAATTTAGTCTTTTCACTCAAGGGAAAAAAAGGTCTGAAATGACAAACGTTAAAACAATATCTCATATGGTTGTCTCGGGCCTGAAATTGGTTCATTTCTATGACTTCTGTGCGAAAGCTGACAGGAAGTTGGTGAAAAGTAAAAACATTAAAAGCCTTCGTGCTTGACAATTTCAACTGTCTCAGACAGTAGTTCTGGGTCTGAAATTGTCTTCTTTCATTGATTTTTGCACCGAAACTGACAGGAAAAGGTGGAAAATTAAAAAGTGAAATGTGTGACGCTTGTCTTGAAACATAGCCAGACGTAGTTTTTCGGCCTAAAATTTTGTTATTTTCATGGATTTTTGCGCAAAAAGTGACTGGAAATGGGTGAAAAGTAAAAACTCTGAAACCTTTTTTGCTTGAGTCTTGAAACTTTGTCAGATGGTTCATTGCAGTCTAAAACGACTCAACACTATTCAATTTAGTCATTTCACTCAAGGGAAAAGGTCTAAAATGACAAAGATTAAAACCCTTTCTCGTACGGTTGTTTCGGGCCTGAAATTGGTTCATTTCTATGACTTCTGTGCGAAAGCTGACAGGAAGTTGGTGAAAAGTAAAAACCTTAAAAGCCTTGGTGCTTGACAATTACAACTTTCTCAGACGGTAGTTCTGGGTCTGAAATTGTCTTCTTTCATTGATTTTTGCACCGAAACTGACAGGAAAAGGTGGAAAATTAAAAAGTGAAATGTGTGACGCTTCAGTCTTGAAACATAGCCAGACGTAGTTTTTTCGGCCTAAAATTTTGTTATTTTCATGGATTTTTGCGCAAAAAGTGACTGGAAATGGGTGAAAAGTAAAAACTCTGAAACCTTTTTTGCTTGAGTCTTGAAACTTTGTCAGATAGTTCATTGCAGTCTAAAACGACTCAACACTATTCAATTTAGTCTTTTCACTCAAGGGAAAAAAAGGTCTGAAATGACAAACGTTAAAACAATATCTCATATGGTTGTCTCGGGCCTGAAATTGGTTCATTTCTATGACTTCTGTGCGAAAGCTGACAGGAAGTTGGTGAAAAGTAAAAACATTAAAAGCCTTCGTGCTTGACAATTTCAACTGTCTCAGACAGTAGTTCTGGGTCTGAAATTGTCTTCTTTCATTGATTTTTGCACCGAAACTGACAGGAAAAGGTGGAAAATTAAAAAGTGAAATGTGTGACGCTTGTCTTGAAACATAGCCAGACGTAGTTTTTCGGCCTAAAATTTTGTTATTTTCATGGATTTTTGCGCAAAAAGTGACTGGAAATGGGTGAAAAGTAAAAACTCTGAAACCTTTTTTGCTTGAGTCTTGAAACTTTGTCAGATGCTTCATTGCAGTCTAAAATGACAAACGTTAAAACAATATCTCATATGGTTGTCTCGGGCCTGAAATTGGTTCATTTCTATGACTTCTGTGCGAAAGCTGACAGGAAGTTGGTGAAAAGTAAAAACATTAAAAGCCTTGGTGCTTGACAATTTCAACTGTCTCAGACAGTAGTTCTGGGTCTGAAATTGTCTTCTTTCATTGATTTTTGCACCGAAACTGACAGGAAAAGGTGGAAAATTAAAAAGTGAAATGTGTGACGCTTGTCTTGAAACATAGCCAGACGTAGTTTTTCGGCCTAAAATTTTGTTATTTTCATGGATTTTTGCGCAAAAAGTGACTGGAAATGGGTGAAAAGTAAAAACTCTGAAACCTTTTTTGCTTGAGTCTTGAAACTTTGTCAGATGGTTCATTGCAGTCTAAAACGACTCAACACTATTCAATTTAGTCATTTCACTCAAGGGAAAAGGTCTAAAATGACAAAGATTGAAACCCTTTCTCGTATGGTTGTTTCGGGCCTGAAATTGGTTCATTTCTATGACTTCTGTGCGAAAGCTGAGAGGAAGTTGGTGAAAAGTAAAAACCTTAAAAGCCTTGGTGCTTGACAATTTCAACTTTCTCAGACGGTAGTTCTGGGTCTGAAATTGTCTTCTTTCATTGATTTTTGCACCGAAACTGACAGGAAAAGGTGGAAAATTAAAAAGTGAAATGTGTGACGCTTCAGTCTTGAAACATAGCCAGACGTAGTTTTTTCGGCCTAAAATTTTGTTATTTTCATGGATTTTTGCGCAAAAAGTGACTGGAAATGGGTGAAAAGTAAAAACTCTGAAACCTTTTTTGCTTGAGTCTTGAAACTTTGTCAGATAGTTCATTGCAGTCTAAAACGACTCAACACTATTCAATTTAGTCTTTTCACTCAAGGGAAAAAAAGGTCTGAAATGACAAACGTTAAAACAATATCTCATATGGTTGTCTCGGGCCTGAAATTGGTTCATTTCTATGACTTCTGTGCGAAAGCTGACAGGAAGTTGGTGAAAAGTAAAAACATTAAAAGCCTTCGTGCTTGACAATTTCAACTGTCTCAGACAGTAGTTCTGGGTCTGAAATTGTCTTCTTTCATTGATTTTTGCACCGAAACTGACAGGAAAAGGTGGAAAATTAAAAAGTGAAATGTGTGACGCTTGTCTTGAAACATAGCCAGATGTAGTTTTTCGGCCGAAAATTTTGTTTATTTCATGGATTTTTGCACAAAAATTAACTGGAAATGGGTGAAAAGTAAAAACACTGAAACCTTTTTTGCTTCAGTCTTGAAACTTTGTCAGATGGTTCATTGCAGTCTAAAACGACTCAACACTATTCAATTTAGTCATTTCACTCAAGGGAAAAGGTCTAAAATGACAAAGATTGAAACCCTTTCTCGTATGGTTGTTTCGGGCCTGAAATTGGTTCATTTCTATGACTTCTGTGCGAAAGCTGAGAGGAAGTTGGTGAAAAGTAAAAACCTTAAAAGCCTTGGTGCTAGACAATTTCAACTTTCTCAGACGGTAGTTCTGGGTCTGAAATTGTCTTCTTTCATTGATTTTTGCACCGAAACTGACAGGAAAAGGTGGAAAATTAAAAAGTGAAATGTGTGACGCTTCAGTCTTGAAACATAGCCAGACGTAGTTTTTTCGGCCTAAAATTTTGTTATTTTCATGGATTTTTGCGCAAAAAGTGACTGGAAATGGGTGAAAAGTAAAAACTCTGAAACCTTTTTTGCTTGAGTCTTGAAACTTTGTCAGATGGTTCATTGCAGTCTAAAACGACTCAACACTATTCAATTTAGTCATTTCACTCAAGGGAAAAGGTCTAAAATGACAAAGATTGAAACCCTTTCTCGTATGGTTGTTTCGGGCCTGAAATTGGTTCATTTCTATGACTTCTGTGCGAAAGCTGACAGGAAGTTGGTGAAAAGTAAAAACCTTAAAAGCCTTGGTGCTAGACAATTTCAACTTTCTCAGACGGTAGTTCTGGGTCTGAAATTGTCTTCTTTCATTGATTTTTGCACCGAAACTGACAGGAAAAGGTGGAAAATTAAAAAGTGAAATGTGTGACGCTTCAGTCTTGAAACATAGCCAGACGTAGTTTTTTCGGCCTAAAATTTTGTTATTTTCATGGATTTTTGCGCAAAAAGTGACTGGAAATGGGTGAAAAGTAAAAACTCTGAAACCTTTTTTGCTTGAGTCTTGAAACTTTGTCAGATGGTTCATTGCAGTCTAAAACGACTCAACACTATTCAATTTACTCTTTTCACTCAAGGGAAAAAAAGGTCTGAAATGACAAACGTTAAAACAATATCTCATATGGTTGTCTCGGGCCTGAAATTGGTTCATTTCTATGACTTCTGTGCGAAAGCTGACAGGAAGTTGGTGAAAAGTAAAAACATTAAAAGCCTTCGTGCTTGACAATTTCAACTGTCTCAGACAGTAGTTCTGGGTCTGAAATTGTCTTCTTTCATTGATTTTTGCACCGAAACTGACAGGAAAAGGTGGAAAATTAAAAAGTGAAATGTGTGACGCTTGTCTTGAAACATAGCCAGATGTAGTTTTTCGGCCTAAAATTTTGTTATTTTCATGGATTTTTGCGCAAAAAGTGACTGGAAATGGGTGAAAAGTAAAAACTCTGAAACCTTTTTTGCTTGAGTCTTGAAACTTTGTCAGATGGTTGATTGCAGTCTAAAACGACTCAACACTATTCAATTTAGTCATTTCACTCAAGGGAAAAGGTCTAAAATGACAAAGATTGAAACCCTTTCTCGTATGGTTGTTTCGGGCCTGAAATTGGTTCATTTCTATGACTTCTGTGCGAAAGCTGACAGGAAGTTGGTGGAAAGTAAAAACCTTAAAAGCCTTGGTGCTAGACAATTTCAACTTTCTCAGACGGTAGTTCTGGGTCTGAAATTGTCTTCTTTCATTGATTTTTGCACCGAAACTGACAGGAAAAGGTGGAAAATTAAAAAGTGAAATGTGTGACGCTTGTCTTGAAACATAGCCAGATGTAGTTTTTCGGCCGAAAATTTTGTTTATTTCATGGATTTTTGCACAAAAATTAACTGGAAATGGGTGAAAAGTAAAAACACTGAAACCTTTTTTGCTTCAGTCTTGAAACTTTGTCAGATGGTTCATTGCAGTCTAAAACGACTCAACACTATTCAATTTAGTCATTTCACTCAAGGGAAAAGGTCTAAAATGACAAAGATTGAAACCCTTTCTCGTATGGTTGTTTCGGGCCTGAAATTGGTTCATTTCTATGACTTCTGTGCGAAAGCTGAGAGGAAGTTGGTGAAAAGTAAAAACCTTAAAAGCCTTGGTGCTAGACAATTTCAACTTTCTCAGACGGTAGTTCTGGGTCTGAAATTGTCTTCTTTCATTGATTTTTGCACCGAAACTGACAGGAAAAGGTGGAAAATTAAAAAGTGAAATGTGTGACGCTTGTCTTGAAACATAGCCAGACGTAGTTTTTCGGCCTAAAATTTTGTTATATTCATGGATTTTTGCGCAAAAAGTGACTGGAAATGGGTGAAAAGTAAAAACTCTGAAACCTTTTTTGCTCGAGTCTTGAAACTTTGTCAGATGGTTCATTGCAGTCTAAAACGACTCAACACTATTCAATTTAGTCATTTCACTCAAGGGAAAAGGTCTAAAATGACAAAGATTGAAACCCTTTCTCGTATGGTTGTTTCGGGCCTGAAATTGGTTCATTTCTATGACTTCTGTGCGAAAGCTGAGAGGAAGTTGGTGAAAAGTAAAAACCTTAAAAGCCTTGGTGCTTGACAATTTCAACTTTCTCAGACGGTAGTTCTGGGTCTGAAATTGTCTTCTTTCATTGATTTTTGCACCGAAACTGACAGGAAAAGGTGGAAAATTAAAAAGTGAAATGTGTGACGCTTCAGTCTTGAAACATAGCCAGACGTAGTTTTTTCGGCCTAAAATTTTGTTATTTTCATGGATTTTTGCGCAAAAAGTGACTGGAAATGGGTGAAAAGTAAAAACTCTGAAACCTTTTTTGCTTGAGTCTTGAAACTTTGTCAGATAGTTCATTGCAGTCTAAAACGACTCAACACTATTCAATTTAGTCTTTTCACTCAAGGGAAAAAAAGGTCTGAAATGACAAACGTTAAAACAATATCTCATATGGTTGTCTCGGGCCTGAAATTGGTTCATTTCTATGACTTCTGTGCGAAAGCTGACAGGAAGTTGGTGAAAAGTAAAAACATTAAAAGCCTTCGTGCTTGACAATTTCAACTGTCTCAGACAGTAGTTCTGGGTCTGAAATTGTCTTCTTTCATTGATTTTTGCACCGAAACTGACAGGAAAAGGTGGAAAATTAAAAAGTGAAATGTGTGACGCTTGTCTTGAAACATAGCCAGACGTAGTTTTTTCGGCCTAAAATTTTGTTATTTTCATGGATTTTTGCGCAGAAAGTGACTGGAAATGGGTGAAAAGTAAAAACTCTGAAACCTTTTTTGCTTGAGTCTTGAAACTTTGTCAGATGGTTGATTGCAGTCTAAAACGACTCAACACTATTCAATTTAGTCATTTCACTCAAGGGAAAAGGTCTAAAATGACAAAGATTGAAACCCTTTCTCGTGCGGTTGTTTCGGGCCTGAAATTGGTTCATTTCTATGACTTCTGTGCGAAAGCTGACAGGAAGTTGGTGAAAAGTAAAAACCTTAAAAGCCTTGGTGCTTGACAATTACAACTTTCTCAGACGGTAGTTCTGGGTCTGAAATTGTCTTCTTTCATTGATTTTTGCACCGAAACTGACAGGAAAAGGTGGAAAATTAAAAAGTGAAATGTGTGACGCTTGTCTTGAAACATAGCCAGACGTAGTTTTTCGGCCTAAAATTTTGTTATATTCATGGATTTTTGCGCAAAAAGTGACTGGAAATGGGTGAAAAGTAAAAACTCTGAAACCTTTTTTGCTTGAGTCTTGAAACTTTGTCAGATGGTTCATTGCAGTCTAAAACGACTCAACACTATTCAATTTAGTCTTTTCACTCAAGGGAAAAAAAGGTCTGAAATGACAAACGTTAAAACAATATCTCATATGGTTGTTTCGGGCCTGAAATTGGTTCATTTCTATGACTTCTGTGCGAAAGCTGAGAGGAAGTTGGAGAAAAGTAAAAACCTTAAAAGCCTTGGTGCTTGACAATTTCAACTTTCTCAGACGGTAGTTCTGGGTCTGAAATTGTCTTCTTTCATTGATTTTTGCACCGAAACTGACAGGAAAAGGTGGAAAATTAAAAAGTGAAATGTGTGACGCTTGTCTTGAAACATAGCCAGACGTAGTTTTTCGGCCTAAAATTTTGTTATTTTCATGGATTTTTGCGCAAAAAGTGACTGGAAATGGGTGAAAAGTAAAAACTCTGAAACCTTTTTTGCTTGAGTCTTGAAACTTTGTCAGATGGTTCATTGCAGTCTAAAATGACAAACGTTAAAACAATATCTCATATGGTTGTCTCGGGCCTGAAATTGGTTCATTTCTATGACTTCTGTGTGAAAGCTGACAGGAAGTTGGTGAAAAGTAAAAACCTTAAAAGCCTTGGTGCTTGACAATTTCAACTGTCTCAGACAGTAGTTCTGGGTCTGAAATTGTCTTCTTTCATTGATTTTTGCACCGAAACTGACAGGAAAAGGTGGAAAATTAAAAAGTGAAATGTGTGACGCTTCAGTCTTGAAACATAGCCAGACATAGTTTTTTCGGCCTAAAATTTTGTTATTTTCATGGATTTTTGCGCAGAAAGTGACTGGAAATGGGTGAAAAGTAAAAACTCTGAAACCTTTTTTGCTTGAGTCTTGAAACTTTGTCAGATGGTTGATTGCAGTCTAAAACGACTCAACACTATTCAATTTAGTCATTTCACTCAAGGGAAAAGGTCTAAAATGACAAAGATTGAAACCCTTTCTCGTGCGGTTGTTTCGGGCCTGAAATTGGTTCATTTCTATGACTTCTGTGCGAAAGCTGACAGGAAGTTGGTGAAAAGTAAAAACCTTAAAAGCCTTGGTGCTTGACAATTACAACTTTCTCAGACGGTAGTTCTGGGTCTGAAATTGTCTTCTTTCATTGATTTTTGCACCGAAACTGACAGGAAAAGGTGGAAAATTAAAAAGTGAAATGTGTGACGCTTGTCTTGAAACATAGCCAGACGTAGTTTTTCGGCCTAAAATTTTGTTATATTCATGGATTTTTGCGCAAAAAGTGACTGGAAATGGGTGAAAAGTAAAAACTCTGAAACCTTTTTTGCTCGAGTCTTGAAACTTTGTCAGATGGTTCATTGCAGTCTAAAACGACTCAACACTATTCAATTTAGTCATTTCACTCAAGGGAAAAGGTCTAAAATGACAAGCATTAAAACCCTTGGTGCTTGAGCCTTGAAACTTTCTCAGACGGTAGTTTTGGGTGGAACATTAACACACTGAAACAGTTGGTACTTTAGTCTTGAAAGTTTGTGACATTGTAGTTTTGGGGCTAAAATTGCATATTTTCATGTATTTTTGTGTGAAAACTGACAGTAAAAGGGTCAACATTACAGACACTAAAACTGTTGATGCTAGAGGCTTGAAACATAGTCATACGATTGATTGAGGTCTAAAACGTCTGAAAAATAGTAAATTTAGTCTTTTCACTTAAGGGGAAAGGACTAAAATAACAGACTAAAACTTATTGAGTTTTGTCCCTTTGTCAGCTGATAGTTTTGCACCTTAAATTGAACATTTTAACAGGTGTTTTGCTGAAAAGTGACTGAAACAAGCTAACTTTAACAAGCTGCAAAACATTTATTTTCAATGATACTTTAAAAATAGTGAATTCTGGTAATGGTGACCTAATATAGTGTAACGGGTTCCTTTCTCCTCTTATTCGATTGGACAGACAAGTCAACAAGAGGAGGATTCGGGTGTATGCGAACAGGGTTTTATTTCGGTTAGAATAACACAGGCACGGCTACCCGGAGGTAGCTCAGAGAGATTGTATGAGATACCGGATTCTTTGGAGAAGTTGGAGAACTTCGTACGGCGATGGTCTCACTACTCTGACGCGGCGACTGAGCCCTGTCCTCCTCTTATAGGTAGGGACAGTGGCGCCCCCCCGTGCCTCTCTCACACTACCCGAACAGATGCTGCCACCTATCCGGGAAGTGGAGGGTGAAGCCCGGGTGGCTGACTCACCCACCATGCCAAAGGACCATAACGTAATATATATATATGTATATACCTCTACACTACCCCACTAGATAAAACTCGGGGATAAATAAACTATTTAACCAACAATGGGGTTATGTTATAGTTATATCTATCTTATAATAGAGGTTATTAACGTTATGGGTATGTGTCTTTAGACGACAGTATGTGAACATATATATAACCGGATAGAAGTGATATTAAATCGTATATCACACAGTAACAATAGGTTTACATCCGGAATGGGAAAATACATTATAATACAATATTTAATCGTCATACACCCTTTGAGAGTTTTTTTTTTTTTTTTTTTTTTACAAACATACTATAAATAGTTATCAACGAGAATGACATAGTCATTATAGTATATGGATATCATGTATTCATTCGGATCGCAGATCCATAATCACTATCCAGCAGAGATTAAAAAATGAATACGGATGAACACAGTCCTGCTAATCCGGGTGGTGGAACAGTTCAAATGATAAGATATATATATATATATTGATATTTTTGCTCTGATAATAGAGCCGTGTCCGTTCCTGTGATGTTGAACTTGTGTAATTATTCCATGTGTCTATAGTATGTAAAATGGTAGGGCAGCTACCCTAATCCTCTATGGTGTGCTAAAGTCTTGTCTATTAATATAATGTAGTGCAGGAAACATAATGGCGCTATCCACGATTGCGTTATATGTTCCTATATCCGTTATATTGAATAGTCCGAGTGTTTCAGAAAGTATATATATATCAGGAATGTAATAATCACAGCATAACACAACGGCACTATCCACAAGTGTGCCGTGTGTCTCCTCACAGATGTATAGTTCCGGTTGGATATCGGGTACATCCGTGTGCTGCAGTCCTTTTTACAACTAGGTTGTAGATGTCATAAGGTGAACATCGGACCAGGATGGGTTAGTAGTCCAGTCGGGGCCTTGGGAATCATTCCTGGCGGGTCATCCGGTATCCTAGTCCGAATGGATGAAGAATACTGTGCGGTCTACCGGAATACACCAATAGACTTTAACGGATCCCTTAGTGAGGGCTGCGGTTACTTTTTACCATATTTGTCTTTTAGTAACCGCAAGGCATGTTCTTTTGTGCCATCCCACTCATCGAGATCGACACTGAAGACTGTCATAAACTTACTGTGAAGTTGGACATTCTTCATTTCTTCCGCGTCCAATTTCTTTTTCAGGACATGGACGGCACAATCCGATTTCTGTTGTGCTTTTTCTGCCAGGTCTTCCTGATATATAACATCATCCTTGACCTGTTTCTCCACACGATCTTTTTCAGCTTCGTGCAGCTCTCGGAAACACATCAGAGTGTCATTAATCATCCCTTGATGGAATGCTATGGCCCTCTGACGTTGAAGTCCTTCCCACGCCTGGTAGATGGTGCTTTGGACTTCAGCCTTACCTGGTTCGCAACTGTCAAACCAGGTCTCTGCCCTTCCGCAATGAACAACAATTTTGTCTTTCGGCGCTTTGGGCGGTTCCTTCTCCACCTTAGCGGGTGCTGGTGGAGCGGTTGGGTTAGCCTTTTCAGTACTAACCACAGCTTTCGGAATGGGAGCAGGCCCGGATTGGTCTGGTCCCACGTGAACGAAGGGTACACCATCCGGAGTAGGAGGGAGGTGCACCTGCAATCCCAATTTCAGATAATGCTGAATTTGTTCGTCGCTGGTGAGGGGTTTATACGTACCTCCAGCGATAGGACTGCCTGCCGCCGCAGACGGCTTCCGGCGCAGTTTACCCTTGTTACCGGGTGTCAAAACTTGACTCTCCGGGCCATGTGCTCCCAAGTCGGGAAACTGGCTGGAGTCAAGCTTGCCGGGTACGGCTTCAGCAGCGGCCTTATGAGAACTAGGCCTGCCGGAAGCGCCCCTTAACACCTGTGACGGGTGTTTGAAGGTCACTTCTTTCGGAGACTTCTCCACATCATGGTGGTCCAGCGGTGACCTTGATTGGTCCATCCGGCTGTGGGTACCATCCGGAAGTCTTGGGGATCCCTCCCGCCTGACATCTTTTCTGCTGCGTCCAGTTTGAACTGGCTTCCTTCCGGAGTTGCAGCACTCGTTCCACTCCTCGTCGTGGAGGTCCAGCTTACACCGACCTTCGGTGAGCACAAACCTCGCCAGGAGCTTTTTTCCGTGCGTGGTGTCCGTGGTGCCGAATGATTGATCACTCGGCTTCACGTTTGCCCAACGCTCGTTGTCCATCTTCCGGAACTCGGCCAAGAGCTCTTTGTGCAGGGCCATAACTTGGTCACGGGCTTTATTGAGTCCGTCAGCGTGAGCTGATTTACCGTGACGACATAAGTCACCCCGGTGTTTGTAGCTCATGCGTTTAGTGCATTTAGCACTCTTCTTGCCCTCGTCTGGGTTACACGAGTACTCGGGGTGGTGGTGCATGTGCTCCTCCACCAGATGGCGCTGGAACCGGATCTGGGTGTCCCAGACGCGTTCCTGCTCCATGTCACTTTTATCCATACAGATGGAGAAGGGGCATGTCTTCCGGGTCTTGGAATACCATTTATCCAAGGCCCAACGCAGTTTCTTTTTCTGTACCTGACTGTAATATGTGTCGGCACAATTGTTCAATAAGAGCCAGATACTCTGGTACATCTTATTCGGGACGGGGTCGCTGTCGGTTAGACCCATCCAATCCTCATCGTCGGAATTGCCGTCCTTGTTGTACCATTTCGGGCAGGCGTATTTTACCGTACCCTTTTTGGTGACACCAGTGACGCAGTCCTCCATGCTAGTAGGGATGCGGTCTTTAAAACCCCCTTTAGCATTGGCCCATCTGTCCGCATCGGATAGAGTTGGCGGGACTATGTTGTCGTCCGACTCATCCGAAACATTCGATTCGGAAACAGATTCCTCTACTTCCATAGATTCTACGGGTTCGGGGGCTCTGTTCGATGATGGCTGAATCCGGAAGGTTTTTAAGTTTCCGGAGTTTAGCCTTCTGCTGACGTTCCGACTGGGTCTTAGTCCAGCTCCCGTCGTCAGAATCTGCGGGTGTTTCCGGCTCCTTGGCTTTTGGCTTAGGAGTCGATTTTCCCGCACGAGGACCCTTAGGTGAGGCGTCCTCCCGTTTGCCGGTAACGACAATCTTCTTGATCGGAGGAGCAGTGGCGGCTTCGTCGTCCAGACGCTTCCTCTCACTCTCCTCATGTCTCGCTTTTGCTGCGGCTCGCTCATCCTCCATTTGTTCCCGGATGAGACGATGGATAAGTTCGGGTCGAGTCCATGTTAATAGGCTCGACTTCCGACACTTTTCAATGTCGGATTCCCGGAGGGTATAACCCGTAGACCAGGAATCAAACGCTTCAGCAGCTCTCCGGTACTCACTGACATTCAATAAGGACGTCTCGTGAGAATCCGGGTTCGGGTAACGGTGGCTTTCGTGTCGTACAAAAAGCCCGATCCAGTCCACCTGTTTAAGGTCGTCGATACCCCATGTACTACGATTGGGTCGTGGCATGAGGTCAAGTTCCAGTGTCATAGCAGCATCATATACTGCCCTACGGAATTCTTGGTGGACCATAAGTCCCCGTTGAAGCCATCCGTAATCCGTCAGCCATTCCTGAGGGATTTCCGAGTATACGTGGTTAGGTATAACCTCCAGAATACTCTGTCGGACTTCTGGGTCAATCAGAATATGACCAGAATATGACCGTCCTCATCCGTTTTCATCAAGTTATAACAGCAACCTATAGTGAACCGTTAAACAAAAGGACAACATATAACGGATTACAGGACGATACACTCGTTGTGTAACGGGTTAGGTCACTGCAGCCCTGGCAAGTCGTGGACTGCGACGGAGCACTACACCATCTCCAGCTCCAACCTGGCAGACTTCTGAGCCTTTTCTAGGGATTTCGTAGCCAACAATTTCCCTTTCCTCTTCAGTCCGCCTGCACCCGTCGAGACCTTTTTTACTACACCGCGCCGAGATGGTGTTGGCGCTGGCATTACGGTTTTACCCGGTACCTTTCTAGGTCTCCCTGGACCTCTACCTGGTAATTCCTTTAACCGGGGTACCCTATCCATATTAAATATGGATTTGGAGCCTTCTCCATATTTCTCGTCAGAATTCTCTCTTCCTAACCAAGGACGTAGCCTATCTATATTGGATTTGTACACCCTTCCTATATCGGATTGTATTTATACCGTACAATCGCTGATCACAGTAGTTACTGTAAATGGACCATCCCAATTGGATGCCAGCTTAACATGCCTGAGGGGTTCATGTAATCATAAAACACGATCTCCGGGTTTAAAGTGTCTTATCTTTAAACCCGTATCATATCCGACTTTTTGCCAGCGGGCACTTTTATGTAATTCTAGACGAACCACTTCATATGCCTTTTTAAACTGGTCTCATAATGCTTCCACAAAAACTACCTGACAAGGTAATTCCGGATTCATTCCGACGACACCAAATACCAGATCCGCTAGCATTATTAAATCTTCACCAAATACTAACAAATTTGGGGAGCAGTTAGTACTCGAATGAACAGTGCCATTGTAAGCGTGTGTTACAAAGTCGCATTGTTCATCCCAATCATCCATATTGTCGTTTACAAGTGACTTTAGGACTTGTATAAGGGTTCTATTGAACCTTTCTACTAGCACGTCACTTTGTGGACGATACGGATTGGTCCTGGTTTTACAGATGGCGAGATATTCACACATACTTTGCCAGAGATTGGATTCGAATTCCCTTCCCTGGTCACTGTGAAGCATTAAGGGCACTCCAAAAGTTAGTACCCAACCCTTCACAAAAGCTTCTGCACAAGTAACAGCCTTATGATCCGGCAGTGGGAAGACTTTAGTATACTTGGTATAATAGTCACACACTACCATCATGCACGTATTGTCATTCGGCGTTTTATTTAGTCCGCTAATAATATCAATTCCTATTCGGGCGAACCTTACCCCGAATAATTCTTGGGATAAGGGCAACTTACCGGGTCCGTGTCCAGGTTTGTTTTTACAACAATCCGGGCAACTAGCCACCCATCGGAGTAAGTCTTGTGACATACCCGGCCAGTAGTATCTTTTTGAGAGACGAGCTAAAGTTTGTTTCTTCCCAAAATGACCACTTGTTCTGTGTCCATGACAATAATACATGATGTCTCTACGCATGGCTGATGGAATGACAACTTGTATCTGCTTTCCACCATTGTTACATGGTTTCCAGCGGTACAGTATTCCCCTCTTGACTTCCAGCTCCGTCCATTGAGCTAGAAATCTTCTCATTTCCCTATTCTCCAGCGAGGCTATAGGCCTAGCTGGACATATACCCTTTGGTACCAATTGTAGAAGCCTAGCAGTAACCGAGTCAGCTTCCTGGAAGTTCCTTATGGTTTATAAGGACCAATCCAGGACACTGCCGATATGTGTTTCAAAAGGAATTCGAATCGAGGCTGCTACTGCTTTATGGATCCCACAATCAGTACAATTCGGATTGTCACATTTCCGAATTGGTATTCGGGATAAGGCATCAGCGTTCACGTGCTTATTTCCGGCACAATGCTGTATCTGACTATTTTCTAGTCCGAATTCAGACAGATGGGCAAGCCATCTCCCTATCATTCCTTCGGCATCCCGAAAGTTTAATAACCATCTTAAGGAGGAATGATCTGTACGCAATGTAAAGTTAGTACCCCACAAGAAGTGTTTAAACTTTTTGGTATATACCACGACAGCTAGTAATTCATGTTTAGTTGTGCAATAATTTCGCTGTGTTTTACTCAGTGTATTGCTAGCGAATGCAATCGGGACCTCCACTCCACCTTGGACTTGGGAGAGGGCTGCTCCGATACTTTCATTGCTAGCATCCGTATCCAGTATGAAATGCCCATCCTCGGAGGGGTATTGCAGTACTGGAGTACTCGTGAACAAGGCTTTCAATTGTTGGAAAGCTTGTTCCTGTTCGGTTCCCCATGGGAACTTCTCCTTCCTACTACCGGGGGTCCATGTTGTTAGGATTTGTAAGGGATAACTTACCCGAGAATAATTCGGTATAAAGTCTCTGTAATAGGAGCAGAATCCTAAAAATGACCTTACTTCCTTTGGACTATTCGGTACTCCCCAGTCCGTTACTGCCTGGATTTTTTCAGGATCAGCTTTTATTCCTTCTTCAGATATTATCCGGCCCAAATAATTTATGGACTTTTTAAACAAATTACATTTCTTAGGTTTAAGTTTTAAACCGTTAGATATTATTCTTTCTAATACTAACTTGAGGTTGTGCAAGCATTCGTCAAATGTTTTACTGAATACTATAACGTCGTCAAGGTATACGAGGCACCTTTTCCATAACAGATCACTCAAAAGTGTCTCCATCATGGCTTCAAAGGTTGCCGGAGCATTACATAAGCCAAAAGGCATAACATTATACTGGAACAAACCTATATGACTTGAAAAAGCAGTCTTTTCCATATCATCCGGGTTCATTCCTACTTGCCAGTATCCGGATTGCAAGTCCAGGGTACAAAACCATTTATTACCTCCTAAAGAATCGATTGTTTCATCAATTCTTGGCAATGGATACGAATTTTTCTTCGTTAAACCATTTAGTTTCCAATAGTCTATACAGAACCGGATAGACCCATCCTTTTTCGTCACCATACATACCGGACTACTCCAAAGACTGCTAGATGGAACTATTACATTCTGTTCTAACATCTTAGCTATTTCCGCTTCCGCTACCCTCTGATACATCATCAACAACTCTTTGAGTGTATCTTTCTGCGAAGGATCTTCTAGACTCATATCTTCATACATTGTCTTCAGATCTTCGGTCCATTCTTGTTCAACCAGTTCAACCGGAAGGTTCAGGGAACAACTAGTCACTGTCTCAGCCAATGTAACGGTACCAAGATTGGCTCCTTTTTTTAAATATAAGGTCCTGTTACCGGTATTGGAAACCGGTATGACTGACCAAGCCCCATTGGCTACTATCGTGTCAACCGACTCCAATCCTAGACCAGCCAGCATAACCATATCCGGCTCAACTACTGCATCCTGGTTCCTCAACTCGGAATTACTCCGAACCAGAACATCACAGGCCACTCCCGGAGGAATCTTTACAGTCTGAGTGACGGACGCCACACTGCTAACTTGTCTCAATACACATTGTACTTTCACATGATAAGGATGCTCTACACTCAGTTCACCAGTTCTCGGGTCCAAGACTGCTCCATACAGGGCCGCAAAGTCTAATCCTAATATCCCCTCATCGGCTATTCCGGCAATCGTAGTAGTTATCACATATTCGTGAATACCCTTGAATTGCAATTTCACACACATCCTACCATATGTTTGCCGTCGGCCGTTTGGGCGTTTCCTCCCAATAGGAGAGTATCGCGCACATCCGGTATAAGATCCGCTATTTTCCGAGAGACACAGGAATGGCTAGCTCCCGTATCAACTAGGAATTCAGCGGGTCTTCCATTGATATTAAGCGAAACATACCACCGCCTTCCATGCAACATGGAAGGTACATCAGTTATTGCAGAATCCTCATTATTCACACCCGGGTCCCGTCCACATCCTTTTAAGTATTCCAGACAAGGATGGCCCGGGGGTAGGTGAGCACTACCAACTACCTCATCTGAGAGGCCCTTGAACACCAAAAGTGAAGGAAAAAAACAGCTATCGTGAGTTAAAAGACTATACTTTATGCCGGTAAGGCTGCCTACCTGAGTAACTTCCATTACGCGCCCTTTGAATTTTCAACAGACTCAGGTGAGGACATGTACTTAGTCCCGGTGGAGCAGGGCTATGCCTACATGAAGGCCCGCTTTGCAGGGGATGGAGCCAAGTATCCCAAATCTTAATGGAAAGCGATCCAGTTAAAATTAAAAAATATAGCGGGGAGGTGTTTATTAAGAACAAGAAGAAATGGGACAGCCACAAAGAATCCCTGATGTTCAACCTCATGGTCCAAAAATATTCTACTCATGTAAAACTGAAAAATAAGTTGATGAATTCATATCCTAAACAATTGATCGAAGCAACCTTCTGTGAAAGATGGGGGGGGGAGCGCCTATTAATGATAATTGTTATAACACTGGTTTGTTTTCTGGCAAAAATCTCCAGGACCACCTGCGCACCCAGACCTCAGAGTCCTCCTCTCCAGACAAGAGTGACATCACAGAAGAAGATATCTACAAACTGGCCTCAACTCCAGATATGCAAAAGGCACCTACACAAACATGTACTGCTGCAGATCCAAGAAATAGATCTTCACACGCTTCAGGCCAAAAGTACACAAATTCACATAAATCCTCCACCAATAAATCTCACCCAAGTAGCAATCACAGCAGAGGACAAGGGGAAGATTCCAGTGGAATAAATGGTGTTTGGAGAGCGCAAGCCCACAGGAGGTCTTTCTCACACTCTAAAGGATCAGACCTTCCTAGAAACAAACAAAGGAGCACTTCCAGATCCAGACCAAGAGGACCTGAGCATAAGAGGACTGGACAAGGGAGCTCCTCTAGATCGGGAGCCTATTACCCCAGGGACAGGCACCACGCCCAATAGAATAGATCTGGATCTGTATCAACAAAAAATCATCGCTCTAGAAAAAGTTCAAGATCTCAGGGCCGTCAGTCCTCACCCTCTCCCAAAAGTGGCCGCTCTAGACAAGTGATAGTTGGCTCCAAAGAGAGTATTGATAAGAGACTGAGGAATATCAGTAAAGAATAAAATATAGAGGATCAATTCGATGTCTTGCTTGTCAGTGACGAACAAGTCACAGACTTTATTTACAACTCAGTGAGAAACTTTGTTAGATCATATTACAAAGACAAAGATGTATCAGTTTGCTCCCTCTCCCGAGAGAAAGGGACACTTCTTGAATATGAGAGGATATTGAGAGAGGTGGAATATGACAACACAAACTTCGATGTTGCCATTGTAACTGCTGGATTGTGGGACTTAATTTATGATGAACATTTCACCCCACTCTTTAGACATGGGGAGGAAAGGGTGGCAAAGGTGTTCATCCAGAGAATGTATGAGTTATTATGAGAAATATGCAAAATAGGGCATGAGATCTTCTCCCATCTGATCCACTTTGAAGCACTGGTCAAAGACAACCAAAAGAAGAAGAGCAGAGGAAACAAGGACTACAGGTTCCACTTACTTCGACAGGGTTTAATTCCTGGGGTTGCCCTTGAAGATGCAGTAGCAAACAAAATTGTCAAAAACCTTCACAATGTCTTTGAGACTTGGAGGAAAGATGAAATGAAAGATCAGGACCTGAAGGAGGACTGTGACCCACACTTATAAAGAATAATAAAGAATTTATCCAACCTGGTGCATCAAGCAGCACAGATGACCCACTCACAGACGACCTCATAGATGACACATCAGTCTCTCCTCTCCCAGTGCTGGGTCGCCAACAAACTACTATCTTCCTAGCTCACGAGTCTCCTCAGAGGAATCACATCAGGATCACTCCATCTCAGAACTTTCAAAATGTACAACCAAGAGAAAAAAATAATATGCCAAGATCATCCTCTTTGCCTGACTCTTCATCCATGCACAACAGAACAATACACTCGGCTAAAAGAAAAAAGAAAATGCAAAGATCAACCTCACCATCTGACTCCTACAATCCAAGTAAGAAAAAGGAAAAGAGAAAGGAAAGTACATCACAGAGTGCTTGAACCAGCCCGCCCCGCGCCCTATCATAAGGTGCTACAGAGACCAAGAGTCTCAGACTGCTCCTTGCAAGGTTATATATTTAACCTGAGAAATGATTTCATCTCTGGAGGAATTGAAATCTAAGTCAATGTTACAGGAATCTACATTCCTCAGGTGCTGAAACCGAATTTATGTTTTCTTTTACTTATTGGTGCTGCTTATCATGCCTTTGATGATTGCCTTTTATAGGCCGGGTAATGCATGGTGTATTACCCTGTTTATAGCATCTATGAGAGACTGATGTAAATGAATTTCACCAACCCCTATAGACTGTGTTTATGAATTGCCTCTTGCACTACACACCCTCTGGGGTGAATTATCAAAATTGTTATCATTGCTGAAAATACCTCTACACCTAGTACAACCTCTGCACCCGAAGGGGTGGCTACCCAGCTCTATTGAAGATGGATGGTACACCTGGTGGGGTGGTACTTGACAGCTGTTGGAGCTCAGACACCCACTGGGGTGCGTTTCTGGATACACCCGATGGGGTGTTTAAAGTGTTGACACAAGTAAAAAAAAACCAATGGGGTGAGTGTACAACACCCGCTGGGGTGGATCTTAAATCTCCTCATTTAGAGGAGGGACGTCTGCATGGTGGGAAATTCCAAGCCTGCACAGAAGACATTGTCTAACACATATATTAGTTCATAAAAACTGTCATTTCTTTAATGATTTACCATATCTGTTTGAAATTCTAATACTTCCAAACGCCATGAATGAATCATTTTCTTACCACTGTGGGCGCTATTCCATCCTAAATATTTGATAAACTGCAAGCATGAGTATATTCAGGTCATTCTCTATATGGTTTTTATGGCATGAAATCATGTACTGGTATTATTGATGAATTACCTACTCATCTTTGTACTACCATACTGGTCAGCACACAGCCAGGATTGATTTACCATATTCTTGTTAATACTTATAATATGTTTTACAAAATCTGAATCTCAATTAGCCAAAGACACCCCTATATAAAAAAGAAAATATGTACTACACTCGCAGTGGGTTTTTCACCCTCTGGTGTTCACAAGGAGGTGGGACTAAGGGAAATTTCAGAACATTCAAACTGTGTTTCCCTGTCATCTTTTTTTCTTCACCATTATCTTTTTATAGCTTTCGTCAACTGGGCGGGAAGGGCTACTGATGGGATTTCTTTGAACACCTACAAGATACACCTCTTTAAAAAATTATGATCTATTACGAAACTTTTGAGGTACCGTCCATGAAGGGTTTTTCAGTGGCACATATCAACTCCAGAAGTGTAACAAAAAAGCTGCTGGAAATTATACCCACATTGAATAATGTTGATTTCATCAGTATTACTAAGTCCTGGTTGAATGACACGATAGACAAGTCTGAATTGGTCTAGACTGGAAAGAGCTTCCACAGAATTGGTAGGGAATAATATGCTAGTGTAGGGGCCAGCTCTGGCTGTAAGTCCATGGCGGTAGGCCATCTGCCCCGTTCCAGTTGCACCAGCCCTCAGGGGCTGGTCAGCCGGTATAAGCTGCCCCCCCTTGTGTATTATACCGATCCAGATGTAGGTGGAAAGTAGAGAATGTCAGACGGGGAAGTAGCTCAGCGGTAGAGCTTCCGCCTGCAGGTTGGAGGGTCCCGGGTTCGACTCCTGGTTTCTCCAGGACGTTTTCCGCTGACCTCTACACTGGTGGAGAAACCGAGTTGGTCCTGACCCGTGTGAGGGGGGACTACGAGAACTCGGTACCTGGGCTGGTATGACACGAATGACGATTCAATTTGCTAGTACTGGGGAGACTTGGAAACAGGTGGCTGGTATGTGACTCAGTACTAGTCCCGGGTATCTGGTACCTATAGGGTACTGAACCCTATATTGAATCTGGTAGGGAGGAGTGTAGGGGCCAGCTCTGCCGTAAGGCAGCCACGTTACTGGAGATCCCAGCCCCCAGGGGCTGGCATCCGGTGGTAGCTCCCCCCTACATGTGTGTCATACCAATCCAGGTGTAGGTGCCTGGAACAGTATAATACAGATACCCTTCGACCCTGGCAGTACTGTGTACTGGTAGGTCAACTGGGAAGTCAGGAGTGCCTCGCACTGCTTGATAAAGCCCAAAACAATCTGGTTGGGAGGAATGCTTGGTGCTGGTTGGCCAGGTTGAAGCTGGTTGGGAGGAGTGTAGGGGCCAGCTCTGGCTGTAAGTCCATGGCGGTAGGCCATCTGCCCCGTTCCGGTTGCACCAGCCCTCAGGGCCTGGTCAGCCGCTATAAGCTCTACACTATATTACTGATAGGATCTATAAATACTCTAAGATAAATGAAGAACTGAGCTATATATCTGATGACATAGAATGTCTATCTATAGCCATTGATATACCAAAAGAAATCGTAGAATAACACTGACTTCTGTATATAAGCCCCCTGATGGCAAGGTCCCAAAGTTTGTGGAAGCTCTCAAAAAGCTATACAAGAAGAATTGGAAAAACTGGTTCCTTGGTGATTTTAATGTTAATTTTCTTGATAACACCGATAAAGATATGGAACAGGTTAAAAACTTCTGTAGAGATTATAATTTGAAATGACTTATTTCCCAGATAACTAGACCAAATGAGAAAAACCAAAAAGGAGGGACAGCATTTTACAATATTCTTACAAATTCTAAATATGTACTTTTTTCAACGGTGGCCCCTATCCTTATCAGTGGCCAATATATGTCTGTAGAAAAAAGGTTAGAAACCCTAAGGACATAGCATCATATCAAGAGAGATCATATAAGAATTACAACAAAGAAGAGTTTATGCAATTTTTACTTAGTAAAGTTTGGGATAACATATACCATGCTGTTAGCATCAATGAAAAATGGAATGTTATGTTAGGCTATATCAAAGAATACCTTGATGTTCACTGTCCTATTAGAAACATTCAATTTTTGCCCAAAAGAATATAAAAGTGGAGAAATTCCAACCCCCAGACGAAAGTTATCTTAAAGATCATTTGGATAATGATTATCTAGAGTTTAGTGAAGATGATGTAATGGAATATAATATAGAAATTGAGGTGGGAAAGCCATCTGGAATTGAACACCTTAAGACATCAGTCCTCAAAGATGCTTTGACAACCTGCATTAGGCCTTTCACACACATATATATTCTCCAATATTCTATTTCATCCAGCTCTCTCCCAGAGTTCTGGATGACTGCCACTATCACACCGCATCAAATCTAGAAAACTACATGAGGTATCAAACTGGAGTCCTATATATATATTGCCGATCCCCAGTAAGATTTTAGAAAAACTGGTTAAAAAATAATTTCTTAATTTCTTGAACACTCATGAGTTGTTACACCAATCGCAATATGGTTTCAGGAAATACTATAGTACAGCTGAGGTAGTATTTGATTACACTTCTGACCTTTATACAGCAAGGAATGAGGGAAAGTATGTAGCCTCAGTATATATCGATGTGAGGAAGGCTTTCGACTGTATAAGCCATGATCTCCTTTTGAATAAACTAAAACATGTGGGCCTAAATCGAACTATGTTACTTTTGTAGGGGACCAGAAATCCCCGTACCTGGTAGATTGACCCTCAGGGGCCAGTTGCCTGGTAATCACTGCTCCCCTAGTGTGTATCATACCGATCCAGGTGTAGTTGGAAGGTGGAAATATCAGGCAAGGGATCGTGGTGTAATGGTTAGCATGCTGGAATGTCATGCCAGAGATCCGGGTTCAAGTCCTGGTGATCCTAGATATTTTCACCGTCCTCTACACTGGTAGGATCACCGAGCCGGTCCTCACGTGACTTAATAGGGGGATCGGGGGAACTCAGTGCCTGGGCCGGTATGATACAGATCATCCGGTGGTAGCTCCCCCCTACGTGTGTGTCATACCAATCCAGGTGTAGGTGCCTGGAACGGTATAATACAGATACGCTTCGACCCTGACAGTACTATGTACTGGTAGGTCAACTGGGAATCAGGAGTGCCTCAACACTGCTTGATAAAGCCCAACCGATCTGGTTGGGAGGAATGCTTGATGCTGGTTGGCCATGGTTGAAGCTGGTTGGGAGGAGTGTAGGGGACCAGAAATCCCAGTACCTGGTAGATTGACCCTCAGGGGCCAGTTACCTGGTAATCACTGCTCCCCTAGTGTGTATCATACCGATCCAGGTGTAGTTGGAAGGTGGAAATATCAGGCAAGGGATCGTGGTGTAATGGTTAGCATGCTGGAATGTCATGCCAGAGATCCGGGTTCAAGTCCCAGTGATCCTAGATATTTTCACCGTCCTCTACCAACATTGTTTGTTTTCTTCATAGATAGCATACTTAGTGTACCAGAGGTCGCCAGTATTAAACTATATGCAGATGACATGGTTCTATACACCTCCTCAAGATATCCTGCAGTAGCTTTCAGGAACCTCCAAAGGGACCTGACCAGGATTCATGAAGCCTGTAGCAATATTGGTCTCACTATAAACCATGATAAAACTAAACTAGTGTGGTATTGTGCTGAGCACAATTATGTATATTGTAAAAATAGAAAATTAATAGTAGGCAACCAGGTCATACAAGAAGTGGAATGTTTTACCTACTTGGGGTACAGTGGCCCACAAGGGTCAAATTGAAGTTGGAGCAAAGAGTTGACTTTCACAAAAAAAGTTAGAGTCCAAAACCAAAATCAATGTTCAAAGTCAATTTCATTTCATTGCTGTCAAGCTGTCAATGTGTCAACTCATGCAAACCAACTTGTGACAGGTATCTTTTAGCATTGCATGGTGCACTCTATGTCTTTCTATATGTCTATACCAGCAACTACTGGGTAGCTATCGGTTCCCTCACACAGTAACTGATGGTTCCACACCAAGTAGCTGCTGGTTCCAGCATCCCATAACTGGTGGTTCCCACCCACTGTAACTGGTGGTTCCACACCAATCAGCTACTGGTAATGGATCCCATACCAAGTAGCTGCTGGTTCTCACACCCAGCACTTGGTTGTTCCCATACACATTAGTTGCTGGTTCCTGTACCCAGTACATGCTGGTTCCCACATACAGTAGCTACTGCTTCCCACATCCAGTAGCTGCTGGTTCCCATATAAACTGGTTCCTAACCCAAGTAGCTGCTGGATCCCACACCCTTGCTGGTTCTTGCACCCAGTACCTGCTGGCTTCCACATAGATAAGCTGGTGGTGTCACGGTACTAATAGGGCCAAGGACATTATGATTCCCCCCCCCCATCTTCCACCATAAAACTGGCATCAATCGGGTTCTAATTTGATGGTGTTCACAAATAAAGGCTTAAATTAAAGCTGAAGTCATTCTTGATTTTTTTAGCATGGTCAACCATAACGGAGTCAGATCCGTTTTTGCACCAGTTGCCATGGAAACCACCATGTTGAATAAATTAAATGATACAGGCACCCCTGACAAGTCATAAATGTGACCTTGGACCACTCTCTGACAAAATAGGTTTCCATGGTGACCAAAAATTTTTTGCAACTTTTTCCCCCCAAATCGTTACCTTTCTTCTGGTACCAAAATTATTAATCTGCGATAAAAATAAGGTCCCCTGGCACTGATTATACCAAGCAAAAAACTGTTTTTAGTTGGGACTATTTAGCTGTCCTAGGCTTACCAGGGTGGATTACTACCGTGACACCTGGTAGTGGTTCCCACATCCATTAGGTGCTGGTTCCTGCACCCATTATCTGCTGGTTCCCAAATACAGTGCCTGCTGGTTCCCACATCAGGTAGTTGCTAGTTCTTAAAGCAGTAGCTGTTGGTTCCCACACAGTAGCTACTTGTTCCCATATCCAGTAGCTGCTGGTTCTGATATAGAGTAGCTACAGGTTCCCATACCTAGTAGCAAAAGGGTGATCTGGATAAATTCTGGATGAAAAAGGTCATATTAGTCAAAAATGGACAAATTGGGAAAGTTGGGTGAAACTAGGTCATAAGCAGTCAAGACAGCTAAAATTTGTCAAAATAGGTCAAATTGGTTCCAAGTAGGTCATATTGGATGAAATTAGGTCAGAATAGCCTATTAGGTCAAAATTAGACAAATCAGATCAAATTGGCTAAAAGTAGGTCAAATGCATCAAATGAGATCAAACTAGGATAAATTATGTCAAATTGGTTGAAATTGGTCAATCAGGTCAAATTCTATCAAATTAGGTCAACGGTAGTAAGAATAGATCACATAGGTCAAAATTAGGGTAATTAGGTCCAAGTGGGTTCAAATGAGTCAAATTGGTAAAAATTTGTTCAATTAAGGTCGAATTATGTCAGAGTAGGTAAGGATGGTCAAATAAGGTCAAATATAGCGAAAATAGGTCAAATTAATGAAAGGTAGGCCACTGAGGTGAAATCAGGTCAAATATGGTAAAAGTGGGTCAAATTGGTCAAAAGTAGGTCAATAAGGTCAAAGTATGTTAAGATAGGTCAAATAAGGTCAAATATAGCGAAAATAGGTCAAATTGGGAAAAGGTAGGTCAATGAGGTTAAATCAGGTCATATATGGTGAAAGTAGGTCAAATTGCTCAAAAGTAGGTCAGTAGGTCAAATGAGGCTAAGATAGGTCAAACAATGGTTAAAATAGGTCAAATTGCTCAAAAGAAGTATGGAAAAGTCAAATTAGGTCAAATATGTTAAAATAGCTCAAATCAGTCCAAAGTAGGTCTATTCAGTCAAAGTAGTGTAGGGGTTCGTTCCCCCGTCGGGTGCGCAGAGCCTTCAGAGGGACTGTTCACTTGGTTGTGTCACTCCCCCTATGTATACCATACCGATCCAGGGTAGTTGGAAGGTGGAATCGTCAGTGGGGCCGTCTTGGTGACAGGGTATGTCAGGCCAGGGGATGTAGCTCAGCGGTAGAGCACTCGACTTGCAAGCGAGAGACCCGGGTTCGAATCCCGGTGTCTCCAGAAGACGTTTTCACTGACCACTACAGTGGTGGAGACACCGAGTGGTCCTGCCTCACATGGGGGACCTTTAGAGAGCTCGGTACCTGGGCCGGTATGGTATAGACAAGCGCTTCAACTTGCTAGTGCTGAGGGACTTGGAAACAGATGGGCTGTGTGTGACTCAGTACTGGTACCGTTCAGACTGGACTGGAGGACCGGTTCTGGCGGGATACTGTTGAAGCTGGTTGGGAGGAGTGTAGGGGTTCGTTCCCCCGTCGGGTGCGCAGAGCCTTCAGAGGGACTGTTCACTTGGTTGTGTCACTCCCCCTATGTATACCATACCGATCCAGGGTAGTTGGAAGGTGGAAATGTCAGTGGGGCCGTCTTGGTGACAGGGTATGTCAGGCCAGGGGATGTAGCTCAGCGGTAGAGCACTCGACTTGCAAGCGAGAGACCCGGGTTCGAATGTTTTCACTGACCACTACAGTAGGTTAGAATAGGTTAAATTAGGTCAAACATAGCCAAAATAGGTCAGATTGGTCAAAATATTCATATCCGATCTTATTTTGCCAAATTCGACATAATTTGACCTTATTGACCTACTTTTGATAAATTTTACCTATTTCCAGCATATTTGACCTTACTTCACCTATCCTAACCTACTTTGACCTACTTTGATGAAGTTGACCTACTTTTGACAAATTTGATCTATTTCAACCATATTTGATCTATCCTGACCTTATTGGACCTAATTGACCTACTTTTGATTAATCTGACATATTTTCACTATATATGACCTTAATTGACCCATCCTGACCTAATTGACCTACTTTTGGCCAATTTGTCTAGTTTTCACCACATTTGACCTTATTTGGCCTATCCTACTGTTATTGACCTGTTTTTGACCAATTCGACCTATTTTGACTATATTTGACGTACTTTGACCTTATTGACCCATTTCCGACCAATTTGACTGGTTTTCACAATATTTGAACTTATCCTACCCTTATTGACCTACTTTTTACCAATTAGACCTATTTTCACCCTATTTGACTTAATTTCACCTATCCTGACCTTATTGACCTACTTTTGACCAAATTGACCTATTTTCACCATATTTACTCTAATTTGTCCTATCCTACCCTAATTGACCTGCTTTTGACCAATTTTACCTTTTTTCACCATATTTGACATAATTTGACCTATGCTACCCGAATAGACCTACTTTTGACCAATATGACCTATTTTCAACATATTTGACCTAATTTGACCTATCCTAACCCAATTGACTTATTTTGACAGCTACTGTTTTAAGAACTCGCAACTACCTGATGTGGGAACCAGCAGGCACTGTATTTGAGAACCAGCAGGTAGTGGGTGCAGGAACCAGCACCTAATGGATGTGGGAACCACTACCAGCTACTCTATGTGGAAGCCAGCAGGTACTGGGTGCAAGAACCAGCAAGGGTGTGGGATCCAGTAGCTACTTGGGTTAGGAACCAGTTTATATGGGAACCAGCAGCTACTGGATGTGGGAAGCAGTAGCTACTGTATGTGGGAACCAGCATGTACTGGGTACAGGAAACAGCAACTAATGTGCATGGGAACCACCAAGTGCTGGGTGTGGGAACCAGCAGCTACTTGGTATGGGATCCAGTGCCAGTAGCGGATAGGTGTGGAACCGCAGTTACAGTGGGTGGGAACCACTAGTTACAGGATGCTGGAACCAGGAACTACTTGGTGTGGAACCATCAGTTATTGTGTGAGGGAACCGATAGCTACCCAGTAGTTGCTGGTATAAACTTTGTTCCTATAGAAAGACATAGAGTGCACCATGCAATGCTAAAAGATACCTGTCACAAGTTGGTTGACACCTTGACAGTTTGACAGCAATGAAATGAAATTGACTTTGAACATTGATTTTGGTTTTGGACTCTAACTTTTTTTGTGAAAGTCAACTCTTTGCTTCAACGTCAATTTGACCCTTGTGGGCCACCTTATTGGGGGCCCCAATAGACAGAACACTGAGCATGAAGCCTTTTGTGAAGAAAACCAGGAACACTGTTGAACACTTATCCTATAAGTTTGCTAGAATGTGATACCTTATGTCAGATAATGTTGCTATGACTGTATACAAGCAGGCCATCATGCCTCACTTTAATTACTGTTCTTTCATGACAGACTGTTGTATAGATGACCTTACCAAGCATTTACAATATATACAAAATAGGATGTGTCAGATGTACGAGGACTTGGGAAAACTCCATAACCAATCTTCACAACGGGTATGAGATACCTATGCTAGCTCCATGCAGAAAGGAATTACTTATGTCCCTTTTTTATAATAAATTTAAAAAAATAAATCACCTGCTAGACAAAGAAATAGGACAAGGGCAGACACCAAAAGAAATTACGATATCCCTTTTCCCCGTACGTCTAAGTTTAGGTGCAGCCCTCTATATAGGGGCAGGGTTTTGTCAAACAGACTACATCTGAACCGCCAGGAGGCAGTGAAAAAGGAGCCTTTCAAACGCAAGTCAAAAAGATGGTTTGGCTCAGTGGTAAAAGGAAGCTTGAACAAAATGAACAGAGGAGAAGAAGGCACTGAGTCTTTCTACTTTACTCTGAGGCAGGAGTTTTTTTGTTTTGTTTTTTGTTGTTGTTTTTTTTAGGTTGATGTGGCACTGTACCCTAATGGATGTATGACACACAACGACACTACACTTGAAGGTGGGATAGGTTCATTTTATATTTCCAGTCGCGTCATCTGTAAATATTCATTGTTAGCATTTCTAGTTCATAGGTACCAGACTGCACTTAGTTAGTCTGCAGCGAAAGACTCTCTACAGATGTGTAAGCACATATACTACTGCCTCATGAAAATTTACTTTCTAGGATGAAATACCAAAAGAAAAACGATAAAAATGTTTGTAAATGCATTGACTAGCTGATCGATTGACCAATTGCATAATATTCTGTGAATCTAGTAATCAAAACTTTTTCTCCCACTGTAATTTATTATGGCTCCATATGCTGTTATATACTATATTTTACACTACACTCTGTATGAAGGGGAAAATATTGAAGTGGAAAATCATTTCCTATGAAATGGTAATGAAGTTTACAATAAAATAAAAATAAAATAAGAGCATGATAAATAACAATTTAGAAATTGTGCACTCATGGTATTAAACTGCACATGATCAGTCAAAGAATGCACCTATACCCATTATTATAGCTCTGTACGACCACATGGGCCCTAGATGGGATTTCTCTGGGCCTGTGGGCCTGGCGCAGATGGGTAAATGCTTGTAAATGTCAGGGAAGCCAGCTGGGGCCCACATGGGCTAGCCCAGTTCACTTTATGATCTGAAGGTCGATGGATCTAGTCCAAGCAGTGACGGCTACTCTTCCTATCCTTTCATAGCATTACCAATGTTCTTAAATATCTCTTTCAATCCCATTATACTTGAAAATAAAAGAAATGAAAACACCAAAACATGAAAAATAATTTTTTTTCATTCTTTATAAAGTGGGCAAGGGTCCAGAGCTGAAAAAATGGTGTGGATGTGTTAGGACTAGATCCACCAACCTCTGGATCAATAGTCCAGTGCTCTTCCTACTGAGCTAACCAGGCAGCTGTGATAGTAATAGTCAAAATCTTAGAGGGATAGCTGAGAGGGAGGCACTATTACTCATCACATTGAATAGGGTGAAGTCATGATGCCTCAATATGTTATATGATGTGATAACCAATGGTGCATTCAGCTTCATATCTCAACCATCATCACATGAATCTATTTGATTCAAAATACTCTTCTGATTATCCAGAACAGGTGGTCTAGGGGGACCCAGCAAAAAAAACCAGGTCTAGGGGGCACAGCTATGAATTCAGTACTATTTTCTCTATATTTAAGGGTTTAACCAGGGCTCATCTTCAGGTGTTTGCAGGGAGTGTAGGGGAGCATGTGCTCCCTGGCCACTCGCTGGATCTGTTACTGTTACCTGAAAGCTAACATTTTGGGGTACCTATTCAAAGTGATGAAGTAATAAGGCCTCTCACTAAGCTACCTCTCTTCCATTGTAATCACAACTATGATAGTGCCACCCTCTTAGCCGTGTTTCCCTGATTCATCTTCTATCAGAGAATGAACACTATGCCTTGTTGACACATGCTTTTAAGGTGGGGCGATGTGTAAACCTTTGTCTCTTCAGGGCATCTGCATGGATAAATCCTTCAACACATTGTGAACACATATACCGCTTCTTCCCTGTATGGGTCATTGTGTATCTCCTAAGGCTAGCAAGACAGCTCAACCCTTTACCACAGTATGAACACGCATGTAGTTTATCTCCTGTGTGGGTCATTATGTGTGTCATAAAGTTATGTCCATCTGTGAACCTTTTATCACAGTGTGAACTTACATGGGATTTCTCCCCTGTGTGGGTCATTATGTGTTTCTTTAGGTTACCTGTCTGACTGAATCCTTTACCACAGTATGAACACACATGAGGTTTCTCCCCTGTGTGGGTCCTCATGTGTGTCTTTAAGTTACTAGGCAGATTTTTACTATCACTATCACAGCTGCCTGGTTAGCTCAGTAGGTTAAGCACTGGACTATTGATCAGAAGGTTGGTGGATCTAGTCACTTCCACACCATTTTTTCAGCTCAAGACCCTTGCCCACTTTATTCCGACCTAGCGTGATACATTATTGACCAATGAGAAATTTCCACTCATTCACTGCAGACTTTTCAGGGTGCATTACATAACACCTGGTACCCATCAGCTTGTCGTTATCAGACCTTATCTCGCAAGGTATCAGCTTCAGCAGGGGTCGGCCCACTAAGGAATCCGCTAACCCGGAATGGTGTTTTTATTTCTTTTATTTTCAAGTATATTGGGATCAAAAGAGATATTTAGGAACATTGATAATGCTATGAAAGGATTAGAATAGTAGCGTCACTGCCCAGACTAGATCCATCGACCTTCAGATCTTATAGTCAACTGGGCTTGCCCATGTGGGCCCCAGCTGGTTTCCCTGACATTTACCAGCATTTACCCATCTGGGCGAGGCCCACAGGCCCAGAGAAATCCCATCTGGGGCCCATGTGGTCATGCTGGCTTGATCTTGCATACTGGAGGCTGAAATAGGCCTGTATTATCTCTATACCTAAGGCAAGCCAGGACTGATTAACAAGGATAAATTGACAGATGCACAAGGATGCACAAGGAAAATGATACTAACAAAAGTACTACACATGTATACATGTGTTCAACTTTGAACAACTCTCAAGCTTTCCCTATGGAAAATATCATCTTTCTGTTTTTGACATTGTAGTAGTACATGTCTTTTCTATCGGATTCACTATTTGTATTATATGTCAGACTGTTGGTTAACTTTCAATGTAACACCCCACCAAAGGGGCTTACTGTTCAATTCTTGTGTGTAGCATTCAAAAGAACTCTTCAAGGTTTCAGATGGAATATTGATGATGATGAATGTTATTTAGTCAATAATAGCCCTTGCTTCTGGGTTAAGATCAGCGCCCTATATATTAACTCAACATGCAGAACCTATTGTACATGAAAGACGATTTCTCAATAATGGAAAACTCTGAAAAGGAATATCGGACTGCCTTGAATGTGTTAATATGTATGTTGCATTCATTTGAGTTTAAATAAACTGTCAACGAGTCCATAAATGATGAATGAAGATGAATATAGACGAAGCGGGGATCCAGTTTGATATCCACTTTATTCAATGAAGTCCTAGAGGTGTAGGTGATAATACAGTATATGGTACCCAACAGTGTCCAAGCCTAGCCTTGAGCTGGGGGCTCTTATCCCAGGTGAGTGTGTGAGGGATGAAGTATGAAGGTAGAAAGATGAGTGAGCTGCTCCACTGGGAGGTATTTATAGTAGGAGCTGCTCACCCAGCTCATCCTAAAAATAGTATCAGGTGAGCTCAATATAGTAACTGGGGACTTCCAGTGCGCATGTGTAGGTGGATCTAAACATAGCACTGGGGGTCACCAAGTTCAGTGTGATTCTAAATATAGCTGCTGGGAGGTTCCCAGTAGGCACCTCCCTTTTAACCAAAGTTAATTACCTGTTCTTCCATCACGGTGTGTCTGATGTATCATTTAGCACATCATGCTGTTTGTGTTGCATTTATATCATACCGTAACAGTACGTTTAAGTGTTGGGTTAAGTGGGATTGAATTCAATCTGCACCCAGGAACTTATACACACACACTATATTCACAGTATTAGTGACCTGTTCCTTTTGGGTTGGACAATCATGTACCAAGGATCATATAGCCTCTCTACAGAACCACCCATGTCATACATACAGTACTATGAGTAGTAGTGCCGCTGTTTGCCACCAGATGGAGACGCTATTGGTGTAGTAAATAACTTTAGAAGGTAATTAATCATTTTTGGGTCTAAATCAGATCAAACTTTACATATATAGGATGTTATTTTTGTTCCAAACAGTGTTAAACGTAGACAAGTACCGGTTAGGACAACAAATAAAGTGTATGTTGGGGAGGTCTACGCTGTCTCTTGCAGAGGGACACCCTTAATGGATTCTATAAAGGATCCTCATTTGGTAAAATCAAAAGTAAATTGTGGTAAAGAGGGGGTGGTGTATTTACACTCTACTGTGGTAGGGGTACCTATCAATAGTCTGTCGTCTCAATGAAATTCAAATCTGCGACATGGAAGGGAACAACAACTGTTTGAAGGTAAATAGAATGGGTTATTCAAACGAATTACTTCGATCAAGTACTAAATTATCTTAAAACAAAATGCTCCCACTTACACAGAAACACCTGGTGGCAAACTTTAAACCTCACAAATCTGCCAACTATTCTTCCTTTCCATATTTTTGTGACAAATTTCTGTTTATTATATCCATACCACAGTCATGTATTGGCTGTCTGGGTGGTCATTGAAAATTTATAGTTTAAGGTTGGAAGTAGTTCTCAAAGTACCTTACAGGGGGTAATGAACGATATAGGCTTTGGGCAGCTAGCTCAAATGGCTTTAAAGAGATGTTGGTCGCTGTGGTGCTAAGTTGGGGATTTAATTCATTGTTCTAAATGAAGTGGTAGAGGAAGGGCAAGAAGGCGTTCATCTCTCCATGACCTTACAACACTCAAAATCCGCCGATTAAAGTTCCAATATTTTTTGTAATATCCATTTCAAATCACAGAAGTCTTGTTCACAGGTAGTTGGTTCAATTGAGCAAGGATGGTAATAGTCACAAGTACAAAGTAGAGTTCCAATCTAACTGGTTACAAGTACAGCACCAATATGATGAGTATGAACCAACCCTAGGTGTGTGCTGCAGCAAGATGACTAAGTCCAAAGGTTAATACTTACATAGTCCAACCCTATGTATCCCAGCAGTAAGTATGGTCAGTCCTCACAGGAAGAGCATTACATTCTATCTCCTGCCTGCTTGGCCAGCTCATCTGCTTATATACAACTCAGACGCCTCCAACCACCAGTCCCGTGGCCTTAAAAGGCCACTTCCTGTGGAGCCTTCCCACAGTTCTTTGCACCCTTCCCACAAAGTATTGCAACAGGAACTGCGGCATTTCTAGACCAATCAGAAGGCAGCTTTTCAGCTGCATGATGGGAATGTTTACAATCAGGGTGCACTGTGGGAAGGTTTACTCGCAGAGGCTGCTGGGAAGGGGATCCCTATGCCTTGTCTGGAGTATAGGTGGCTGGAGTAACTATGTTTCATTCAGAGACTAGGCCTCTGCTGTAGAGTTGGAATAAACGTGTTTTGACTTAATGTTTTGACTTGATTTAAAGTGGCTACAGCACAGTAACACTGGTATTTTTTTCTGGTACCCCTAGTAGTACTACTTCTACTACGATCATCTACTACGTCTGATTCTACTGCTAGTGCTGCTGCTACTACCGCTCCTTTTACACTAGTTCTGCTCGCTGCTAATGTTCCTGCTTTTGCTGCCCCTTTTACCACTGATGCTGTCAAAGGAGATAGCAGACGTGATCTGCCCTTCCAAAAAAAATCAGGGTTTTTTATATAGTCGAGAGAATGAACTAATTGTGTTTTCACCTGGATCCTTCCACCCCTGAATCAATAAACATGAAAAATGCTTTTTGGGATAAAGGTATCAGGTGGGATAACAGTTGTAACAACTGTGATAATGGAATGTTAGGAGATTAAGGTGTTCAAAGTCTTGTCTGTATACAAAAACTACAGGCATGGTTAACGACATAGGGAAATATAATCTTGTAAGAGAGAAATCAAAGTGTTTTGATCGGATTACTCACTACGAATAAAAGACAAACTCCCTACCCTCTGTAACTATGAGGTCAGAACCTTTTAAGTATTTTATCTTTTTCCTCTGGGACCAACCACACTTAACGATCTAAGGGTTCTATGGAGGTATCCAGCTGAAAAAAAGGAATCTTGGTTGAATTAAAGCTGTTAGGAACTGTGGTAAATATCTTAATGCGACTTACAGGTGTAAAACAATGTAACTAATTAGGATTATGAGAATCAAAGTAAAACATGAAAAAAAAATGATGTCACAGGTGTATTTTAAAGGGAAAAAAAGTTAATCCTCTATTGAAAGAGATGTTAAAAGTCTCCTTTCATCTATTCAAGTATTTAGTCGGATTACAGGGGATCGCTCACATTCTGTGTAGTGTCTTATCTTTAGATCTGTTGACAAGAAACAGGTGGAAAGAAATTTTGTTAGAAGCTGTGATAATTATCTTAATACGGTTTACAAGTGTAAAAAAGGTTCGCTTGTTAGGGTATTATAAGATTCCTTAAGATTTACCCCTCCCTTTGTTAGTAGGTGGAATAAAACAAAAGCCACCTTTTCATCTATTTAAACTACAGTAAGAGGCTTATCCCCAGAGGAGTATATAAGGGAGAGAGAAAATTTCATTTACTCACACTCTCTCTTTAACCCTCACCATGAGTAAAAAACCTACTAAGATACAGTTTTTAAGGAATACGAAAAGAATCAACAATTCAGAACCTTTTCCTACTGCTCAAGATGCTACCGCGGCTGCTTTTACTTACAACCCACATGGTGTAATCCCTGATTATCCTACTGCTGCTGCTGCTGCTGCTGCTACTGATGCTGCTGCTGCTGCTGATGCTATTGAAGGTGTTACTACTGCTGCTACTGCTGCTGGTGCTGCTGCTACTAGTGCTTCTACTACTGGTTCTGCTGCTGCTTTTGCTGCTGCTTCTGCTGCTGTTGCTGCTGCTGCTTCTCCTGCTGATGAAGATGGTACTTCTCCTACTGATGAAGATGCTTCTGCTGCTGCTGCTGATGTTGAACATTATCACCCTCACACTGGAGAAAACCATGCTGGTGTAACTACAGCTGACAGATATGATGACGATTTAAGTGATTACTTCTCATACTGTTATAAGGTAATGGGAAACTCTTTCTTCGGTAAAATAATATGCAACAAAAAAAAGGACCACTGTAAAATAAGTAGAGGATGGTGCTATCAGTTTAAAGGGTACAGAGTTGACCGCAGAACTCTTTTAAAAGTCAAACTCCAACCAAAAACAGTCAGGAAGTAGGTTCTATCATATTCCTATCCAATATCCGACTACCTTATGTAAAAAGGTTCAGGTCACGTGACCAAATGGAAACCTCTAATTAGCTAAGAGGGTGTGGTCTATTTTTCAAAATAAGGAGCTCACAACGGGGCTCCAGATTAAGGTCTAGGTCACATGATCATATATGGAGATGTATCGCAACGCTCATTCACCATCATTTGTCTTTATGTTAGCTGTATGGTCTAGTGTCACGTACAAATATGATTTTAGTAGTTTATTAGCCCTTAGTTAATTAGAGGTTTCAATTTGGTCACATGATCATATGGGCATGCACCACGTCGCTAGCATTTGTCTTTATTATTAGCTGTATGCTCTAGTGTCACATACAGGAATGTTTTTTAGTAGTTTAGTACTACTCTGTAGAACAAAATCGCCATGTATAAGTCATGTGTTCTTTATCTCGGTAAAATCACAGATGTTAGAAACTGTGATAAATATCTTCATGTAACTACATGCTGGTGGTAGTCAGGTTTCTAAGTGAATAAACGGTTAATCCTCATTTGCATAACAGTGATGTGTTTTATTTGCTATATAAAATTTTCATAAAATTCCCAAAAATTTTTAATATCAGTAAACCCGCCCCTTTTTTAAGGGGTTCTCTAATTAAAATAATATATATATTTTCTTGGGGGGGCAAGCTTTTAGCTTGCCTTAAATACAAACTAAAGGGCACAAATTTTTTTTTCTTTTTTATTTTGGGCAAGCTTTTAGCTTGAATTAAAAACAAACTAAAGGGCGCAAATTTTCTTTTGGCAAGCTTTTAGCTTGCCTTTTTTATTTTGTCCTCTCATCGAAAAAAAGTTTTACAACAGTAAAATTTACCAATGCTTAAATATTTTTTCTTGAGAAAAACTCAGACCTTTCATGCATAATTAACCCCACCCCTTGTTTACAAACAAGTGGTCATGTGACTACACCACATGATCAAGGGGGTATAAACTATTATAGAAACCACGAGGTTAAGTCACCCGGCTAGATCACATGTTGTTTACAAACAAGGGAGGTCACATGGTCGGTCGACCTCATTTACAAAATCGGGTCATGTGACCTAGACCATTAGCCAATCAGAGACTATGTAAATGAGGGGTCACGTGACCAAATGGAGGGCTCTGATTGGCTAAGGGGGCATGGCCTATTATGCAAATGAGGTGCACCACAGGGGTCCAGGTCACGTGACCAAATGGAGGCCTCTGATTGGCTGCATGCCCAGTGAGTAATATCCTTCGATTAGCTATAGTCCCTTCCGATACATACTATACTACTATTATCATAACTGTATTACTGTGTATATACATACAGATGCTTCTATTTTAGGCGTCGGTGGTTGTCATGGTGAACATTGGATCTACAAAACTTGGGATGATGGAGTTATTGAAGAGTTCAATTATGAGATGCATGTAGAAGATGGTCCAAGTTTGATATTTAACAGTTCAGCAAATTTATAGCCAGTTTTATTACTTGCTGGCTAAATTGTTCTATGCGGAAAACACCAAAAAGACACAATGTTCGCAATTGAAAAAATGTGAGGATTTCGGTGAATCATATATAATCTTTTCACTGGCCATAAAGAAATATATAGCCTTTTTAAGGCAGCGTTTCAGGTTTGATAAGCTGAAAACATTTTAGTGCATCATTTGTTACAGGAGTGTTATGATTATATGTATTATACACCACTGTGACCAGCAATGATGCCTCCTTCAAATAAGATCCATTGTATGAGGCGTTGCTATGGACAGAATGAAAATGGAACAAAAACATTCTTTTTTAGCTTCTCTTTCTTTGAACAGAACTATAGGATTGAAATTCTGTATGATTATTAGTTCTGACAATTGGAAACTTAGCTCGAAATACTCCAATTATTAAGGTCAGGAGAGCTCTTCAAAGTTGCATAGTTACTAAAAAAGTGTGATTTTCCTCTATTTTCACCCATGTTCCTCTGCAATTTACCGTTTTTAGTAACTATGCAACTTTGGAAAGCTCTCCTGACTTTAATAATTAGAATAACTTTACAATTCAAAAAACCTCCCCAGGAAATGACTACAAGATACATTTCTAATCATACAGAATTTCCATCCTATAGTTCCGTTCAAAAAAAGAGAAGCTAAGAAAGAATGTTTTTGTTCCATTTTCATTCTGCAACTTTGAAGAGCTCTCCTGACCTTAATTTTTTATGGAACAATTTAACTTTATTTGGCATTTTTTCAGGTATGGTGGAGTTACATAAGTTCTCTTCGACATTCTGTCGGGTTGGTCCGTATATTTACAATAATACATACAATAAATGATCAATTTGTCATGTATCACAATCTTAACAGTGCGTTGTTACGTATATATGTCGCTACATATGTGTATTTTATCACAGCATTAGAGGTTGTGTATTTGAATTTACTCAAGAGATCAAACACCTTGAAGAGAGTGGGGTTCATGGTTTTATATATTTGTACTGTGCCAAATAAGTTAGGAGGACACTTCAGTGGAACTGATGTTATGAGTCCCCCTTGTTAGTATTTTAGAGAAAATATAATCAAAATTGATTAGTAATTAAATCCAACAATAACATGTGATTTGGAGACAGAAGTAATCTTCAATTTGTAGCTTTTTTGAGAGTTATAGACAAATTACTATTGGTTGTGTACACTTCATATAGTAAATGTATAAGTGGTATTTTATATGAATGAGAGGGTGGACTCCAGTTGCTGAAATCCCTAGTTCTTTGTTAGGGTTACTTCAACCTTCTTTTACAAATTGGTCAATGAAAGTATCACACAGATAAAACAATAATAGCAGTGTTAACCTGATACCCATCAGTTAGATGCAAAGTCAAAAACTGACTCTTAGTAATAGCGCTACAATAATATAGTACCGTAAATAAAAAGGAATATAAGTATTCATTTCTATCAACAAGGCCTTATGTTTTAAGGGCAGCTTCACAAGTCTACCCTTAAGCATATAAGTTTCTTACATTCATTTCTATCAACAAAACCTTATGTTTTAACAAAACCTTATGTTTTAAGGGCAGCTTCACAAGTCTACCCTTAAGTATATAGGTTTCTTACATTCACTGGTATAGTTTTGATCATGAATAATTTACTCTTGTGTTTGAAATCTTTCAAAGTTTCAATTTGTTTTAAGGCTATATCTAATTCATATAAGTATTCATTTCTATCAACAAGGCCTTATGTTTTAAGGGCAGCTTCACAAGTCTACCCTCAAGCATATAGGTTTCTTACATTCATTTCTGTCAACAAAACCTTATGTTTTAACAAAACCTTATGTTTTAAGGGCAGCTTCACAAGTCTACCCTTAAGTATATAGGTTTCTTACATTCACTGGTATAGTTTTGATCATGAATAGTTTACTCTTGTGTTTGAAATCTTTCAAAGTTTCAATTTGTTTTAAGGCTATATCTAATTCATTCCAAATTTGTGCTGTTAGAACTTCAGTCGATCTCTCGTAAGCAGCTGTGTTTATGATATCATATTTTAATACAGGAAATTGTTGTAGTCTAGTATTTCTCGTAGGTGGTTTACAAAATTCTTTTATCTTTGTCCTTTTAAAAGCTAAAATTCTCAGATGATGTAGTCTTCTGTTTGCAATATAGGGAAGGCCAGCTTTTTGATGAATAAAATCAGTTGATGATAGTACAGGCAATTTTAAGCAATACTTTAAACATCTGTTTTGTATGGTTTGTATCGAGTTTAAGACAGTATCATTCGATTTATGGTATAATACGTCTGCGTAATCAATTATCGGTATAATATAGGATTTGTAAATTTGTAGCATGTATTTCGTAGGCACATAAGATTTTATTCTGTATAATAAGTAGGACTTAAAAGATATGGATTTTATCATTTCTAAAATATGCTGTTTAAAAGTGAGTTCATAGTCAAGAGTCACACCTAAATATTTGAAAGAAGGAACAAAATGTAAGCGTTCACCATTTACCTTGATTTTAAAATCCTGTAATTTCAGTTTTTTATATTTTTGATCACTTGTAAAAAGCATTAATTTAGTTTTTTTTTCGTTCATTGTTAATTTGTTGGCGGCTGACCATTGAGCATAAAATAACAAACCGTCTTGTAGGTATGGTGATACTTCTTGTATATTGTTCCCACTCACATACAAAACTCTATCGTCAGCATACAATAAAGTTTTCACATTATTATTTTCTACATATATGTCGTTAATATATATTAAAAAAAGAAGAGGGCCTAAAATACTTCCCTGTGGTACACCACACGTTATGGGTAAACTTGTTGATAAGTATCCATTAGCTAAGACTTTCTGAGTTCTATCACTCAGGTACTCATTTATTAATGATAGGTTTTTTCCTATAATACCATATTTTTCAAGTTTCTTTTTCAAAATAAAGTGATCCACACAATCAAACGCCTTTTTCGTATCTATAAAGGCAGCCAGGGTCACATGACCTTCATTTCTATTTCGTAATATATCATTTGTTAAAGTACTAATAGTATCCACTGTGGAAAATTTTTTCCTATATCCTCCTTGAATTTTGTAAGTATTTTGTTTAATTCCAAATGACTTTCTAGTTGAGTGTGTAAGATTCTTTCTAGAACTTTGCCTGGTATAGGAAGTTGGCTTATAGGTCTGTAGTTAGTTACATCAGATAAATCACCTGATTTAGGTAACGGAGTGACTTTGGCTGCTTTCCATGCTTTGGGTATATGACATTTGGTAATTATTAAATTTAACAAACGAGTAAACCGTTTTATCTGGGTTTCACCGCTAATATAAAAACATTTGATGATATATTTTCTAAGACAGAAGATTTGTTCTTATTCATTGTATCCAAAGCATTGAGTACAATTTCATCTGTAATAATAAAATCACTCATCTTTTTATCACAGACCTGACCAGTAAAATTCCATGGGGTATTTATCTTGTTAGCTAGATTGGGACCTATGTTTGTAAAAAACTCATTTATAAAAATAGCTGTCTTATCCTCTTTAATACTGGTACCTTGATCATCAATAAGGTTAATGGAGGAACTTTTACTTTTACCCGGTATAAGGTTTTTCATGGCTGACCAGAATTTCTTTGCATCTTTAGCATTTTTATTAAGTTCCGAAACGACAAAGGCTTCTTTTGCCCTTTTTAAGTTTGTACTACAATTATTTTTCAAGATTTTGGCATTATGCCAATCCAAAATATTATTTGTTTTTTTGGCTTTTCTTAGTGCATTATTTTTCTCAATGATTTCTGAAATAAGTTCAGGTGTGAGCCATGGTTCTTCCTTATACTTAATATTAAAGTTCCTAATTGGGCATAAAACATCAAGAATACTGTTAATATTATTTTCAAAAATCTGCCAGCAGAGTTCAATGTCATCGCAGGCATCAAAATTATCCCAAGACATTTCAGTAAAGTTCCGTGTGAAAGTATTTTCATTAAACAATCTGTATGTTCGTCCTTTAAAAGTTCTTTGTTCTCTTTGTATACTTGGCCTCTTAAGGTTGACATATATAGGTAGATGATCGCTTAGATTCAAAAAAGCTACTCCAGATTTTTCAACAATAGTAGAGTTTGTAAAAATAAGATCAATACATGACGCTTGACCTTTATTTTTCGTGGATTGATTAATCAGTTGTAATAGGCCAAAGTCTTGTAGAGTAGAAAGCAAATAGTTCTTTGTCAAAGAATTTTCAAGCATATTGATGTTGAAGTCACCAATTAAAAATACTTCACAGTTATCAAGATTTTCAATTTTTGTCAACGTGTCTTTTAAGATATTTACAAAATTGTACTTATTCCCTTCAGGTGGCCTATAAATATTTGCTACCACCATTAATTTTGAGTGTTCTCTCGATATACTTAGCCATTGGATTTCAGCATCAATATTACTTACATTAAAATTTGAAAATTTTTGACTAGAACACCTTAATAATTGGAGTATTGACACAATTCAAAAAACCTCCTCAGGTAATGACTTCGAGCTAAGTTTCCAATTATCAGAACTAATAATCATACAGAATTTCCATCCTATAGTTCTGATCAAAGAAAGAGAAGCTAAAAAAGAACGTTTTTGTTCCATTTCGATTCTGTCCATAACAACGCCTCATAAAATGGATCTTGTTTGAAGGAGGCATCATTGCCTGTAAAGCAATGGCTGCGCCCAATGGCCAATCCGGTATGTCGGTATATGCTCCTGGCTCCGGTGGGCCTAAGACTGATTATTTGTCAGCTTTACAGGCAAATGGCATGCATTGCAATGAGTAGTCACAAAACTAAACACTAAATCAGGTTCATATGGTAGATAGGAAAATCAACATACAATAGAATAAGAGAAAAGGTGAATTATGGACCAGCTGTAGACTATACAGTTAAGTGTGACATGTTAAGACCTGATACCCAGTGCAGTAGCTCACTGATATTACAATAAATCCTATTGGTCCCTCTAATTCTTCCTTTGAACATTGAGCGCTAGATGGAATGAAGCTACTCCAAGTTCCAAACATTAAAAGCCGTATTAAAATGTGGAGGATCAGCGATTGGGCATAGTACAGAGAGGTTCTATGTCATATTAAGTGTTGTATAACTAGTCATAAGAGAGGTGGTTTTCCACATAGGTATTATTTATCAATACATGTATATGGAGGGTTAGATATGGGCCCTATATGGACAGATTATTGTAGATGATAAAAATCGTTTTTTAAAGGGCTCCTCCGTGTTAAACCATTCCCATTCATTTCACTGACCATAAAGAAATATATAGCCTTTTTAAGGCAGCGTTTCAGGTATGATGGTTCGTATCGACTTATATGTTGGGTGGCTCGTTGGCTCGCTTATCACTAAAGATACCAACACAACACGAGTAGTTCGGGTTGGGCAAAGCCCCGGATACCCCTACCTCTCGGGTAGGACTTTATTTAATCTTCAGTAATTAACAGATACGCGTCTTGACTGGACCATGTCCAGTCCCCTTCTGCCGCTCGTCCGGCTTCTTAGTAGAAGCTGGATGCGAGGCATGGTGCTGCCCCCTCTTGTACCAGCGGGGTATCGCAAAGCGACACCTAGCTGGCATAGAAGGAACGAGCACCACACAAACACGTCTCTCGGATGAACGGCACTAATATATATACAACAATGCCGGCCCCTACACCACCCCCACTAGACTATACCTAGGGTTGGGTGTATTTAATAAATACCTATTGTTGACTTTATACAATAATAAGTTATACATACATAGGTAAGTCTATACACAAGTGTTCGTATAGATTATAGAACATTAAGGGGCATTATAAATAATATGTACATGATAAGGCATCGTCGCATATAACCCGAAGTAACTAATAACAACAATTAGGAAGTGGTGCCTTATGCACCATCGACCTAAGGTGGTAAATGGTAACAATTGTAATGGTTCGTCTCGTTAAGTTAGATTAAATCATAACGAAGAGAGATAAAAGTTTCCGGGTAGGCAACCAAGCTTTTATTTCATAGCTTACGTTACATACGATCACAGCCTCAGAGGACTACATGCTACTAGGGCATTCGGTTACCCTTTCGGGTAACAACCTGGTTGAGCAGTGGGTAAACCACTACTGAAGAACATGGGCTAGGACCAGCCTTATATAGGGGAAAAGCCCGCGAAACTCAGACCGGCCACGTGACGTGTGGCGGACGAGTGGTAGGCCCCCTGGTGTAATGGATACGAACCCAGAGGCAGGTGCTGCCACCTGCCATCCGGATTCCCCCACTACACCCGAAGGACCTAGGTCTGAGTCTCACGGGTACATGAACGTAAAGTGTAAATACCATACCCCTACACTGCCCCCCTTAGACAATAACTTGGGGGTAATTAAACCGCAGTGTATTAATAACCTAGTAAGTGATTGTTTACAATACTAAAAAGGGGTATTAATTACACTTTGCTCGATGTGAAATAGGCTATAGTATAAGACTATCCTATTTCTGAAAAATTATACAATAATAGCATCGAGTGTCGTTCATTTCATTTCCACCAGTAGCTTATAACAACCACAAATGATAAATATACAACTATCACAGATTTATAGTAACGTTTTGACAACAGTAGGGTCCTGGAAAGGACCGGTGGTTGTAAATAATGATCGTATTACAGTTATTGAACCCGGAAAAAAAATTTTTCGACTTTTTGAATTAACGACTCTGTCCACTTTACAAAGTGAATTGAATATTAATGATCAGATATGAACAATTAATCTGATACTATATGAACACAATTAGGTATTAACCTGAGTAATACAATACTAAGTTTAGAGAAATCCGTTGGACCTTCTCTTATTTTATAGAAAAATATTTATACTTTTCAGACGCAACTCAGTTTATACCTTAGTGTTTTATATTTACAAGTTACAGAAGAAATATAGTCTCTTAATATATTGAGACCAGGAATGACCTATCTAGACAGTTATAGGTCTAGGATTACCTTAAACAACTTTTAGGATTCGCAGATCCAGTATATTTATAGGTACCTTTATATAATAATATATCTTTATAAAAGATATTATATAGTTATAAATACAATTTTACACACAATATAATATTATCAACAAAGTTACTTGTTTTCATGATTGGAGGATGTAACAGGAGTCGGATGCTGCTGATGTCTTGGTATGGGCGAGCTGAACCCTGATGCCTGAAGTGCTATAGTAAAACTTGTTGGTGGGTGTAGCTAAACCCTGATGCCTGTAGTGCTAGCTAACTGGAGGTAATAGTAGATCCAGTTGTAGACTGTTGATGGACTTTATGGGCGTAGCTAAACCCTGATGCATGTAGTGCTAGCTAACTGGAGGTAATAGTAGATCCAGTTGTAGACTGTTGATGGACTTTATGGGCGTAGCTAAACCCTGATGCCTGTAGTGCTAGCTAACTGGAGGTAATAGTAGATCCAGTTGTAGTTCAAAAGGTCCATATTAGTGTAAATTGTCCATGATTTTATAATAGGCACAGTCATTATATTATGGTGTTTACAGCATTCGTACTCCTCCTCCAGAGTGACTTGTTTGTTTCTCCTTCTGTTTTCAGTTTCCGGATTAGGGTACAGTTTGGTACCCGAATCAATACGGGTTGGATAAAAAAAATGGTTTCCTATCCAACAGTACATAGGTAATAGCACCCCGGGACACACAATTATGCCCAGTCTTCATGCAACAGTTTTCACTGTTCCATGTTCTCCTCGGGTGGCTGGTTTGGACCCGGTTGTTGAGCCTGAGGCTGAACGGGGGGGTCCACACCGGTTCCATCCGTAGATGCCAATGCGGGGACAGCAGGTGTTAGTTTCAACTTTTGGCGTGCCTCGAACAGGTTCAAAGCATGCTCAGGTGTGCCGTCCCAGTTATCCATGATAACTCCAAAAACCTTGAAGAACTTTTGCTGGTTCTTCATGTTCGTTGCTCGTTCTAGGTCGAGCATCTGAGAAGCTGTTTCCTTCTCGGATAGGGCCTCCTGCCGCAGATTAGCAGCTTCCTGCTTATCTTTGGCAACATCCGCCTTTATCTGAGTCGAGATCCGGTTGATCTCTGACTTCTGGATCGCGTCAATGCACTGGAGAGTGCTCGACACGGTCCGACGATACATATCCAGGTGGAGGTTTTCCAGATGGTGCTGTAACGTTTCAAATTGCTTGCTCTGAATATTGCAAGACAATTTGTCCTCCTTCTTGAAGAAGGTCTCCACTGTCTGGATCAGCTTAGGCCGATGAACCACAGCACCAGGTGGGGGTACCTGACCCTGAGGCTTCGGCTGTGCTCCAGACCCACTCGCAGTGACAGCTACATGCGTGTGCGAAGAAGCAACCGCAGTAGTAGCCACACTAGCAGTGGTCGAAGAAGGGCCTTGACTTGGTAATCCCTGAGCTAGGGGCAACCGCGACAATTCCCTTCTAAGGTCTTTGGCTGTCAACAATGGCGCGGGTGGACGTTGTCTCACCACAGCACTCATTGTAGGTCGGGGAGCTTGACCTCCTACTGTCGGCAGTTCCTGCTTGACCCTCCCGTACTGATCAAAGATTTGCATCTCTGGTCCGGGCGGGCCCATAGCAGGGTACTGCTTCGGGTCTTTGACATTCAAAGGCGCGTGTTTTCGGGAGGACTGGCCACCCGGTCCACTGACACCAAAGAATGTCGGGTTCTGTGCACCTAGTGGAGTTGGTGCTCGTCCATAATGGGAAGGAGTTCCAGTAGGAGATGGAAGATGTGGCTTCTTCCTTCCCCCATTCGTCTGTCTCTCCAACGCCTCCAGTGGTGACCTGGCTCGGCTTGGAGATTCAGACGCCTGTCTCTTCCTATCTGCCGCGGAGGGTCCCTGGCGGTAATCCCTGCGGCTTCGGATCTGTTCTCCGGATGGAGTTACATAAGCCCCACCACGACGGCGGGCCTTGTTGCTCCTCCATTCGTTCAACAGATCGTACTCCTCCTGAGCGTACTCTAGTTTGCCGGACCCGGGAGTCTGGGCAAACCGAGCCTTTAGTTTCTGGTTAGTACCAGGAACCGTAGGCGCAAACTGCTTCGTACTCGGTGTGAGGGAAGCCAACTTCTCTGCATTGAGGCCCTTAAGGTTACCATAGAGTTCAGAGTGAATTTTCATCACCCGATCTATGGCTGCCTCCAGGCCCTCTCCATGCAAAGTCACATAGTGCCGGACCATGTCTCCGCGTCGGGGGGTGACACATCCTGTGCATTTAGCACATTTCTTGCCAACCTCCCGGTCGCAGACATATTCCGGTCTCTGGTGCATATGAACCTCCACGAGATGACGAAGGAACTCGTCTTTCTCGATGAAGAATTCAACCTCACCCTCACTTTGAGTACAACGTTGAAAGGGACAATCTTTACGATCCTCCCCGTAGTACTCATCTAGAGCAAACTTGAGCTTGCCCTTCTGGTCGTAATTGTACAGACCATTGGGCGAATTCTTAACGAATTCCCAATAGATCCAGTACATATTGGCCGGTTTTCTATCAGAGAGCTTCTTGCGAAGCCATTCCTCCATATCTTCACGCTTCTCACAGGTGATCCGAGGGGGCAGTCTCCATACGGATTTACTCCCCTTCAGGTGTCCCCTGTGTAGAGGAATGAAGTCGGCAAAGTTGCTATTGGCGTTAGCCCAGATAGCAGCCTCTTGCTCGTCAGTCGGAGTGGCATCCACAACTGGGTCAACCGGCTCCTCTCCCTCCGGGTCGGATGGTACATCCACAGGTTGCACAACGGGTTGTTGACCCGCGAGAACCTGGGCTGCGGCATCTTGAGCGTCTCCACTCAAATCGGCCATTACGTCGTGTAGCTTGACGATTGGCACACCGAGCTCAACTTTTACGGTTGGGACAGCCGGTTCAGCTTCTGTATTATCAGCTTGAACGTCTACCTCGATAGGTTCAGGTTTGCGTTGGTCAACCCTCTTGTTATTCCGCCTGCGGGATCTGCCGTTAGTAGAAGTGCCAGGCTCGGATGCGTCCGTCTCATTGCCGGAGACATCCGAAGCCTTAGCGCCCTTCTTATTGGCCGAGCGTGGAGACACCCGACGGGTTCGGGTACTGTCGGCCACACTCGTGCTGGTAGAGGGTTCGGTTCCTGACCGCTTCCCTTTACCCTTACCTTTGGTGGGGGTTGCTTTACCCTTTCCACCAGCTGCTTTCTCCTTTACTTGCTCAGTCTTCGTAGGGGTAGACTGAGCAGTTTTAAGGGAACCATCTGTATCAGGTAGGGCCTTCTCAGGTACTACTGCTGCATCTCCCAAGGTAGGAGCTTTAGCAGGAGACATGAGACGGTCCATCCGATCGGCCATCTTGGCTGTTACTTGCACGGGTGCGGGTCCGGGTACTAACTCCGGATGCGCCAGTGCATACTGCCTCTCCAATAGACGTACTACGAGGTCCTGTATTACCCCGAGTCTGTCTAGTGGAGACACACCAATACGGGCCTCTTCCGCCTCAATGGTTTGAGACGTAATGGGGACCCCTGGACAGTAATCCACAACAGCGTTACCTGCTGCTTCATACTCATCCGCTGTGCCTAACAGTAGGATCTGGTCTCTATCTATGTATCTAGAGACCTCATCTGCCTTGACACCGGTGTAACCCGTTTTGTCAGACACGTAGGAAGGCCTATAAGAGGTATTCATTCGGAAAGCCATTTCTGCGTCCCAGACGGCTTTACGAAACCATAAGTGGACTACCAATCCTTTGGCCATCTGATGGTAATCCATCAACCAGGACTCCGGAAAGGTATTAGCCCATTGCGGATGAGCACATTCCCAGATTGCGTTGACAACACGTTCGTCAACCTCTCTGGACGTCCTATAACAGGTGGGTATCAGCATTTCCTCAGAAATTGCTAACATCCGTCCGTCATAGGGACCGGCTACATCGTGCCATTCTGGACTGTCTGGGAGGGGCAGCTCTAGGTACATTGGCCTGTCAACCGGAGAAGCAGGTCCCAAAGCACCGAATGAGGTACTCCCACCAAGACGGGGCGGCAATTGAGGGGGAGGTGGCATCAGAGCCCTGTCATGAGACTGGGCTCCTGCCGGCTCTCCACTCAAACCTTCGGATGGAGGGGCTACGTAAGGCTCACCTACATCAGTTTGTTGTTGAACACCTCGGCGTTCAGGACTAACTTGTCTGGAGTTGTCGGATGCATCATAGAACGATTCTACGTCACTATCGTCTACTCCAGAGAAGTACTGATCAACATTCATTTGTTGATCCATCTGATCACAATCAGCATCGTATTGCTGATCGTCGTATGTATAAGTGGGACTCTGGGGAGAACCACTTCCATACTCCGGCGGGGTGCTGGCACCGGCACCACCGCCAAGGCGGACGGCCTCTTCTGCCATCGACAGAAGTGGCTGTTCGGGGATAAAATATCCCAATCCACCGGATAAGCAGTAAGTACTGCTTACCCAGTGAAAGGCGGGTGCCTTTTAACGAGGGCACACCTCGGAATATGGCTGTCACGGGCTATCAGACTCCAACAAGAGTAAGACCACCCTCGGCCACGTCTTCTTCCTTCGCAGGAATAAGACAATATGGCGGGATACTCGAACTTGAATCGCTGCGCATGATCAAACCGGCGCCTCACGTGACCATTCGAAAATGGGTCAACAACTTTCCCGCGTGCCCTTAATTAGGTCACGCGCCCTTACATAAAAACAATACAATACCCGATCGGTCGTCCGTCTGTACTCAGGGTTCAACTATGACAACTCGCTAGGTATTATGGAGTTTATGGATAGCATAAGCATATCCACCGGATTATCCGTCCAAAACCATGGGTACATTGTCATAGGGCCTTTTCCAGAAACTCATGACCGGCTCAAATATACATTGAACTAGGTTACAACATATAACAGTACACAGTACAGGACAACACACTCATTGTGTTAACAGGCTAGGTTACGGCAGTCTTTAGCAACCTTGGACTGCGTCTAAGAGGTTTTGAGGCCTCTTTTATTGACCTGGTATCCATAAGAGCCTTTTCCAAGGTCTTCTTAGCCTTAGAAGGACCTTTCCTCTTATTTTTACCTGCGCCTGCCAAGACTTTTTGTATCTTCCCCTGTTTTCCAGATGTTACGACAGGGGGCACCACCCTCTTCGGGTCTGCAACCTTCCGTGGCCGCCCGGGTCCTCACTTTCGGGTCGGTACCACTTCGAGTTGCTTAACATGACTCTGTTCCATTACTTTCAATAGACCATCACCATACATTTCGGTGGAGGTATCCCTCCCTCTCCATGGGCGTAGTCTCGCTACATTTGACTTGTAACATTTACCAAGCTGTGATTTAATAATCACTGTGCAATCACTAATAACCTGAGTTATAGTGAAAGGTCCATCCCAATTGCTGGCTAATTTCAGGTTGGCTAGAGGTTGGTGTAGACGCAGTACTCTGTCCCCTAGATTAAAAAATCTAGCTTTTAGACCTGTGTCATAGCCAACTTTCTGCCAACGCGCAGTTTTCTGCAACTCGTCTCTAACCCTCTCATAGGCTTGTTTGAAATTATCCCGTAGGGATTCTACAAACATCACCTGGCAAGGGGTTTCCGGATTCATTCTTATTACGCCAAACACCAAATCGGCTGGCATAATCAAATCCTCTCCAAAAACGAGGAGATTAGGAGAACAGTTTGTGCTCGAATGTACAGTGCCATTATAGGCATGTACCACGAATTCACATTGTTCATCCCAATCATCCATCTGCTCATTTACCAGAGACTTCAATACTTGGATCAAAGTCCTATTGAATCTCTCTACCTGTCCATCGCTCTGTGGTCTATAGGGATTAGTTCTTGTCTTGCAGATCGCCAGACAATTACACATCTCTTGCCACAGACTAGACTCAAATTCTCTGCCTTGGTCACTATGTAACATGAGTGGGACACCTAAGTGCAGCACCCACCCTTTTACAAAGGCCATAGCACAAGTAACAGCCTTATGATCCGGTAGAGGAAACACTCGGGTGTACTTGGGGGGAGCTTAATCAGACATGACCATCATACACGTGTTGCCACTAGGAGTGGGGGGAATCCCACTAATAATGTCAACAGCTATTCTAGCAAACCTTACACCAAACAGTTCTTGGGATAATGGCAGTTTGCCTAACCCGGGTCCTGGTTTGTTCTTACAGCACTCGGGACAGGTCTCCACCCATCGGGTGAGATCTGTACTCATGCCGGGCCAATAGTATCGTCTGGTTAGACGTTCTAGAGACCGTTTCTTTCCAAAGTGTCCACTAGTTCTATGTCCATGACAGAAATACATAATATCTCGTCGCATAGCACTAGGTATGACAACTTGCAAGGTTTTCTTCCTATTAGAATGGTTCTTCCATCGGAACAGAATACCATCCCGGACTTCTAGCTCGGCCCATTGAGCTAAGAATCGTCTCATCTCTCTGTTTTCCAATGACACTTCGGGTCTTGGAGGACAGATACCCTGATTAAGGAACTTAATCAAACGTGATGTGACTGCATCAGACTCCTGGAACTGCTGGATGGTCTCCAAGGACCAATTCAAGACATGTTCCGGATGGGTTTCGAATGGAACTCGAACCCCTGCCAACACAGCATTGTGTGCTCCACAATCAGTGCACTCAGCATTTGCACATTTCCTCACTGGGATTCTAGACAAAGCATCTGCATTCAAATGCTTTGCCCCGGCTCGGTGTTCAATCTGGCTGTGATTTAGACCGAATTCGGATAGGTGCGCTAACCAGCGACCTATCATCCCCTCTGCATCTTTGAAGTTCAATAACCATCTGAGGGAAGAGTGGTCAGTCCGTAGAGTGAAATCACTCCCCCACAAAAAGTGCTTGAACTTCTTCGTATAGACCACCACAGCCAACAACTCACGTTTAGTGGTACAATAATTTCTTTGAGTTTTACTCAACGTGTTACTAGCGAAGGCTATAGGAACTTCAACCCCATCCTGGACCTGAGAAAGGGCGGCTCCTATGCTTTCATTACTAGCATCAGTATCTAGAATGAAATGATCATTCTCCGTAGGGTACTTCAACACAGGTGTACTTGCAAACAAATCCTTTATTTTCATAAAGGACTCATCTTGCTCGGATCCCCAAGGGAATTGTTCCTTTCTTATCCCGGGTGTCCAGTGGGACAAACTCTGGATAGGAAAGGCAACCCTTGAATATCCTGGGATAAAGTCCCGGTAGTAGGAACAGAATCCGAGGAAGGATCTGACTTCTTTCGCATTCATGGGTGCCTGCCAATTTGACACGGCATCCAGTTTCTCCGGATCGGCTTTAATCCCTTCATTCGAGATTATTCGCCCCAAGTAATTAATAGATCTTTTGAAAAGATCGCATTTCTTGGGCTTCAGCTTCAAACCATTAGTTATGATCCTTCCCAGGACCATACCTAAATTTTCCAAGCATTCTTCGTATGTCTTCCCAAAGACAATCACATCATCTAGATAGACGAGACATTTCTTCCATAAGAGGTCACTTAATAAAGTTTCCATCATGGCTTCAAATGTCGCCGGTGCATTGCACAATCCAAACGGCATCACATTATATTGGAATAATCCAATATGACTGGAAAAGGCCGTCTTCTCCATATCTTTCGGATGCATACCCACTTGCCAGTACCCGGATTGTAAGTCTAGAGAGCAATACCATTGCTTACCTCCAAGGGAGTCTATAGTCTCATCAATCTGTGGTAAGGGATATGAATTCTTCTTGGTCATACCATTCAATTTCCGGTAATCTATGCAGAAATGGATGGTACCATCTTTCTTAGTCACCATGCACACAGGGCTAGACCAAGGACTGGTTGATGGAATTATTACATCCTGTTCAAGCATTTTAGCTATCTCCTCCTCAGCTACCTTTTTTTTGGCTAGTGGGAGTCTTCTATAAGGAATCTTAAAAGGTTCATTCTCACCAGTGTCAATCGTATGCAGTACCTTATCGGTACGCCCCAATTTTTCACTTGGTGCTGCAAAAGCTTTACGGTACTTGTATAGCAAGTCAGTTAGAGCTTCACGTTGTTCATCACTTTCTACATGGCTTTCGGCTACTAGAATGTCTAGTTCCGGGCTCCTTTCGGATGAGGAAGGGGCTCCGGGTGCCGAAACATGTTTACAGCCTTCTACCAATTCAGACAGGACAACCGAACCGAGGATCGTATCCTTCTGTACGTAGACAGTCTTATTACCGGTATTGGATATAGGAACCACCGTCCAAGCAGCGTTAGCTACTAGAACGTCGGCGGATTCCAATCCGATACTTGACAACATGGCCATGTCTGGCTCTACAACTCCAGTTTTTCCTGAAAACTGTCTGTCCGCTCGACATAAGACATCACAGGCTGTGCCCGGTGGTATCTTAACAATCTGGGCTACACTGGCTACACTGCTTACTTGCCTAAGCACACATTGTACTTCGAGATGATACGGGTCTCTCACTTCCAATATTCCCCTCTGGGAATCTAACCTTGCTCCATATAATGCAGCAAAATCCAGACCAAGTATACCATCATCCGCGATGTTCGCCACAGTAGGAGTAAGGATGAAGTCCTTATCTTCCTGTAGACTGAACCTCATACATGTTCTACCGAACGTTTGTATCATGCTACCGTCGGCCGTACGAGCATTTCCTTCCGTTGTGAAAGTTTCATGATTCGTAGGCAAAAGATCGTAGAATCTCTTAGCAATGCAGGAGTGGCTAGCACCCGTATCGACAAGAAACTCAGCGGATCTACCACTCACAGATACAACTGCGTACCACCTCCTACCTTTCAAGTAGGTAGGACTACTTGCGTACTTAGCAAGTTCCGTCTTAGCGCCGAGGTCAAATCCACATCCCTCCAAAAACTTGAGACAAGGATGACCCGGGGGGAACTGGGCACACCCCACCCTGGCCAACTCGTTGGCCGCTCCCTCTGGACTGATATCAGGTTTCCCCTCTGTGTTCTTCTGCCGGTTCTTGACACCTGGTGTACTATCAGTCTCCCCAGCCTCATGAGTAAGGAACTGATCAGGCTCCTTAGCTTCACTGCTGGGTAAAATCGCTAGAGGATTCTCACCAGTACCGCAAGCGGCGATAGGCTGGCAGTCATGGCAATCACTCATTCGGGGGGTAATCCGGTTGCCTTCATGGACACCCCCTCTCAGTTTTCCTTCTTCACTGAGTCCTCCTTACCCGGATTGTTCCAGTAACGAGTGTTTCTATAAACTGGCTTATCTGCCTCACACTCGGCAGCATAATGCCCAGTTTCCTGACATCGAAAGCATGTCACAACACTCCTATCAGGCTTAGGCCTCCTAAGATTTTCAGTAATCTTCTTCACCAAATTGTTAACCAGGTCCTCTGATAAAGAAGGACCCGTAGTAAGTTTGGTATCGGGTTGAGTCACAGGAGGTTTAGAAGTAATCACTTTCTCCTTGACGTAACCCGGTGTCTTTCCCCAGTTCCGGTTATAGCGGGGGTTCCCTTGGCCAATGGCCCCAACGTTTTCATCTTCGTCAGGTTCCCCTGATTCGGATGAATCGGTTTCGGGTATTCCCTCCGGGATTATCATTGCTGACATCCGTTGGGGTACCTTCCCGGCAAAGATACGGGCCTTTCGATCATAATGATCTAAGGACTGGAACAAATCTGTCAGAGAGGCATCATTCTTCCAAGCTTCACAGGCTACTGTCCTGTGTTCCTGATTGAAGCAATCTCTATGAGTTCATCATATTTCATATGGGCTGAGAGTCCTACTATTTGAGAATCTCTCCATTGTTCCACGGCTCCTTTTCCGTCGCCTTCCTTTAACCAGCATACTAAATAAGGGAGAGCTTCCGCTTTACCCCATCCATTGCAGTTAAAGACATCCGCGCAGCCTTGATACTCCTCCTTCCAAGGGTTCTTGGCATTAAAGGGGGTAGGTATCTTAGCTACTCTACGAGCCGGATTCGTGGATCCAGTAAGGGATAAACCCTTACTCCATTCCATGATCTCCGTATCGTCCAGACCTTGATTGTAGCAATCAATACCTAAGTTAGCAATCGCTGCATTAGAGTCATGCAGCGCTTGTAACCCTGGAGAAAGAGATACTCGGCGACTGAGTCTCTTTTTCCTTGGAGGATTCGTACCATAAGTACTTCCAGGGCCTCCAGGCGGTGGTCCTCCTCTGCCCCCTGATCCCCCTGCTCCGTATGGAGGCACCTGTGAGAAGGTGTATCCGCTGGTTTGAGGAGTTGGCCCAGGATTATTGGTGGGTTGTGTATTTCCACCAAAGCTAAAGAAACCACTATTGGGATTAGTGTTTCCTCCTGTTCCATTTGACTGATTTCCATTATTGGAACCAGTCCCACCAGCAGGGGATCTGCTACTGGAACGATCTCCTGAAGGTCCGGATCCTTGGTCACATCCGGATTGCCCTCCAGCTGGACTGGAATTCCCGGATGATTGTCTGGTTGTTCCTCCGGACATGTTCCGGGTGTTACCTTTGGACGGATTCGCTCCTGTTTGGGATTGACTCCATCCATACTGGGCATACGGGCCATTTGGTCCCCCTAAAGGTGACTGTTGTGGCCATCCACCGTCAAAGGTGGAGGTTTTTGCCGAGTGGCTTTGTTTAGTTCCACTCGCAGAGTCAACCCCACCATTTCCCGTACCTAAACCAAGAGGTTTGAAGGTATTGTCCGTAAATCTAACCTGATGACTCTTTATTTCTTCATAACGAGGTACAGTTGTCTCTGTTACCCCGTCATCGCCCCTCAAAGAGTTCATCCGGTTACTCGTCGTGTTTAGGGCAATTCCTGAAACAGTGAAGTCTGATTCAAGAGTGCCTACTGCACGACCAGTATCTTCTAGATACTTTGACATCTGGATAGCTTTAGCTTCCAGTTCGGAATAATCATCCATCATCTTTGTCTGTTTGGCAGCCAAATCTGTGGATTCACGTATCCATTGACCTTTGAGTTTTTCATGTTCATCGGTTTGTTTTTGATACGTTTTCCGAGCATCCTTGAAGGCTGATTCAATTTTCATCAGTTCTTCTTGGTACTTACCATAGGCCGTTTGAGTTGAATTTAACTCTTGTTTAGTTCTATTCAACTCATCACACGAGGCTCTGTATTCCAGATCCGCCGTATATAGTGCATCACAATACTGTTCGTGCTGGAGTTGAAAATCTTGTTTTTCTTTCTCCATCTGATCCAATAACAATTGTTGTTGGCGTCTACAACTTTGATTGTAATCAAGACGTTCTGATATCAACTGTTTGTTTTCAGTCAGAATCTGGATCTTCTCGTATTCAGCTCTCATGTCTTCAAGCTCGTCCATTTTGTTCCTTTCGAATCCACATTTCTGGTGTTTAATTCGAGAACTATATGGAGTTTCAAACATACCTGCACTAGGCTTTGGTACCTCAAATGGTAGTTTACCAAATTGAGCAGTACTTTTATGCATTGGTGCAGGTTTCGAAGTACCTCCTGGCATGAATAAGGAGTCTCCAAATTCATCCAGTTCATCATGTAAGTTTTTTTTTACATCCTCTAACCCATCAGGGTAGTGTTCCAGTGGATTTCTCCACTCTGTATCTTGGGGTGGTGATTTGATTTCACCATCATCCATCGGGGAGTTTAGCTCATGATTTGGGCCATTTCCCCTGACTGGGCTCAGCTGTCATTTCTGACTGCGCTTACCCGAAGACCAACTGGTCACGGCACCAGTGTAATGGTTCGTCTCGTTAACTTAGATTAAATCATAACGAAGAGAGAGAAAAGTTTCCGGGTAGGCAACCGAGCTTTTATTTCATAGCTTACGTTACATACGATCACAGCCTCAGAGGACTACATGCTACTAGGGCATTCAGTTACCCTTTCGGGTAACAACCTGGTTGAGCAGTGGGTAAACCACTACTGAAGAACATGGGCTAGGACCAGCCTTATATAGGGGAAAAGCCCGCGAAACTCAGACCGGCCACGTGACGTGTGGCGGACGAGTGGTAGGCCCCCTGGTGTAATGGATACGAACCCAGAGGCAGGTGCTGCCACCTGCCATCCGGATTCCCCCACTACACCCGAAGGACCTAGGTCTGAGTATCACGGGTACATGAATGTAAAGTGTAAATACCATACCCCTACACAATGTTACAGTGTTATTATAGTTTTAAAGACGTGATAAAAGTGGTAGATATGTCGTGAAATGGTATTAACAATGTTTTTACAGTAGTAAATAACCGACCCGAGGTGGGGTAAATAACCCGATAAAATTTTTTGTTTGGTTTGATTACAAAAATATAATTATTATATAAAAATAGCTTTACACAAAATTTTAATACTGGTAATAATAGACGTCCTACCAGGATAGTAGGATCGCCCTTACAAAATACCGAACTTCCGGCGAATCTGGAACGACTGGTTTCTGCAGCTCCACCCGGCGACATATATGTAGTGGCAAGCCACGTTGCTGTTATGATGTGCCCTGATGAAGATGGGAAGATGGAGCCCCGGTTAGGTGTGGTAATCCTCTTTGTGTTTCGGGGTAGTGTCCACCTTCGCTGCAGGTTCGGTCCCAGATTGGTGAGTCCAGTATAAGGATAAGTACCTCTGGCATGGTAAATGCCTTTACCCTCGGGTACCACAAAACACCTTCAGATGGACACTTAAAGATCCTCCGGATCAGTGTCCATCTTCTCAGCCGACTCCGCTGAGGCAGCCGGAGCCGAGGCAGCCGGAGCCGAGCTGCTGCAACTGCTCACAGAGAGCAGCGTTGAGGTTTCGCTGGGCGTCTCGCTCCCCAAGTTCAGCGCGCCCATCCCCGCGGACGGACTGTCAACTGCCTCGGGTACGGGTGGAGCAGCCGGAGCGAGGGACAGGGACGACGCAGAGCCGTCCCACTCGTCCAGGTGCTTCCCGAACGCGAGGAAGAACTTGAGGTCGGCCTCCTTGTACTTATGGATGTAGCCGGCGTTCTCAGCATGGTGGAACTCCTTAAGCTTTTCAGCTTAAACTGCTGGCGCCGGCAGGATCGGATTGCCTCCTCGACATTCTTCCTCTCCTGCGTCTGAATCTTTTCTTCCTCCCTCTTCTGGACCTCGTAGACCAGGTTGAAGGTGGCTTCAGTCATTATACGCCAGTAGTCGACTGACTTCTGGCGATGCAATGCCTGCCATTCCGCCATCAGGTCATTCTGGATCTTCGCCGTTTGAACGTCGCGATGATCGACAAATGTGTTCTGATCCTGAAGACCTGACAGCGTGCCTGATATAAGCTCCATAACGGGCACCCGAGGGGTCGTTGGTGGAACTATAACCGGTGGGGGCGCGGCAGCCTCCACAGTGACAGGCAGAGCGCCTGCTGGAGGGACAGAGGGACCCTCAACTGTTGCTCCTCCTCGGCCTCGGCCGCCGCCCGGGGGAGCTCGGGTGGACTTTATGCCACCACGGCCCCTACCCCGGGGTTTAGACCGGCCCAAGGGGGTTAGGACCTGAGATTCGGGTCCCGCTGGTCCCATGGAAGGGAACTTCGCCGCGTACTCGCTGTACGTGGGGCGCTTGCCGGACGATCCCTCACCGGCCCACCAAGATCCGTATCCGGATGGGGCAGCAAAGTATGTGCTCCAGTCATCCGGACTGCCAGTGGCTTCACTCAGGGGTTGCTCCTCGGGTGCAGGTGGAGTGGGTGTGGCTGGAGTGGCCGCCTGGCTAACCACCCTACGGGTTTGGTTGCCAGGCATATCCAGAGCCGAGACCTGTTGTCCCGACTCGCGACGATCAGCTGGGTTGGCTGGTCTAGGCTGGTCCTTATTACCCGAAGGGCTTACGGACCGGTCTGCGCGGGTCCTTTTGGAAGCGCTGTGCCTCCGTTAGGACCCTTCGAGCGGGCCTTGATTTTCTCCCGCTTGTCGTCTCCCCTCCACTTCTTCACCTTCAGGTGTACCTCGCTGGGCATCCCGAACTTGGTAGAAGAGAAGTTAATCTGGAAGAAGGCTAAGAGATTGCCACTCCTCCACGAACAGAATCCGGTCTCGAATGCCTGTTCCTTGACGTCTTTAACACTCAACGAGGCCCAGTTAGCCAGGAGCTCGTTGAAGCACTTTATGGCCCGTTTCCTTGTTTTCTCCAGGCCGGTGCCATGGGCCTTCTGCAGATGCAGAGCCATGTCCCGATGCCGGTTGGTGGAAAACGTGCCGTCACACAGTTTACTCGGACGGTCTCCGAGCACACACTGGATGAGGGGCTTGTGGTGCATATGGTGCTCCACTATGTGTCGAGCGAAGCGAGGCTTCGTCTCAAACACCTTCTCTCCAGTGAGAGCCAGCTGGCAGGACTCGAATGGGCACCTCCGGCGGTTGCCGGATGGTCCCCATTGGGTCATAGCCCATTGAACTTTCGTCCGGGCCTCGTAGTTATAAATCGACCCCAATTTGGATTTGAGCTGGTCAATCCAAATGAGGTAGAATTTACCCACTGGCGTATCCGAGGGGCCGGACTTCATCCACTCCTCGTCATCGCTATCACCATCCTTATTGACGGCGCCCGGGCACATGTAGTGGACTGTGTCGTAAGCACAGTCCGCGAAGCAGCGGGGAGTCCGTTCCTTGAACCCCTCGGCTGCATTCTTCCACATCCATTTCTGATTGTCGTCTTTAGGGACGTCCGTGGTCATCTCTTCCGACGTCGTCACAGACTCCAAATCAGATTTGGCTGACTCGGGCAGCTCTGGGTCGCTTGCGCTTCCCTCGCTGTCCGTGTAAATGCCCTCCCCTCTACGGCTAGCTCGGCTGGTGGTAGTAGTACCAGACGAAGCCTTGGTAGAGGACTTGGGGGGCGTGGGCTCCGCCGGAGACACTTTCGCTCCGTTCCTCTTTTTTTCGACGCACGGCCTTGGGTGGCTGCGCCGGCACCTTGGGACTAGAATCTGACTGACGTGGATCCTTGTCCTTTGAACGAGGGCTCCTCCTACCACTGACCGGGGAGTCAGAGTCGGAGGCGGCCGTCGCCCTACTTTGGGCCTGCTGTTTCCGGTGGGCCCGACGAGCAGCGGTAAGCTCCTTCTGCTGTTTGGTGAGCTCGGCTCGCTTGGCTTCAACAGCAGCCTGTTGACGCGAGATGTCGTCTTCCGAGATCTCACCAGGCGCCTCCGCTATGTCGGCACCCGGTTCCTTCTTGGTCGTGGACCTCTCGATGGCGATCCTAATGTCTTCAACCTCCAGGTCACTCTCGGTGAGAGGACCCTTTGTTGCAGGCTTACGGGTCAATCGCTTGACCCGTTCGGTTTCCACCGACGACTGTGTGACGGTGGAGTCCGTATCCATATCGGATTCAGACTCTCTTAGCCGTGCTGCCTTCCGGGTAATGCCCTCGGAAATCAACACGGCTCGGGCCAAGCTCTCGTTGACCGCCATATTCTCCGCCAACTTTCGGTAGTTCCGGAGCCAAGAGACTGGCATACTGTCAGCCAACTTGTCGCTGCATGCGTCCATGACCAGAGTCTTGAAGTCGTCTGGTATGGCCTCGGGCACGCCTGGTTTCTCCGCAAGCGGACCGCACCCGAACATTGAGGGGTGCATGGGGATGTAGGTCCCCCAAGAGGTGTACATGACACTGGCCTCTTCATCCACATGAGCCATACGCTCGATGCGGGTTCTGTATCCCGGGGGATACAGCGGAATGTCCAGAGGATCATTACTATCACCCGAAGCTGTCGCTGTAGACGTGGGCCCTGGGCGCGGTGGTGGTGGAGGTGGCATCCTCTCCCTGTCGGTGGTCTCGGCCATCGCAGAGAGCGTACGGGCTGCCTCCTCGGCTTCGGATCCCCTCACGAGGACGTCTGTTGAAGAGTCCATAGACTCCTCAACCCGAGACGGGACCGTCGGGTCCTCGCCTTCCTCCAACTGGACGTTGGCAGTTTGACGCGCAGCGTCAATCGTCCCCTGTGCCATGGCACTGAGGGCGCCTTCCAATTTATAAATTGGCAAATGTGTTGGACTCCTCCCGAAGGATTCGTCCAACAAAAAGGAAGGAGTTAGACAAGCTAACTAAACAGCTACAGGCTGCCAAGCGCCAACACTAACCAGAGCGAAACGGGTGGCGTCTTACCGCCACGAGTCCGCTCTAGTTATGAACAATATGACGTCAGACCTCTCGTCTCGCGAGATCCCGCAAGGGCTATCCGGTGACCTAGTTCTGCGCTTTCCCGCCGCACCCGCGGCGCCACCTAGGGGACTAGATCCGAACTAACATTCGACTCGACATGCGAGACGCGGCCTACTACCCGAGTGCTATCGTCTGGAGCTTGGCGGTTTATACAACAAGCGAATGTACTGGTTAATCCATCCGCCACTCACGGGATACAGCTACCCGGGGAGGGCGCGTTCGGCATCCCTAGCCGTGGAATGTATGTTATTTGCCTACGGCGGACAACACGCAGCAGCTCGTTGTGTACTGAGTTAGGTTACAGCAGACCTCAACCGGGGACTGCGTCTAACGCCTTCGGTTAGCATCTTATTCTTCCCGGCTTTACGTACGGCCTTCTCTGGGTTCCGCTTAGCCGTGGCGAGACCTTTCCCATACGTAATACCTTCACTCAGCGAGACATTCTTCCTTTTCTTATGATTAGCTCATTTCCTGGCCTTCGTCTTCTTTTTGACTATTCTCTCATCTTCCGGCATTTTCCTCGGCCGGCCCCTAGGGCGCTTCACGGGTACCGCCACGTTAGGTCCGCTAGGCACAGACTCAGGTGGCTGGTAACCGAACTCCCTCTCCGCCTCCTCGCGCCCCTTCCAGGGCCGAAGTTTTCCGACATTTGTCTTCCATTTCCTACCAGTTAGGCAGTCCTCCATCATCACCGTGGACTCGGAGATGATGCGAAGGATTTTAAATGGACCTTCCCAGGGCGTTACGAGCTTTAGCCGTTCTAGCGGCTCGTAGTACCTTAGTACTTTGTCCCCAACATTAAAACGAATCCTTTTGGCATTGGTGTCATAACCCACCTTTTGCCATTTCGCACTCTTCAGCAGTTCTTTCCGAACGGCCTCGTATGCCTGTTTAAACCTATCCCTTAACGACTCCACAAACAACACGGTGCAGGGCGCCTCCGGGTCTATCCCAACCACTCCATACACTAAGTCGGCGGGCATTATGATGTCCTCGCCGAACACTAGCATGTTTGGAGTGCAATTAGTAGATGAATGGACAGTGTTGTTGTAGGCATGTACTACAAACTCGCACTGTTCATCCCAGTCGTCCTGGTGGGTATTAACCAGGGGCTTTAGCACTTGTATCAGGGTTCTGTTGAACCGTTCTACCTGTCCATCCGACTGTGGTCGGTATGGATTTGTCCGGGTCTTGCATATAGCTAGGTAATGACACATTTCCTGCCACAGCTCTGACTCGAACTCTCTCCCTTGGTCGCTGTGCATCATAAGGGGAACACCCAAATGAAGCACCCAGCCTTTTACAAACGCTTCAGCGCATGTGGCGGCTTTGTGATTAGGAAGAGGGAACACCGGGGTGTATTTGGTGTAATAGTCGGTTACAACCATCATGCAAGTATTGTCCCGGGGCGTCGTTTTGATCCCGCTGATGATGTCTATCGCCACTCGAGCGAACCTGACACCAAACAATTCCTGGGATAAGGGTTGCTTTCCCCGGCCGGGTCCCGGCTTGTTTTTACAACAATCCGGGCAAGTGGCGATCCATCGGAGTAGGTCGCCTCTCATTCCAGGCCAGTAGTAACGCCTTTGTAGACGCTCTATTGACCTCCTCTTACCGAAATGGCCGCTAGTTTGGTGGCCATGGCAATAATACATGATATCCCTCCTCATCGGGGTGGGGATCACTATTTGTAACAGCCTACCGTTGGTGGGAGTAGTCTTCCACCTACACAGTATGCCGGTCCATTGAGCTAGCAATCGCCTCACTTCCCTATCCTCTAGGGATACTAGCGGCCTTGCCGGTTTAATACCCGTCCGTAGGTATTCCATTATGCGCGCTGTGGTGGGATCCGACTGTTGGAACTTCTTGATGGTCTCCGGGGACCAATCGAGGTAGCTACATACAGCCTCCTCCCAGGGAATACGGGGGGTGGTATAATTAAATACCAACCCAGCTACCACAGCATTGTGGGCCCCGCAGTCTTCACAAGTGGCATTCTGGCACTTTCGGATGGGTCGCCTCGACAGGGCATCCGCATTGGTATGTTTAGCACCGGGCCGGTGCTCTATTTGTTTGTGCTCTAATCCAAACTGGGATAGATGAGCTAACCATCGTCCAATCATCCCCTCGGCATCCTTAAAGTTAAGGAGCCACCTAAGAGACGAATGGTCGAACGTTAGGTCCGCTAGGCACAGACTCAGGTGGCTGGTAACCGAACTCCCTCTCCGCTTCCTCGCGCCCCTTCCAGGGCCGAAGTTTTCCGACATTTGTCTTCCATTTCCTACCAGTTAGGCAGTCCTCCATCATCACCGTGGACTCGGAGATGATGCGAAGGATTTTAAATGGACCTTCCCAGGGCGTTACGAGCTTTAGCCGTTCTAGCGGCTCGTAGTACCTTAGTACTTTGTCCCCAACATTAAAACGAATCCTTTTGGCATTGGTGTCATAACCCACCTTTTGCCATTTCGCACTCTTCAGCAGTTCTTTCCGAACGGCCTCGTATGCCTGTTTAAACCTATCCCTTAACGACTCCACAAACAACACGGTGCAGGGCGCCTCCGGGTCTATCCCAACCACTCCATACACTAAGTCGGCGGGCATTATGATGTCCTCGCCGAACACTAGCATGTTTGGAGTGCAATTAGTAGATGAATGGACAGTGTTGTTGTAGGCATGTACTACAAACTCGCACTGTTCATCCCAGTCGTCCTGGTGGGTATTAACCAGGGGCTTTAGCACTTGTATCAGGGTTCTGTTGAACCGTTCTACCTGTCCATCCGACTGTGGTCGGTATGGATTTGTCCGGGTCTTGCATATAGCTAGGTAATGACACATTTCCTGCCACAGCTCTGACTCGAACTCTCTCCCTTGGTCGCTGTGCATCATAAGGGGAACACCCAAATGAAGCACCCAGCCTTTTACAAACGCTTCAGCGCATGTGGCGGCTTTGTGATTAGGAAGAGGGAACACCGGGGTGTATTTGGTGTAATAGTCGGTTACAACCATCATGCAAGTATTGTCCCGGGGCGTCGTTTTGATCCCGCTGATGATGTCTATCGCCACTCGAGCGAACCTGACACCAAACAATTCCTGGGATAAGGGTTGCTTTCCCCGGCCGGGTCCCGGCTTGTTTTTACAACAATCCGGGCAAGTGGCGATCCATCGGAGTAGGTCGCCTCTCATTCCAGGCCAGTAGTAACGCCTTTGTAGACGCTCTATTGACCTCCTCTTACCGAAATGGCCGCTACTTTGGTGGCCATGGCAATAATACATGATATCCCTCCTCATCGGGGTGGGGATCACTATTTGTAACAGCATACCGTTGGTGGGAGTAGTCTTCCACCTACACAGTATGCCGGTCCATTGAGCTAGCAATCGCCTCACTTCCCTATCCTCTAGGGATACTAGCGGCCTTGCCGGTTTAATACCCGTCCGTAGGTATTCCATTATGCGCGCTGTGGTGGGATCCGACTGTTGGAACTTCTTGATGGTCTCCGGGGACCAATCGAGGTAGCTACATACAGCCTCCTCCCAGGGAATACGGGGGGTGGTATAATTAAATACCAACCCAGCTACCACAGCATTGTGGGCCCCGCAGTCTTCACAAGTGGCATTCTGGCACTTTCGGATGGGTCGCCTCGACAGGGCATCCGCATTGGTATGTTTAGCACCGGGCCGGTGCTCTATTTGTTTGTGCTCTAATCCAAACTGGGATAGATGAGCTAACCATCGTCCAATCATCCCCTCGGCATCCTTAAAGTTAAGGAGCCACCTAAGAGACGAATGGTCGAACGTTAGGTCCGCTAGGCACAGACTCAGGTGGCTGGTAACCGAACTCCCTCTCCCAGGCTTGTTTTTACAACAATCCGGGCAAGTGGCGATCCATCGGAGTAGGTCGCCTCTCATTCCAGGCCAGTAGTAACGCCTTTGTAGACGCTCTATTGACCTCCTCTTACCGAAATGGCCGCTAGTTTGGTGGCCATGGCAATAATACATGATATCCCTCCTCATCGGGGTGGGGATCACTATTTGTAACAGCCTACCGTTGGTGGGAGTAGTCTTCCACCTACACAGTATGCCGGTCCATTGAGCTAGCAATCGCCTCACTTCCCTATCCTCTAGGGATACTAGCGGCCTTGCCGGTTTAATACCCGTCCGTAGGTATTCCATTATGCGCACTGTGGTGGGATCCGACTGTTGGAACTTCTTGATGGTCTCCGGGGACCAATCGAGGTAGCTACATACAGCCTCCTCCCAGGGAATACGGGGGGTGGTATAATTAAATACCAACCCAGCTACCACAGCATTGTGGGCCCCGCAGTCTTCACAAGTGGCATTCTGACACTTTCGGATGGGTCTCGGATAGATGAGCTAACCATCGTCCAATCATCCCCTCGGCATCCTTAAAGTTAAGGAGCCACCTAAGAGACGAATGGTCGGTTCGTAAAGTAAAGTCACTTCCCCAGAGAAAATGCTTAAACTTCTTCGTATAAACCACTACCGCGAGAAGTTCCCGTTTGGTGGTACAATAATTACGCTGGGTTTTGCTTAGCGTGTTGCTGGCGAATGCTATTGGGACTTCGACTCCGTCCTGGACCTGAGAGAGAGCCGCCCCTATTGCATCATTGCTCGCATCTGTGTCTAATATGAAATGTCCCTCGGGAGTGGGATATTTCAATACGGGTGTGTTTCTAAACAAATCCTTTATTTTATTAAAAGATTCTTCTTGCTCGCTGGTCCATGTGAATGGGTCCCGTGCCCTACCCGGGGTCCAGTGAGCTAAGCACTGCATAGGAAAGCTGACACGAGAGTAATTCGGTATGAAATCACGGTAGTAGGAACAAAATCCTAGAAATGATCTCACCTCCTTAGCACTCGTGGGTCTTTCCCAATTCTCTACAGCTTCTAATTTCTCCGGATCTGCGCTCACTCCGCTGGGGGTGATGATCCTTCCCAGGTATGTAATTGTTTTCTTAAACAGGTTACATTTCTTGGGTTTGAGTTTTAGACTGTTGGATAGTATCCGGTCGAGTACCAATTGCAGATTTGCATGGCATTCCTTAAATGACTTGCCGAACACGACAACGTCGTCCAAGTAGACCAAACATTTCTTCCACAAAAGGTCGCTCAACAAGGATTCCATCATGGCCTCGAATGTAGCGGGGGCGTTACACAATCCGAAGGGTAAGTCATTATACTCGAATAGCCCCATATGACTAGAGAACGCTGTTTTCTCTATGTCATTGGGGTGCATCGGTATCTGCCAATACCCGGATTGCAAATCCAAGGTACAGAACCATTGGTTCCCACCCAAGCTATCTAATGTCTCGTCTATCCTTGGTAAAGGATACGAGTTCTTCTTTGTCATACCATTCAGTTTTCGGTAGTCGACACAAAAGCGGATTGTACCGTCTTTCTTAGTGGTCATACAAACAGGACTGGACCAGGGACTCGAGCTCGGCACGATAACCCCTAGGTCCAACTGTTTTTTGTATTTCCTGTTCGCAAATTAACTTCTTCTTAAGAGGAAGTCTGCGATACGGGATTTTAAAAGGTTTCTCGTTGCCCACATCTATGGTGTGCAACACCTTGTCGGATCTGCCTACCGGTCCTCCTTCCCTACCAAAAGCACTCTCGTACTTCTGTAGGAGTTTCGCTAGGCACTCCTTATCCTCCGTATTCTGTAAATCTGATTGGTCAATCAGCTTTTGGAATTCTTCATCCAATGGATGCTTACTAACAGGGTTTAGTGGCTTATTGAACCTGGCCTTGGCGACGTGTTCAACCGAACTCATCACACCCACACTGTCGCCTCGCTTCAAGTAAACTACTGAACCACTTCGGTTAGTTATGGGTAATACAGACCAAGCTGCATTAGCCACTAATGTATCCACTGAGTCCAACCCGTGTCGGGTTCATAGACTCCAGTTTCGTTCCTCTGGGCCATCGATCCGCCACAAAGGACATCACAAGTGGTACCCGGTGGGATCTTCACCGTATGTATCACTGATGCAACCGAAGACACCTGTCTCAATACGCATTGGACATGCAAGCCATACGGGTTCCGTATACTCATCATACCATCCCTGGGATCCAAGACGGCCCCATATAAGCTTGCAAAATCCAATCCAAGGATCCCGTCATCACTAACCTCTGCTATAGTTGGCGAAAGAACAAATTCTTTGCCTCCTATACGGATAGGCATAAACGTCCTACCAAAAGTATGCATACTGCTTCCGTCGGCTGTGCAGGCATTTACCCCCGTTTTGAGGTTCTCATGGCTGCCGGCCACGGAGTCGAAGAAACTTTTGGACACACAGGAGTGGCTGGCTCCAGTATCCACCAAGAATTCTCCTACCCGGCCTTCCACAGATATGGGTACATACCACCGTCTCCCCCCTAAAGGAGAGGGGTTACTGGTAAACTGGTGAAAGTCTCCCGAATCACCAAGATTCAATCCGAGTCCTCTCAAAAATTCCAGACACGGATGACTTGAGGGAAGGCGTGTCCCACACACTCGAATCAATTCTTTGATCCATCCTTCCTCTCCCCCAGTGCGGCCCCTCGCCTCTATATGTTCACCACCGTACACATGAGCACTAGGGTTCCTGGCCCCGGCCAAGGTGTAGGGGTGCGCACCCACAGCCACCTGGCCTCCAGGTGAATTTGATTCGAAATCTTCCACCGGGTCACCCCCGGTAGCATTTTGGCATTCGTTCCCCTCCGGGGTTATACCCAATGCCGTGGATACAACCCCCACTAGTTTTCCACATCAGCGGAACCCGTAGCGTTCTGCTCGCCTTCGCCGTTATCTTCGGCTTCGCAGCGGTACATTCAGATGAGTAGTGTCCCATGCGTTGGCACCTGAAACACTTAACCGTCTGGCGATCCACTCTGGGTCTTTGCCGACTGGCTTGGAGGGCGTCTGTAATTTTCTTACACATGTCCTCCATAAGTTTGGTCATGTCCGGAGACTGACCCTTCGCTTTATTAGCGTTGTCAGGAGGCTTAATTGCCTTCTCACCAACTTTCGGGTCACTCTTGACCTCGGATGACGGTCTAGAATCCCTTGGTTTATTAAACGCCTTCCTCGGAATATACTTCCTACCTGAAGTATTTTTCCTCAGCTGCATCGAACAGAAGGTGCCGTCCTCCTGCTCGATTTCAATTAGTTCAAAGTCATCCGAGGTATTATCTACCTCAGACCGCTGAACTACCGATACTATGGGAGCCGAGCCGGTGGCATTCGGTATGTCCCCGGCTAACATGGTTCGCTTCTTCACGGCCATATCTATACCATTAAATATGCCGTGCAATGTTATGCCTTCCTTCCAGGCATCTCTAGCAGCAATTTGCTCGTCTCGGTCTCTCAGACCCTTAACGAATTGTGTGATTAAATCGTCCATGTACCAGTCCTGGTTTTCAGTACCGGGCCTGGCCTTGCTTAGCAGAGCATGGAGTTCCATACCGTATGCTCTGAAAGCTTCGTTAGGCTTCTGCGTGCGTTTCTTAAAGCGGACCATCGGATCCTCCTTGACCATGTTACATAATAGTCCACTAGCAGATTCTACTAACTGCTCGAAACTTCCTACGAGACCGTGCCAAGTCCGCCATTGCTCTACAGCCATGCGACCCGGCCCGCCTTTCAAGCATCTCACCAGATGCGGCTTGGCCTCGTATGGGGTCCAACCATTACAATTCATCACATCGATGAAATCTTCGAACCACTCCTTCCATGGCCGCGTACCGTCGTATTCCTTAGGAATCACGGCTACCCTTCGGGCGGAATTATGGGCATACATCAATCTAGTGCATTGTTGTTTGCTCCACTCAATCGCCTTGGTTTCGTTCAAGGTTCGATTGCCTCCCATTCCACCAAAGCTTGTGTTGCCTGGTGGAGGCGGTGGTGGCGGTTGGCTATACGTCCACTGTGAACCACTGTAGTTCGTATAGCCTCCACCACCTTGGTTAGGGCCGGTACCCGAGGTACTATTGCTACCTGTAGTACCCGTGGCACCGTCCCCCCCTTGAGTACCTTGGTGGCCGCCATCAGATGGCTGGTTCGGTTGACTACCATCGTTTGATGGAGCTTGTTGGCTGCTGTCATTACCAGCTCCCAACCCGACATTTTCTGTCTGATCCACATGTATGTGGAAGCCATTAGTATCCGCACTATTGTCGGAGGCATCCCGTGGTACATAGTCCGGGTCTATGTTGTGGACTATAGGGACCTCACTTATCCGGACTCTACTAGTTCGGCCGTGCTTGTCTTGGGTTCTGATATAAACTCCCCCTTGATCTACATTCCGCGGCGCATTGTCATTGACAAAAGGATTGTATTGCGGATGCTTAGGTGTAGAACAGGAGACTGGGTCCCCTTGTTTAACAAACGTCGAGTTCGGGTTTAAATCCTTACTCGCCGGAGGAGCATTCGCCTGCTCTTGCTCCTGTAAGTAGCTCTCCATAGCAGACTTATTTATTGTGAGGGTAGCTACATCCGTAGTGAGATTTCGCTGCTCCTCCCTTACCTGTGCATTCTCCGATAAGATCTCGGATCGAATCTTCTTGTTTTCTGCAACTGCTCGGTTACGCTCCTCCTGGGCGGCTAATGCCTCCTGCTTAAAAGTATCCTTCAACAGACGGTACTTTTCACCTTTTTCCTTCTGAGACCGCTGGTACTCAGTGGTCTCTCTCCGGATCTCGCCTTGTTCCGAGATCAACTTGGCTTCCGTCTCCGCCTTTCGGAGCTGAAGTTTCTTTAACTTCTCCTCCATGGCATGCAACTCGGATTGTAGTCTGGTTACATCCTGGGCCTTAGCAACCTCCTCGGCTCTAGCCTTTTCGATTGCTCTGAGTTTATTGGCTTCTTCGAGCTCCAGCTCAGCCAATCTTTTCTCTTTTTCCATCTCGTCTTTCTCCTTTCGCTCCAATCGATGGGCTACAGAAGTTAGGCGATATTTTAGGTCTGATTCTTTTAGAATCGCCTCCTGTTCAACGGACCGGAGTTTACAGATCCGAGATTTTGTACCCGGGGCCCATCCGACGTCCGTATATTGACTTGCGGCTGCCTCCAGGGTTGAACATGGAGTCAGACAAGCCTTCATCCAAAGATAGGCCTAGGTAATGCTTTTCCGAGCTCCTCGGTTTGGCATCCCGAGGCTTAGTCTTCGGGGTTGCTTTAGGAACCATTGGGTCCTTTACAGCTTTACTATCGTCGCTATCATGATCCGACGATGTCATTAGTGGGGCTACTCCGTTTGCCCCCTCTGGTATCGCCCCCGGGGGGGTCGCGGTACGCTGCATAGGGCTTTGTGCTATTGGGGTACCCAAGTTGCTAGCCGAGCCTGCTGGTATAATAGGACCCAGCTGGCGCCTGCTAGTTATAACTCGAGACCAATCGCTCAAGTCCAAAGTTGGGGGTCTTAATACCCCCCTAAGCAGTCCTGTATCCGGTGTCACCATTTGAGGTGTACCCGGATACAATCTAACGATGCCACCTCCATTACTGGTGGCACCGTCTGTTAAACCGGATGTCGAGAAGACAGTCTGGACACCCTCGGGGTTGAACATTTGTTGTTGACCGGGTTTCCAGTCTAACAACAGATGCTGGGATGTAAAACCATCCTCTTCGAATCCCTCTAGCCCTGGGCTGGAGGGATCCGCATCGGGTTTCCCGAGGCTTTCGGCCAATGTGGCCGCGCTCCACCCCCGAACCAACTGGTCACGGCACCAGTGTGATGGTTCGTATCGACTTATATGTTGGGTGGCTCGTTGGCTCGCTTATTACTAAAGATACCAACACAACACGAGTAGTTCGGGTTGGGCAAAGCCCCGGATACCCCTACCTCTCGGGTAGGACTTTATTTAATCTTCAGTAATTAACAGATATGCGTCTTGACTGGACCATGTCCAGTCCCCTTCTGCCGCTCGTCCGGCTTCTTAGTAGAAGCTGGATGCGAGGCATGGTGCTGCCCCCTCTTGTACCAGCGGGGTATCGCAAAGCGACACCTAGCTGGCATAGAAGGAACGAGCACCACACGAACACGTCTCTCGGATGAACGGCACTAATATATATACAACGATGCCGGCCCCTACACCGGTTTGATAAGCTGAAAACATTTTAGTGCATCATTTGTTACAGGAGTGTTATGATTATATGTATTATACACCACTGTGACCAGCAATGATGCCTCCTTCAAATAAGATCCATTGTATGAGGCGTTGCTATGGACAGAATGAAAATGGAACAAAAACATTCTTTTTTAGCTTCTCTTTCTTTGAACAGAACTATAGGATTGAAATTCTGTATGATTATTAGTTCTGACAATTGGAAACTTAGCTCGAAGTCATTACCTGAGGAGGGTTTTTTAATTGTGTCAATACTCCAATTATTAAGGTCAGGAGAGCTCTTCAAAGTTGCATAGTTACTAAAAAAGTGTGATTTGCCTCTATTTTCACCCATGTTCCTCTACAATTTACCGTTTTTAGTAACTATGCAACTTTGGAAAGCTGTCCTGACTTTAATAATTAGAATAACTTTACAATTCAAAAAACCTCCCAAGGAAATGACTACAAGATACATTTCTAATCATACAGAATTTCCATCCTATAGTTCCGTTCAAAAAAAGAGAAGCTAAGAAAGAATGTTTTTGTTCCATTTTCATTCCGCCCCTAGGAACGCCTCATAAAATGGATCTTATTTGAAGGAAACATCAATTCCGGGCATAGTGGTGTATAATACATGTAATTTAAATGTCCCTGTACGACAAAATGCATCAAAATAATTATATTCAGCCTATCAAACCTGAAACGCTCCCTTAAGTAAGGCTTTGGCCCAGGGCTAGACATTAACCTTTGGGGCCATGGGCCACCCTGGGCCTGTAGGTAGAGAATATCTGTGGGCCCAGAAAAGATACAACACTTTTTTTAGGAGAAAAAAAAATGCTCTCCTAAATCAATTTGTCCAAAAGTAATATATTAACAGTAATTTTCCTTATAATTTCCCCCTTTCCAACAGTATACAACATGGTTATGTTGGTCTTGGAAAATATTCCTTATGTTTTCATCATCAACTTCTATTGACCACCTGGGCCCATAGGAAGAGAATTATTGAGAAAATTGCAGGCCCAGACTCGTAATTACGGGCCACTGGCTCCCGGGGCAGCGTTAGTGTGTACCCCTGTTGGCCTAATCTAGTACACAGCAGTATGTGTCTGCTATTCTTCTGTTACCTAAGATGATGGGCTATCCAGCAGAGACTAGAGAGTCCCAAGAGTTATCATGGTTACTAGGTGGTATAAAAAGATGGAAAGACAATTTTGCGGAAGCTTCATCCTGCTTATTTCCAGAACATCTTTTGTCATTTAAGAAAGTCCTGGGTTTAAGTAACATAAGACCTTACGTTGTGGATGTCTTGCTTTTTGATGTACTTTACTTAGAGGCACCAATGTATTACATTTATATTCAGATGCTTGCAGACAGTTTGAGAATGTAGGTTTTGAAAATTGGGGAGTCTTGTTCAGTGTAAGGAAAACTAAGACAATTCAACATGGTGAATGGGTATTAGAAATACCTGTTGCTAGGGTGAATGGGTATTAGAAATACCTGTTGCTAAGGTACACCATAAGCCCTTGTTTTTGGTGAAGTAATTGAGAAAGTTACTAAGAGTAAATAGTTCAGTCATTTTGTACCTACCACGTATGAATGGTTTGTTCTCAAATTACATAATTTATGTGCAGACATTGGTTCAAATGGAAAATTTGGTACTCATAGCTTTAGGCATGGTGGTGCAACAATTCTGGCCATGGTAGGGATGTTGCTACCAAATATTTCGCGTAGAGGAGATTGGAAAAGCATTGTGTGCTTACTGTAGGTACATGAATCGACCCCTAAAGAATATTATCAGAGAGGAATTAGTATGGAGTGTGAAAACTCTGAACTTTGTGATATAAACTTTTCTCTCTCTTCTTGTCCTCATCTTTATTTTGTTCATATGCTATTTGATTGTATTTGGTTGGAAGGTTGGGTTGGGCGGGCCAGCCTATGGTCTGTTACAAGCCCAATACTGTTGTTGGTTTATATGCATTATATGTACTATGTTACATTCCAAGATTATGGCCAAATGATAGATAATAAGTTAAGAAAACGTTTTGTTTTTAGTAAAAGTATCGTAACTTGAAACGTTTTAACAAACCTTTAAAATATGTTGAAAAAACGAAAGTTAAAAGGGGGTAGACATATTGATGATAATTTTAATAATTATTTTTGATGTAATGTTTATTCTGGAGCTTAAAATCAGGTTCTCGCGGATCCTTTACGGAGTTAGCAGGATTATTTATCAGCCAATTGAATAACACCAACTATTCACTGTGGTCCTCCTGCAGGAGCAAATGGTACCCATGTTACCAGTGTAGGGGTTCGTTCCGGTGCGCAGAGCCTTCAGAGGGACTGTTCACTTGATTGTGTCACTCCCCCTATGTATACCATACTAATCCAGGGTAGTTGGATGGTGGAGAATGTCAGGCCAGGGGAAGTAGCTCAGAGGTAGAGCAGCTGCTGGTGATTAGCTTCAGCAATGGCTGTGCCCAATGGCCAATCCGCTATGTCGGTATATGCTCCTGGCTCCGGTGGGCCTAAGACTGATTATTTGTCAGCTTTACAGGCAAATGGCATGCATTGCAATGAGTAGTCACAAAACTAAACACTAAATCAGGTTCATATGGTAGATAGGGAAATCAACATACAATATAATAAGAGAAAAGGTGAATTATGGACCAGCTGTAGACTATACAGTTAAGTGTGACATGTTAAGACCTGATACCCAGTGCAGTAGCTCACTGATATTACAAGAAATCCTATTGGTCCCTCTAATTCTTCCTAACATTAAAAGCCGTATTAAAATGTGGAGGATCAGCGATTGGGCATAGTACAGAGAGGTTCTATGTCATATTAAGTGTTGTATAACTAGTCATATGAGAGGTGGTTTTCCACATAGGTATTATTTATCAATACATGTATATGGAGGGTTAGATATGGGCCCTATATGGACAGATTATTCTAGATGATAAAAATCGTTTTTTAAAGGGCTCCTCCGTGTAGGCTCCGTATTTTAAAGCTAGACACAGTGTGTAGTCTAACGCAGAGCTGTGTTAGGGTCGCCGGTCGACCCAGCACCCGCATCTGAGATGAGAAAAGATAAGAGCTTCTTGATACCTGCATTGGGGCTCCCTACTAGTGGCCACTGGGTTACCCAGTATGGATTTATCTTAAAGGGGCTCTAGCATGGTAATGCATGCCATTAAAAATGGTTAAGGCTAGGGCACAGCCCTAAGATACCTATGGTCAACTGTGTTCTATGTGCTATGCTAAACTATGCTATAACTAAATGCTGACAAATAGTGAGTAATAACTGACATATATTGACTAATTGCTGAGAAATGTTAACTAGATGCTGACATAATTATATCGACTAATTTCTGACAAATAGTGAGTAATTACTGATACGAGGATGCCCTTACTTGAGGATTTGAGAATGTTGATATGTCTGAATGGTAAGGATTGTTTTATGATTCGTTAAGACACTAATCTTTATGAAATTTTTAGATAGGTACAGCAATGCTGTAGTGAATTCTTTATCAATATTTGAAGATTAGAATTCAATATTCGATAGGTAACATTTTTTAATATTAATATACTGTATTTATTATAGATATAAATATTAGTCCATATATGTCAGTAATTACTCACTATATATCAGCAATTAATCAATACATGTCAGTATTTACTCAGAATTCATCAGCAATTAGTCAATATATATATCAATATTTTAATGAATAAATGATAGTAATAACTCACTAGCTATTGGTCAATATATGTTAGTAATTGCTCACTATTTGTCAGCAATTAGTCAATATATGTTAGTACTTAGTCACTATATAACAGCAATTAGTCCATATACATCAGTAATTACTCACTTTGTCAGCAATTAGTCAATATACGTCAGTAATTACTCACTATTTATCAGAAATTAGTCAATATATGTCAATAATTACTCACTCTTTGTCAGCAATTAGTTAATATATGTCAGTAATTACTCACTATTTGTCAGCAGTCAGTCAATATATGCCAGTATTTAGTCATTATAAAACAACACTTAGTCCATATATATATATATGTCAGTAATTACTCATAATTTGTCCGATATTAGTCAATAGTTAGCAATTACTAATGTATATTGACTAAATGCTGATAAAATGTAAGTTAGTAATATATATTGAATAATTGCTGACAAATAGTGAACAATTACTAACATATAGACTAATTGCTGAGAAATAGTGAGTAATTGCTAACACATATTGACTAAATGCTGATAAAATGAAAGTAGTTACTACCATGTATTGACTAATTTCTGACAAATAGTGAATAATTACTAACATATATTAACTAATTGCTGACAAATAGTCCATAGATACTGACATATTTTGACAAATACCAGTCAAGACAGGATGCACAATTGAATCAATGGCTATTTCTCTGTTATATATTGACTAATTACTGACAGATTATGAGTAAATAGTGACATGTATTGATAATTGCTGATATATATATAGTGACTAAGTACTGACATATATTGATTAATTACTGACAAATAGTGAGTAATTACTAATATATATTGACTAATTGCTGATAAATGGTGAGTAATTACTGACATATATTGACTAATATCTGACAAATTGTGAGTATTTACTGACATATGTAGACTAAGTGTTGCTATGAAATTAAGCGAAATAAAATTTTGGACTGGGACAAATTTTTGTCAAAACCCCAAATAAGCATATGAATTCTATAAGGGAGCAATGCCACAAATTTATATATATGGAAAAGTATCAAGATACTGCATAATTATGCTAATTATGCAAATAATATGCACGGATATGGAATGTTTGGTATCAATCTGGGATGTTTTGTCCCCCTAAAGAATATGCCCCCCTAAAAAATTTGTTTTGGAAAAGAATAAGCGAAATAATTCTTTCAACTAGCGGCCTTTTCGGCCTGAGCCGGCCCACCTGCGCCCTACCTCCAGCCAAAACCTATCTGTTTTAAGTGTCACCGGCGAAAAAGGGCAGGTTTGAGGAAGGAATGGATCGAAATATAGGCTTTTTTGGTATGCGGGGACAGACGACAGTCCAGGCACTGGCAGAGAGGTCCAAGAACTGGCAGTTTTACAAATTAATCGTATCTCCCTTAATAATAGGAGTTTGCCATAGTGTGACCTATAGATAAAGGGTAGCTCGAGCTGGCGAACGTCATGGCGGTCTTTATTTTCAAATCTGCACAATGGGAACAAAGTTATTGATGTTTTAAAGCTATGACATCACAAAAACGGCCATAACTTTCCACCAAATCGTCATAGGAAAAAAATTCAAACAGCTATGGACTACTCCGGAAAATCGTCATGGTCTAGGCATGATGCACCAATTTGACCAATTACACCAACTCAGTTGACATTATTATAGTAATTACTCACTCTTTGTCAGCAATTAATCATTATATGTCAGTATTTACTCACTATTTGTCAGCACTCAGTCAATATATGCCAGTTCTTAGTCATTATATAACAACACTTAGTCTACATATGTCAGTAATTACTCGCCATTTATCAGCAATTAGTCAATATATATTAGTAATTACTCACTATTTGTCAGTAATTAATCAATATACGTCAGTACTTAGTCACTCTATGTCAGCAATTATCAATACATGTCAGTATTTACTCACAATCTGTCAACAATTAGTCAATATATAACAGAGAAATAGCCATTGATTCCTCCTCCTGGAATGGAAAGAAAAACAACAAAAAAGGGACCCACCTTACGAATGTAATATATAATGAATAGACTTGCACTCGTTGGCTTCAGGGGGTGATAGTAGCATGAGCCAGAGGCGAATGCTTCTATAAAACCCATGAAGCCAACGAGTGCAAGTCTATTCATTACATATTGCATATATAACATGGTTTCCACCATTAATTCTAAGTATTTACCCTTAAAAATGATAGAATCCATTGTTTTCTTTTGCGAGTCGACAAGACGGCCCTCCGCCATCTTGGTTTCATGTTAACGTATGGTTAAGCTGGCAACCTCCTGCAACTCCCATTCTCGTAAGCCTACTACTGCATATAAGTGGAGACAGAGCTGCGCCAGTCTATAGCCTAATCCATTCTGTACACAACAGGCGGTGCCACAGGTACTGTTGACAGAATGGTGAAGACGCACGGCCAGTCGCTCGCTTCGAAAGTTTACTATTTTTTTATGTTAAATTCAGCCTCAATATTGTAAGGGGTTGTGGCCTTACGGACCTGGGGGTTCGGGTCTTATGATTCGGAAAGAAAGAGTAAGACAGTATTTCAAGTGTATGCCAACGGTTAGATTTATTACTTAATGGACACTCACGGCTGCTGGATAGTATAGAAGAGGCAGCTAATAATGGTTAATAGTGATCTACATTCTGCGGAGGCCAGAAGGGCCTCTGACGTAGCGGCTGAGCCCTGGGCTTTATATAAGGACCCAGGTGTTCGTTGTCAGATGTCCCCACAGACCCGGATCGGTGCTGCCACCTATCCGGAACCTGAGGAACATCCGACGACTCGACTCACCCGCCACGTCAGACGGTACCCAACTCTATGGTTAAACAATGCGTACCTCTACACCATCAAGTAATCTACCCGACAGGGAGTTAGAATGAGGTTTCAACTATGTTATGTCTAAAGCATTTCGCCAGATTTGGTACATAAGCTTCAAAAATGGAGGATTTACTTTCGTGTCAACTCGTTGTCAAGGTGTGTCCGGTCCGCTGTCAATTTTCGGTTCCTTATCCCGAAATATCAGAACTCATATTATCCATTTTAGGAACTCGAATCAGTGCCTAAACAAGATAACCATGTTATATTAAAGGTATAGAGCCCCACTACACCCACCTGGTGTGAAGGTGGGGCAGGGGGTAGGGCGGGGGCAACAGACCATGACCTCCCCGTTGGGGACGTCTACAGTGTCGTTAGAAGTAGCACTGGACATATGGAAACTAATTGATACATACGGAAATCCATATGGAGTAAACAGGCCTAATCATGAAACTGGACACGATCCAGTCTACAGTCCAGGAAACCCCCTAGAGAATCCCTAAAACGACGGCACACATACGAAAATCATGCAGGCAGGTTGGGAGATGATGCGGCAGACATACATACTTTTTTATGGGGGGGGGGGCAAGGCAGTTTTGCCTTGGAAGTGCCTCACCTGCATCAGTCACTTTCTTTTCAATTCTGCCTCTTTTTGTGTTGCACAGAAGTGTTGCACAGTGCATGTCAGTAAGGTACAAGTAACTTTCAATGAAGATGGTAGCTACTCAAAACAAGAGCGCTAAAAAAAGGCACACTTTAAGGTATGTGCTTGTACACTACTTTTAAAAAGGCAGGTGGCTTTTCAGGTCTAATGTGGTAAGTACAATTTGAAAGGTGAAGCAGAGCATTACTTTTTTCAATGTGAGAGGGTGCCTACTTAGTGCTCTCTTTAGCTTATGTGCAACAGCCTCCAGGCCTTTATCGATAATCCTTTGAGACCTCTAACCATTGAGGGGTAGCATCTTAAAATGCATCCCGTCTTAAGCTGATTTCAGCAGGATTTACCAGTTGATTCATTGATTCACCTTGTATATCAGGTGCACTTCAACCTCAGCCTGATCCTATTGACCACATACTGTCATAAAAATGATATATATGGGAGAAAAGGGGCCGTTTATAGGATACCACCCGCCCTAGAGAAGGTGGTATTCAGAGCTCCATATACGGACATTACGGATTCTTTGGCTTCCAGGGGCTTGTCTTTCCCTATGTTAAAATATATAAAAATGATACAAAATCATAGCAGATACAGACAATAAATACTGACCTCCGTATGTCACATACAGAGGTCTGTACGTAACATACATACCTCCGTGTGTCACATATGTAAGTCACTTACGTAAGTTACTCCGTAAGTCACTTTTAGGATACCACCTGGTACCCCCCCCTATGTGATTTTCCCGCATATGGCGGTCCGTACGTAACATACGGAAGTCAGTATCTTACGGACAGATACGGACATCCATATGGGACATATGGACCTCTATATGTTGAAAAAAATAAGATAGGGCTGGGGGACACATCCAAAAAGTGACATATGGACGTCCGTATGTGAGGTACGGACCACCATATGTGATACACGGACCTCCATCTACAATTTAACATAGGGAAAAACAGGGCCCTGGGATGTTGAACAAAAACACCTTTTCCTCTGTATCCTTATATGGAATTCCGTATTTAGTATAAAAACATGCAGACATTTGAACAAAAACGGTTTTCAGACATATGGGGTCCGTATGTCACATATGGACCCCAAAAACTATGTGGGAAAATGCCCTCCTGGGCAGTGGCCAATTGTGAAATATACATTGAATTTGATGAAGGATAAACATTTTCAGGAGGCCGTTTTTCCACATAGGTGTTATATATCAACATATGGAGGGTCAGATACGGACATCATATGGAGAAAATATTTCAAATTATAAAAATTGTTTTTAAAAGGCCTACTTGTAGGGTTCGTATATAAAAGCTTAAAATACGGAAATTAATCGATATATACAGAATTTTTTAAGTGGAAGGTAGGCTTAATTAGGAAAACAGACAGAATCCTGTCTATATTCCAGGAAACCCCTAGGGAATTCCCTAAATGACGTCACACATACGGAAATGATAAGGGCAGGTTGGGAAATGGTATGGCACACATATGGAATTTTTTTTTTGGGTGGGGGGGGAGTAGGGGGTAAAAACAGGGGGGGACAGCATTCTACATCATCATTTCACCCTGAGAGGTCTAAGGCCCTTATAGGACCCTGTCAACCCAACCCTGATAGCTGAGTCAATTTCTTCAGCGCTACCGTCTTAGTAAAGAGGTAGCCCGAATTCTCATCAAAAACTATGTCGCTACGAAGAAAAAGAAGGTCCTGAGGGGCAAGCATAGGCTTAAGGTAAGGGAAGCCCTCTTGGTAACAGAGTCCATCCTTCATTTATCCTTTTATTTTCATATTTTTTCCGTACTATACCTCATTTGACTTTATTATGGCATGTTAAAACAATATCCTTTTCTTTGCTTTCTTCAGTTCCTGATTGCCCTGAGGTATTTCGCCACTGGTGCCAGCTACAACTCCATAGGAGACATTCACGGCATCTCCAAATCCACTGTGTGTAGGTCTGTAGAGAAGGTGACTGACTTTTTCCATGAACACCTACAAGAGTATGTCCATTGGCCACACTCCCGGGAGGAAAAGAACAGCAAGGCGATGCTCTTCTATCGGAAACACAGAATGCCCAAGCTGTTTGGACTCATAGATGGGACACATGTACCTATACAGTGTCCGCGAGGGGTAGTGGCAGACGAAAATCAATTCTTTTGTTACAAAGGATACTACATCATAAATACCATGGTAAATTACTTTTCTTAATATATTTCTAAGAACCAGGATATCTTATGTACCTTTTTTTCATTGAATTTCTTTCTTAATATGTCTATCAGTTTATACATATATATATATATATTAACATTTTTGTCCCTTTTTTACTCCTCCCAGATTGTCTGCGACTTTGAGTACTTCATCACACACGTAGATGCCAGTAATCCTGGGTCTCAGAACGACATCTACTGCCTCAACGGGTCTGACATCAAAATCTTGGGAGAGAGAAAACAGTCCGGGGGATATTACCTCTTGGGAGATTCCGGGTAAGTCATTTATATATTTTTTGGCCAAACTTAGCTAAACATAACTCCTTTCGGAATACATCCTTATGGAAAAAATATATATGAAATCCATATACAATAACCGAATATTTTCCCTTCAGATATCCTCTCACTGACTACCTCCTCACCCCTGTCCATGTGGAGACAACGAACGCTGATGTGGCGTACAACAAGTGGCACAGAAAGACTAGGAGTCGGGTAGAGAGGACTATAGGCCAGTTGAAGCAGCGTTGGCGGTAAGTCATTTATTTATTTATTTTCCTACATTTATCCTTTATATCTTTTTCCCTGTCAAAACTATCATCCTCTTTAAGCAGTCACTTGGGTACAATTTTTAATTTTTCCCATTTTGTCTCTCTCTTTGTTTTCAGTTGTCTGGACAGCAGCGGGGGATATCTGGCCCATCCTCCTACCACAGCAGGAAAAGTCATCGAGTCCTGTGTGGCGCTACATAACTGCGCCAAGGTGGCACGCAATCCCCTATTGAAGGACAGTATGGAAAAGGACTCGTTCAAGCAAAGATTCCCACGCATCACCCAGCCAGACAATGTCTCCCGTAAGCCCCCGGCTAAGTTTGAGAATCTGCGGAAGGGTTTCATCCAAGATAACTTCAATCCCCGCTGAATAAGTTAAATGAAATCAATTTGACTTTATAGTGTAATTCTGTTATGTAATATTAAGACAATGAGAAGGACAAGAAAAAAATTCTGATGGCAAACTTTTATTCCAATGACTTGAAGAAAACAAACATGGGTTACATAACCATGTCATGTAATGAATTAAGCTAACATGCAAAATTTAATGAATAAATTTTAAAATAACCTCTTTTTTATTTCCACATCCTGTGCTGAAATGTTTTCTTTGCCTAGCATGTATAGAGAATAATCTGTTACTTAGAATGCACCATGTATTATATTAATTCAGAGAACTTCCATAACAAGAAACAGACTTTTTAGAACATGTCATGAAGCTGAAACAAAAATGCCTGTTTGGCATCAATATATCTTGATACATACATGTATTCATCCTGAACTTAAGTCTTTGTTCCCTAGTTTGCAACGAGTACTATCATGTATATGGGACATCAAAAATCAGTTAATCTTTTGTATTCCAGTATCTTTGCTCATGTACCATTTCACACAACTTAATATAAAATATGTCTGTCTTTGCTGAACGGTATACATGACGAGCGTACATAGGAAATTTTCAAAAGAGGCATCCATTTACCTTAAAGTGAAAATAACTAGAACCATGCATATAGATGTATCATGCCTGCTTAACGAATACAAGTTTTCATTTAGTCCTGAAGGAAGACTCCAAAGTTAAAGTCATGAACTTAAAGAAGCCTTGCTTTAAACTGTTTTTTATCTTGGACCATAGACGATTCTATTATAGACTTCTATCTTTCATTTTCTACCTTTACTGTACGATTCTATGAAATGACGTTGTCTAGGTGGAAACTTCAAACATGATATCTTCAAATTGTATATTACATTCTCCTAACTAAGGTAACATACTTGAAGCTAAGGCATTCAAAATAGCCTAACAATAAAATATGATATAACTTTTAACTACAGCACCGTGTTTTATTTCTTATATATGACACAAATGAAATCAGTCCTTTTTGATAGGTTTCTTGTCACACCGGGACCTCCTTAAAACCAGCTCAGGATTGTCGTCGCATAAGTTCTCCTCCCGGACAAATACCACTTCTTCATTTGACATGACATTGTAGGCTGGCAATGAATTTGAATCTGGGTCTATTGCTTCAATAGCTGGAAAAAAGGAGAAGGTGAAAACATCTGTAACCGCTACAAATCGGCCACACAGGAAATATAATCACATGTTTCTTTATCATGTCATTTTTTTATCAGGATATAACATCATGCATTAAGGGGGGTACCTTTGGGCGTCTTAAACTTCAGGCTTCAAGAACAACTGCTAAAACCTGTAGCATGTTTGATAAATATCATATATCCTGGTTTGTTACTTATCAGAAGAAGTTCATTAGAAAAGAGAATGCACATATTAGGCCTATACCTGATGCAGGGACGATTAACAGGCCTTCACCTCCCTGTACATTTTGACATGGAACAAAGACAGCTGAACCGTGTACAACCTCCGTGTCGGGTGGAATGGCAATCGTTGCACCCTGCATGGCTTGGACGTCTGTGTGTATCTCCCCTTCACCAGTGTTCAGCTCCTCTGTTTTAAAGAGGAATACATATTAATACACATAGTTCTTATTTATTTCAAGTAAATACAAAGATTAACTAAACATTATGGAAACAGAAAACCCATGGAGAACCAAATTTGTTACACAACGAATAAAATTCTATAGTTCAAAAGATGAATGACATATCAATGGTACAGAAAGGAATACAGGTGGAATTAATTTCAGTTGAAATATATTTAGGAACACAACATTTTTACCTTGGCTGTCGGACACTTCCATGGCCGCTATGTCCTTTGCGTCCAAAAAAAAATAGGGACCACATGCTGAACCTTCTGATGGGTCGTTGTGAGTTAATTTAACTGTCATCTTATCAGGCAAACATTCTTCCTTGTCAGATTTAACGGATATATTGTCTTCCTGGACATTAGGGGAAACAGGTTTGTCTCCTACTGTGTCACCCTCATCTGCACATGGAGGTAGGTCAGCTTTTGGATTTTTCTCCGGGACGGGTGGTAGGCCAGGTTGGGGTATTTGATCCCCATGTGTAGGTTCATCCTCTTGTGAAATTATCTGATTGTCCGTCTGGGTACATGTTGAAATATCTTTAGTTGATTTTGCGTTTAACTGAGCAGCTAAGAACACAGACATCTTAGTCATTTCTTTCCAAACTTTCTCCGCCTCTTTTTGGGCTGACAGTTGAAGGTTCCGGTTTTCCTGAATCTCCTGATTTAACTTCAAGTTTTGCAAATGTAACTGTTTCTGTGCATCTAAAGAACTTTTTTGATTTTCCAGGATGACCGATAGACTACTTGATAGCTTTGTGGCACTTTCAGTCATACCTAACAATCCAGTGGCCAAACAGTCTTGTCCTTTCTGCATTCTTTTGAATGTGGCATGTATTGCAGTACCTACCAGATTTATTCCTTCCACAAATTCTGACTGGTTATTTGACATTGTCTCATTTGTAGCCTTAATGCGGGCTATGTGCTGACGTTCGGACGCTACTGCAGTATTTCTAGTCTCCTCCAGTTTCTCATGCAGGTCGTTGGTCATTGCCTGAATGGCTTCCAGGCACTGACGCCTACATTTTTCGGCTTGTTCACAAGTTCTCGCCATGTGGGAAGACATTTTCTCAGCCATTTCCCGTATGCCCTCTGCGTAGCTGGTCTGGGTATCTTTGATTTTAGTGGACGTGGTGTCCATATGCTCATTTATCCTCTGACTGATGTCTTTTAAACCATAAACATAATCACTATGGAACTTAGCTATTTCTTTCATAATCTTATCCTCTTCCCTTGGTTTAGAAAATAGTTCTTTCTTCTTGGAGGCAGAAGCCCGTTGGATACAGGATAAACCTGAGATGTTAACAACGTTCATAGCGGAAGGAGAACTGAGAGGTGTACTGTTAGAAGGCTGATATGATTCAGTCTCCATTTCTTCTGACCCCATTATTTCTGCATAGCATTCCTCTTCCTCCTCGAGCAACTTGGAGAAGGAGGGGGCATGTCGGGGCTTTTTATGGGTTTGCTCTTGTATACCTTCGTCATCTGCAGTCCTTTTTTTATTTTGGGGAATGTGGGAGGTCATGCTGCGAAAAGGCGATATATTTGTGGAAGATTTTTTAGGTATATCGTTGACCCGACTTCTGCTAGAAGTAGCCTGCACCCGACTGGCAGAGGCTTGGGGTTGGGACGTATGTGGCTGACTAGCTTGGGGTTTAGACGTATGTCCCTGACATGAACCGGTTTGGGGTTGAGACTTACATTGCGTTTGAGAGGTATATGCTTTGGTCCTGCATTCAGCAGGTTGAGCTGTTCCTACTTCGGATGTTGCTTGAGAAGCATTTTCCTCTGAAGTCAAAGTTTTCAAAGCCCTCCTTAGCATGGAAATCTTTTCTGTGCGTTGAGGGTCTGAGGCAAAAATAAGTGACGCAGCAGCCCTCTTTTGTGGATCAGCATCATTAATAAGGTTGTTAAATCCTTTGCAGATGTTTAACATGTCAGTCCGTGATATGCGGGGTTCAAGAGGAACCTTTTCCTGTATGTCTTCGACTGTCACAGGATCGTTGTCATCCTCAGCTATATCCTGCTCTGGTAGGGTTTTGTGGTAATCATCCTCGGGTACCTCATCTGGATCTTCCTCGTACAGTTCTCTTTCATCCTGGGAGCCTGGTGGGGGGTGTGAAGAGCTCTCGTCATCCCCTGAAAAATTTGAATAGATCACAACATACGAGAACAGTCGCTGAAAAGATTTGTATTAACTTCATGTAAGGACACATAGATATATCTACTTAATAGTAGGTATATGTTCACCATATATATATGTTAAGGTATACATTTCTATTTCTGTATCAAATTTCTTGAAAAATAAAGTGATAGTGGTCCACATATGTATGTATATATATATATATATATATATATATATATATATATATATATATATATATATATATATAAGTTATCTCGCTACCAGGGAATAATAATACCGGTAATAACGATAATAATAATGATGATATATACGGTATTAATAATTGCTACAGTAGTATAAATGATCATATCACAGACACATGAGTTTGGTGGGTTACTGACCTTGGGGCTATCAGCACCATACATGCCTTTATTAAAACAACTATAATAATTAGTTGACAACAAGCATAGTCAGTAAAATGCATAATATAATAACAAAGTATAGTAATAACAATAGTAATAACAATAGTACTAACAATAGTAAAAATTTAAAATTCCAGGGAACATCCAGCGTGGTGTTACCTGTACAGGTGACTACGAGCCAATTGACGGTTAGCTTGAACCCGCCCCCTTTTATACCAGTGGAGTTGTTGACCATGACGTCACACTATGACATCATTGGTATCCTTACGAGCTGAAAGTAGTCCCTAACCGTCCGCGGCTAATTATATAAATATACACGAGTGTATATAGTTCCATAAGTTATCTCGCTACCAGGGAATAATAATACCGGTAATAACGATAATAATAATGATGATATATACGGTATTAATAAATGCTACAGTAGTATAAATGATCATATCACAGACACATGAGTTTGGTGGGTTACTGTCCTTGGGGCTATCAGCACCATACATGCCAAAAACACATAAAAACATGCCAAACACATGTGAAAAACACATACCAATCAGCAATGCAATTGAGATTGGCAAAGTCTATCTAATTCTAAGAGATCCTTCTTATGGTCGTGCAAATATGTAAAAACAGAATCAGACTTCCAGTTTACCTTCTTTTTAATAGAATCTATACTAAGTCCTGCATCCTTTAACATAGTAGCACCACCATGCCTAAGTGAGTGGGTGGAGACTGAACCCTTGATACCAGCACGTAGAGATAAAGATTTTAATCTCGAATTAATATATTGGTACTGTAGAGGAACACCATTAATTTTAAATAACAAATCACTCGCACCCCTACCTTTGCACAACTTTTCTAGGTTTTTACACGGACATAACGGTGAGGTATCATCCCTACATAAATATATGTTAAAAGAATGGGAACCAAGCTGGTCAGTTTTTGAAGTATTAATATGCAGACTAGCATAACTCCTAAATATCTTAACATCCCCTACCCTTAGTGTATGGGGAGACGATACAACATGTCCTATCCTGAGGACACCTCTATAACATACAAGAATAGCGAACCAAAATTTCAAGTCAGCCCTGCTGGAGAGATCCAAGTACGATCTAATACGTAACATTTCTTTTGGACTCAAAGGATGAATAACCCTAGTAGGAACAGCATAGTCTCTACCAATACCATCCAACACCTTTTTTAACATGAAGTTACCGCTATGGTCTAAGCCACCCCTAAGCTTTTGATGATACCAAATAGACGATAAATAATTTCTTACAGAAGAAGGTTTCATATATTCAGATAAGTATACTGCATATGTAGCAGCCTGTGAGGGAGAACAAGGGAATTTAGATAAATTAAATTTATTACAAAATATTTTATACCTGTTAAGTTGTTGTTTCCTTGTTCTCCTCGTATTCTCTGACACACCCTTCGTTAAAAGACACTCTTTTCTTTTTTGTAACCTTTTCCATTCTGGAATTAAAGCAACACATATCATTTTCAAGAAGAGAGTTTACACATTTGTCCAGAACACCACTGTAAGCAAGTCTAGAAAGTTGGTCGGCCAGGATATTATCTTCTGACCTAATATAAGTTGCATACACCTCCACGTTATTGATGAAACAAAGCCAAAAGATCTCTCTTAGCCACTCCATACAAAGTTTGTTTCTAGACCTGCCTGTATTAATCATAGCCAGCACCTGCATATTATCTGTTATACAGTGTATTCTTTTATTTTTACACCCTGAAATCCAACGTTTCAGACCAACCATGACAGGATATAGCTCATACACATTTATATTTCTATGGTGACTTTTTAAGTTATCCAATATAGGAGGGAGAGAAAAATGTCCTGAACCCAAGTTGAACCTATCATGAGATGTCCAGTCACCATATAAATAATCTTTACCCATCCAAACTCCAAAGCCCTTAACAGAAGAATCGGAGTACATAGGTGTATCAATCATATCGTTTAGAATTAATCTCTTACAGTTGAAAACTTTACAAAAATCAAGCCACCACTGCATATCCTGACGAGTGCAAGCTGATACCTTAATGTAACCCCCGGGTCTGGCCCGAGCGCAGAGATCAAAAATTCGTCTGCTAAACGTCCTACCACCCTTAACCACCTGAGAGCAGAAGGACATTAGACCACCTATCCTTTCCAGATTTTTCCTAGAAATAAATTTCTTATTAACATTCTCCATCAAAAGGCCTCTCATTTTCACCACCTTATCTTCAGGTAAGGATAATTCCAAACACACAGAGTCTATATTAATACCAAGAAATTTACATTTTTGAGAAGGTTCCGTTACCTTTTCTCTCGATACCACAAACCCCATATGCTGCATGCATTCAATGAGGATATTCCTTTGGCGCAGACATTCATCATAAGTATTAGCAATTATGATAAAATCGTCTAGATAATTTACAATTTTTTCCACACCGTAGAATTTTGCCACCTCCACAATAAAGTCAGAGATCCGATTAAAAATATATGGAGCACACTTCAGGCCAAAAGTTAACCTGTTACTCACATAATAATTCTCACCATGCCCAAAATCCCATCTGAAACCTTGCATGGTCGTGTGAGGTGCATACACATTTATAGACCTATACGCTGACTTTAAATCTACCACACTCATGAACTCGTTCTTGTCTAACTGAGCAGTCACCGTGCTAATATTATTATAGGAAAAAGTTGAGCTAGTGGTATCCATAAAATTATTAATAGAAATTCTATCAGGCATGCTGCAGTCAGTTATGGGTCTTAACTTGCCATTCGATTTCTCTACACCACCCAGAGCGTGGATACAACGAGGTTTACTATCACTTTTTGAGACTAGACCAGCTTCCAACTCCTCTCGCAATATGCTACAAAATTCATTATAGAAGTTTCCTTCAAGAATGGACTTATAATTTTTGCAATCGTAAGAAGTATTGCAGCCTGGGTCAACTATCCTGAACCCCTCAACAAAACCTTGCCATAAGAATAATGCCTCTTTATCATTTATATTAACAACTCCCTTCTGGGTTAAGAATGGAGCAACTCTGCAAGGTAAAATCTGGGACCTTTTACCATGAATAAAATGTACACAATCGCACACACCTTTTATACAGCTATCATACACTTCGATGTTAGGTAGATTTTCAATAGCGACAGTAAAACATGGTTTAACCTTGCCCTGTACTGGGCCACCATATGACATATTAATATCATCTTCAACATGTAATTGTAGATTTGATACAGGTTCCACATAAGGACTATAGGCACCTGAGCTCTCACTGATATCATTCAGAGAGACCAAATCTACCCCTCCAGCATTAACCTTACCAACACCCCGAGCTGGAGCAGCGGGTGGAGGCGAACTAGGGTCTACCAAACCTACTATACATGACTTTGACATCGACACTCTGTCACACATAGGACCCCGCTCACCTGTAAAATCCTAGTCAGATTTGTTAACTTGACAATCCAACTTATTATGGCCTGATTTGGTACATGAGCTACAAACATGCCTATACCTGCATGGGTCCCTAGAGCAACCTTCTGCCCTGTTGAACGCATAGCACGAGTTAGGTGAGACCCTAGCTTTACCAGAATTTTTTGGTTTGGTTGAATAAGCCCTCTGGGCTTGAACTGTCCCGTCATAGGACAAATAACGGAGGATATCTGAATTTTCAATCATAGCAAAAGCATCCAGACCATCGGTATTGGCTCTGTCCCTAACGGACTTATCATATGCTACTAAAGCTTTTACAGTGAAAATCTTCGTATCTGACTTCTCAACCAACATCTGGAGGTGCCTGAGCATACCCTCCACATCGTCCCCATCCTTGTAATAATCTATAATGAATTTGATATTGACCAATACAAGTTTTTCAATGCTGTCGACCTTGTCACGTTTTTTAATGAACTGTTCGTGGTCAAACTCACCAATTTTTTTCTTGGCGTGATGGCGATGAATTGACGAGTCTATTGACGACCCTCTTGACGAGCTGGGACTCCTGTGACGAGCAGTATAAGACGATTTAGATCTCGCCTGACGACCTCTACGTCCTGCTCTAGTCCACTCGCCGCCATCTTGGTTGCTATGGACGCTGTCGTCGTCAACGTCCCGCTGTAGACCACGCCCCCGTCGCCTTGGTTTCGCGTCTCTCGAATCTTGTTTGTATACAGATGCACGTGCTCCCGTCGCCCCGCTATCTGGTCTGCTCAAAGGATTCATCTCATCTTTACGGGCCCCTCGGTTAGCAATAACGTCTCGCAGCATGTTCTTAATATCCAAAAGGTCTTCCTCCATCAAATCCAGCCTCGTCTGGTCAGCAGTCTCATTCTCTCTAGCCTGTGGCGTGTTAGGCTGCGAGGGCTCCAGACCCCCACATAGAGAAGTTAAACTGCTCGAAGATCCTAAATTGGCCGATTCACGGTTCGTTTTAGCCGATTTGGCCGATTTTTTCGACGAACCCTTCTTCTTCGCACCTGCAGCAGTTTTCCTCCCCATGCTTGGGCCAATATCCAAGCAATAATCCAGAAAAAACTGCTTAAAAATTTAAAATTCCAGGGAACACCCAGCGTGGTGTTACCTGTACAGGTGAATACGAGCCAATTGACGGTTAGCTTGAACCCGCCCCCTTTTATACCAGTGGAGTTGTTGACCATGACGTCACACTATGACATCATTGGTATCCTTACGAGCTGAAAGTAGTCCCTAACCGTCCGCGGCTAATTATATAAATATACACGAGTGTATATAGTTCCATATATATATACTTTTATACATATATATGTACATATATATATATATATATATATGTACATACACCGTCTATATATATATATTTATATGTATATGGAAAAATGGAAAAGTATATACCTTCCTCGAGTAGATCCCCCTCCCTTACTGCAGCCATAGCTGAACTCGGCATTGGGATGTCAGCATAATTTGGTTTTTCTGAACGGTTTGGGTCATAGTAGGAGTTCAGGTCCGACCGAGGACCACCGTCTAATCCAGGGGGCTTCAGTCCGGGTATTCCTGGAACCAAAATAACAGTTATATATATCTGTTCCATACAATATATTGTCATATGTAGGTGAAGGGTATTGTTGGCAATGCCTGAACATGAGCAGGGTGTCGCACTACTGCATACATAAGTACAGCATAGTGATGGATAACAGATGTCGCATATATGGTATTATGTGGAATATAGATGAAATAAAGACAGATGTATAGACGGAAATTCAGTTCTCACCTAGCACAACATCTTGGCCTGCATAGTCACATGCCTGCTGCTCCAAAGAGGTCAGATAATCCTCATCGTCACACTGACCACTCCCGCTTTTATACTTAGAGTCTATCACCTGTCTCTACAAAAAAAAGTGGGAAAGGTACACATAATAGACAATACATCTCTCTGAAGATTTTTCCGAAATATTATTCTTTAAATAACATAATTCATTATTTTCAGAGATACTAACAAATCACAGATATATAGAGCATAATGATACAGTAGAATCTAAAAGGGACAGGGTATTCCTACCTTTTTCTTAGCCTTTTGAATAAAATACCCAAGCTTGTCCTGACACTGCTCACGTGTCCTATGCCTTCCTCCATTAGAATTAACATAGTCTGAAATATAGGAAGGTGAACTTACATGTTAAAGATATCACCTTTACGTCAACAGATTTGTTATATTTCTACCAAAAAAGGAAAGGCAAATTATGTATTCTACCAAGGTCAGACGACATGCATATCAGACTGAACATAACAGGAATATATAAAAAGAAACAAATTTTAAAGGAATATAACCTCACCTCTTAGTTCCTCCCACGCCATTTTCTTTAGTTCCTTTCCGTCAGAGCTATGTTTGAAGCGCCCTTTAAGTACTGGCTTAAGATGGTTAGCACCCTTCAACAAGGAATCAAGCTCGTCTTCCCTCCAGGGAAGACGAGCTTGGGGGGTAGGGACCCCCCCTTTTGTGGCACTTTTAGGCATGGAACGGCTAACAGAAGCTGCAGGAAGACCTACTCCAGGAGACCTACCACGTCCCCTTCGATTACTTTGGTTCAGAGATGATCTACCGCGTCCTGATATGTCCCTCATCTTCGTCCTCGTCTTTGTCAGATTCCTGGAAAAGAAAAAAGAAATAAAGTTTAATAGACATCTTGTAATATAGTATAAGGGAAAATAAAATATAGTCTGATAGCTGAAGAACTATTTGTTATTCTACATTAAATATATACTTCAAAAAAAGAAGAGGAATAGGTTTACAAAAAAATAAATTTAGTTTTTTTCAATGCCATAAGAGAAAAGAGAGAAAAAATGTATTCAGGGAGTAATTTTTGACTCATACCTCTAAGTCAGGGTCACTTTCTTGACCCGTAAGCTTTCTGTTCTCTCGGAGGAGGGCTTTAAGATTCGTCACATTCTCCATTAACTTATTGAAATTCTGAAAATTAGAATAAAAAGAAGGGATTAACCAAAAAAAAGCTCTATATGAAGCCAATGGAACTTACTTTGTATTTTAACGTACACCGCCCATATGCCTTTGAAGGGACGGCATTAGAAAATGTCATTATTCTTTATAAAAATTTGAAGAAGTTCTCTTTATCAATTTGGACATCACAGGAAAAACAAAAGGGGGGCATATTTGGAATAAGATTAAAGCTTACGGTGCAAGAAAAGGTAAAAACATGGCAACATGTACAACCTAGAAAATTACCTGATGGACATTGCTTAACATCATGCAAAATTTAATATTTTGTTACTTAGATGAGAGTAAGAGTCTAATTAGGCTGGGTAGTGGAAAGGGGGGTCTAATTCTAAGAACAGGGAGATCCCTTCTTCCTTTTATTGAAAGGATTAAGTCACGACGTCAACCACAGAAAGGGGGGAAGGCGTCTGCTTGAACCAAAAAACACTTTGACAAGGAGGGAGCGTCGAGTGGGGACCGAAGTTTTGAATGAAAAACGTGAAGACATGCCTTGTTTTTGACCTCATAAAGACCACAAAGAAAAGAGGTATCATATATAAGACAAGAAAAAGAGAGCACTTTAAGTATCTCACCTTAGTGGGCTTTTTCTTCCCCATTTTAGTATTGTTTGTCGGCGGTTTGATGAGCGATAAAGGAGAAAGCGGAAGTTGTGTTATGACGTCATACGGGGAAACCGCAAAGGGGTTCCCCCGTTCTCATAAGTTGAACGTGGCTTTTATGAAAAAAAAAGCTTCGCGGAGCCAACATACGGAAGGTCCGCATGTGTATACGGACTGTCCGCATGTGGGGAGCCGTATGTTAAAATAAAAGGCCACATTTAGAGATAAAAGTCTGTATCCTGTGTCTCACATACGGACAGGACACGGCCACCTTTGAGAAACAGTTTTTGACATAAATATTTTTTCTCCCACATGAGGTCCGCATGTGGAGGCCGTATATGTATAATTCAATACCTATGAGGTGAAACATCCTCCAGGAGGATGTTTCACCACATAGCTATATATATACACACATACGGCCATAAGATATGGCCCTTATGTGGAAAAAGAAAATATTATTTAAAAAAGTGTTTCAGATAGGTGGCCATGTCCTGTTCGTATGTTATAATGGAATTTCTGTATCTTGAATTCCACATACAGATTTTTTTGTTGTCTTAAAGGTAAACATGGGCAAATTCCAGTCAAATTCCAGGAAACCCCCTGGGAATTCCCTATATGATGTCACACATGTGGGGTCATGTGATCTATGTGGAAATAATCTTAAAAAAGTGCCGTATGTTGGTAGAAAGAGTGAAGGGGGGGTAAGTGTATATAGGCACAGGTGGGAGTGCAAAGACATTCAGGGCTGTATAATGGAAATGGTAGTGGGTGGGATTATATGAAAGGCAAGCCCCAAAGAAAGGGCCAAATATAGTTTTGAGGCATGACAATGCAATAAAGGAGGATTATACTAACAGTAATGACCAAATAAAATAGAGATGATAAGACACTTCTGCAGCATACTACAAAACTATTCCCCCCCTCAAGAAAAAGTAGTGGGGGGGGGGAGTTGAGATTTCTAATAGCAAATCCTGTCTCTGTCCATTTACCCACCAGGTATTTGTCTATTGTTTTAACCCCCCCTCCCCCTCTCACCTTCTCATATACCAACATATAATACCCTTCTCCTGACATACAGACAAGAAAATACCCTAATATCCACACATTTCAACATACAGGGTACCCCCTTACCCCTCCGCATTTAGAAGGTTATATACAGCCTCTATGTGGGATTTTTGATTTCCGCATCTTGAACTGAAACAGGTAAATTTCCGCATCCACATGTGGAGGTCCGCATCCATGGTTTTAGGATACGGAAATTTGAACTGAAACAGAAAAAGGGCCGCATCTAACATATGGGGGCCGTATGTGACATATGGGGGCCGTATGTTATGTGGTGAAACACCCTCCAGGCAAGTTAATTTTGCATGACACGTTAAATTCTCATTGGTCCCTGCTGAACACCCATAAATACATCTAAATGCAACTATCATATATCAAACACTATAAAATATGCTAACCAAACTACTCATGAGAGGCTTTCTAAGCGTAATTCTGAAATATCACAGTGTGTATCATATATTGAGACACATGGCAGCAGATCCACAAGAAGCTTTTAACTCAAGGTGATTGATTCTAATATATGGGATACATAATATCGCTTAGAGCATATGGAACAACACATTGTTATATATACCCCATTACAATCATATCTCTAAAAACTGGCCACCTTTGTTTGAGATGAAATTTCGCTGGTTCCTGAATCGGCTGGTTCTGTGAATCATAATTACAATAGAATTTCCTATTTATAATTAAATCTGTTTGGTGGTATAAGTGGCTGGTAAGTGAATCAACTGACTTATTGAAGACCGATACAATGTATTTCGAGACTTGACTGTATATATTATATATATATGTGTGTGTATATTATATATATATGTGTGTGTGTATATATATATATTATATATATATATTCTATATATATATATACATACATACATACATACATATATACATCATTTCTAAGGGTCTCAACGTTCGGCACTTTTGCCACACTGGTGTTGATAGTTTTCAGGTCAGATATTTGCTAGAGTAGACATTACCAGGAACCTTTTCCTTACAGAGAGATACGGACGACTGTATGTCACATATGGACATCCATATGTTGGAAAATCAAATACGGCTGGGGGCTATTTTTCCCTATCATGCGGACCTCCGTATATCATATACAGATGTCCATATATGATATATTTCAGTTAAGTGTATATCCTTATATATACGGACTTTCGTGTTCAACATGCGGAGGTCCGTATTTATATATGGAAAAAACCCTGTATTTCCCTATCTTACGGACTTCGAGAAATCCTTTGAAACGCCGTATGAACAGTGTCAAATACATCATGGTGGGGTACCCCCTCGTATGTTCTTTTATGTCATACGGACCACCATATGTCCATGCGGACCCCAAGAACGTCCGTATGTGTCCGTAAGTTCCCTCTGAGCCCTTTGTGGGGTTATGACCTCTGACCTTGACCCGGAAGTCACCAAGTTTTTTTTTTGGCCGCCAATTTCGAACCAGCTCTGACCTGCTCAAGAACATGGCAATAGGATGGATACAGAGAGCCAAAAGGGAATACTACAAGAGGCTCGACCCCTTATCTTTCTTCACAGACCGAAAGTTTGTTCAGCGTTACAGACTGACCAAGCCAGTGGTACGGATGCTTACAGAGAAATGGGTTTCCACGAAGAAAGTGAAAGAGTTGAGGGGGAAACATGCTGTCCCTTACAGGATAAGAGTAAGTTTGTTAGTCTTAAGCACGTCCCCCCCCTTCTCTCTCTCCTTTTCCCCTCAGCTTTCTCTTTGTGTAACAATATTGGATGTTTACTTTGCTTGAAAACTTGGGCCACATAGAATCAAAGGAAAAACACATGAATAATTTAAAAATGAATGGAGGCCTGTTTCATGTTAATTAGTTATTTAGTCAGTGGCCTACACCCATTTTTCTCTTTCAATTTGCAGTTCTGCGTTGCCTTAAGGTACTTCTCCACTGGGGCAACATACCAGACAATAGGGGACTGCCATGGCATAAGCAAAAGCATGGTGGGATGCTCAGTCAAGGACGTGGCTGAGTACTTCCGGACTCACATCAGTGATTACGTGGTCTGGCCAGACAGCTTCGACGACAAGAACGCCAAGGCAACTGTTTTCTATAAAAAGACGAAGAAGCCACGTTGCTTTGGTATGGTAGACGGGACCCATGTCCCTATTTTGTGTCCGAAAGGTGTGGTGAACGACGAAAACCAGTTCTACTGCTACAAAGGCTATTACAGTATTAATGCTATGTAGAGGATCATTTCAAGTCTTGTTTAGCATTGTGCTGAGTTGTTTTCCACTTCCTTTTCCTCAGAGGAACTTATGGGTAGATACTGTTAAAAACTATGAAAGACATGATTAAAACTTTCAGCTAAAGTAATTGAACTATAATTAATTGAACTTATAAAAGCAAGACAGAGGAATTTTTCTGTCCTTCACCATGGTTAAACTATATTTGCAGATCATCGCAGACTATGATGGGTTCATCTTCCATGTTAATGCGGCAAACCCTGGAAGTTGTAACGATATCTATGTCATGAACGGCTCTCAGGTCAAGTACCTCGGGGAGAGAGGAGACTTCAGGGGATATTACCTCCTAGGAGACTCTGGGTAAGTTTTGTGGTTACCAAACTCTTTCAGTCACTTTTTTAGTTAACAAGTGTTTCATCTGTTGTCCATATATACCTATTTTTTATATCCTATTGAAACCAATGTGAGCCTTGACTTAACAGAGAAAAAAAAAATTATTGTTATTTTTCAGGTATGTTCTGACTGATTATGTGTTGACTCCCATTAAATATGAGAAGACTCGATCCGACATCGATTACAACAAATGGCACCGGAAGACAAGGTCTTCTGTGGAGAGGACGATAGGGATATTAAAGCAGAGGTGGAGGTGAGTCGTTAGAGCTCAGATTATTATATTTCTTTCGTTTATAACACCATATATAATTATAATGAAAGAAAATATACTAAACAAAGTACATTTCATGATCTTATTATTGGATTTGAAACAATTGTCATGGAATCTTGACTGACATTCTTTTTGGTTCTTGCAGGTGTCTCGACAGCAGTGGGGGTTACCTCTACCATGACCCTCCTACAGCAGGAGCCATAATAGAGATTTGTGTGGCTCTGCATAATTGTGCTAAAGCGGCTAAGGTCCATCTTCTGCCCGATTACCTCGCGAGGGACAGCTTCCGCAGGATCAGAAACCCTGTTCCCCAACCTGAACAGAGGAGACCAACAGAGCGTGTGGCCTTCCACAATCTGCGGTCAACGTTTGTCAACAAGTACTTCGTCCAAGAAGATATAGATGACACAGAGGCGGAAGAGGGTCAACCCACTCCCCAGGAGGAAGAGGTCCCACAGGAGGGACTACAGTGTCCTGACCACAGAGACCCACAAGTGGCACCTCAGCTAGCTGTTTTGTTGGACCAGATGAACGCACTGATAGAGGAATACTATGACGCTAACTATCTGCATTGAAAGTTTAAATGGACCTAGACAGCTTTCTTGTATATAAATGTATATAGTTTTTTTGGTGCTCTAATTTATTGTGTAAATAAAGTACTATGCTGCAAATGCAGTATTAAAATATGACGTTTATTTCTAAGAGTGAACAGCATGCATATCAAAATGAACTTCCCCTCTGTTGAACAATATGTATGGCAATGGGTGAATAATAATCTTGTTCACACCTAACATTGCCTTTGCCTTGTGTAGCCGTATGTCAGGAAACCTTATGACTAAATGTATCTCAAAACATCTTTCCTATTCTTTTTTTATTGAAATGAACATCTACTCCCATGATCCTAACATAAACAGTGTCATTTTTGCAGTTTTATGTAGAAAGTTAAAAATTGACACTGATATCCTGAATAATCCAACAATACCTCTTTCGAACAATATGTATGGCTATGGGTGAATAATAATCTTGTTCACACCTTACATTATCTTTGCCTTGTGTAGCCCTATGTCAGGAAACTTTATGACTAAATGTATCTCAAAACATCTCCTCTGTTCTTTTTTTTAATGAAATGAACATGTACTCCCGTGATTCTAAAATATGCAGTATGATGTTTGCAGTTTTAAGTTGAAAGTTGATGACACTGATATCCTTAACAATGCAACATTAAAAAGTGTCCGATGAACTGTACCTAACTTTTAAGACAAGAACAACATGACTTGGTCTCTGTTTGTCATAACATTGACATGAGAGCACTGAGGTATAATAAAACTCGAGATAACAGCCTTTCTTTTATGTGCATTAAAATCTTAATTACCTATTCTAACTCTTAGTCTGTTAACAATTCTTGACAACATAACATTAGTCATCATATTTTTTGGTAGCCTTCAGGCTTCTAAAATAAACCAAAAGAAGGCTTGCGGCTGACAGCAGGGTATACTTTACAGGAAATGAGGACAATTACTACAATTTTCCAGCAAGTGAATAAATTTCTCCCTTTTAGATTTTACACTGAAGTTTGGCTAACTTTCTGATACACGTTTTATTTTAAATTTAAGATTTTATCTCTCCCTTTCTTTCATGAAAAATGAAATAATGCTTACCTTCGCCGGGAATAGCTAATTTTCTTTGGCCCTCTTTGAGGTCGAAAAGTAACCCGGGGCTTCCCTCGTCCCGTGTTTCATAAGGAGGGGTTGTTCCAACTGTAAGAAGATCCAAAATAAAAAAGTAAATACTTATAAAAAAAAATTATTTCATTTCTACAGAATGATATACCGTAAAATTTAAGGCTGTAAGACTATACGAACAAAAAAGGTAACAATGAGCAAATTATTTTATATGAAAACCCATACAGATATTTCCTTTCATTGAAACTCTTCTCAACTTACCAGGAGGAGGGTTCGGATGAGTAAGGAAGGCAGATATAACCAAAGTATCTACTTCTGAGGTAGGGTTCTCATTTTCTACTGTCTCCAGGGCTTTGTGACAATAAAAGGGAGAGACTAGTGTTACAAACCAAGTTTCTTGTCAAGTTATTTCTCTTCGCCCTTATCTCATATCTCCATATAATTTACTTTGATTTCAAAGAAGGTGAAGGGTTAGTTATGTTACACACACATGCTGTACATGCTGGAAAAGGTTATCAAGAAAGCAATTGTCCACATGCTGCGATGTACATGCTTCTCTGTTGGTAGTGATAGGTTCTTATTACACTGTAAAGCACAAAGAAACAAAGGAGAAAGTATTTATACCTTTGTCTAAAGCTTTGTCCGGGCAAGCATCCTTTGTACCAGGAGACAGTACAATAGATTCTGGAACTGGAGATCCTGGAACCACTTCTGCGTCTTCACAGGGCTCCTCCTGTTCCTCCTGTGCCAGAGGTTTAACCAAAGGACGTCCCACTGTTGAATTGAATGACAGATACTTTCATTTATTTGTCAAAAATGAAGAAAAGATAAAACTAAATTTTTTTTAATTAACACACATACGGACCCCCCTATCATGTCTTAAACTGTAGATTTATGAGCTGCATTGTATTGCATTGTCATAACATATCCACCTCCACTTTTATGTGAAAAACGTTAGTAAATAACTATTACATGCTCCCTATTCGTTTAGCTTTTTATAAGGAAATAAGATGAATGATTTAAGACGCTTGACATTTTAGTTGACTCACTTTCAATAAGAGTTCTGGCCACGGATTCCTTGTTCAGCTTCTCCTGTAAATCTGCCAGTTTCTCCAGGTTAGCTACTATTCTATCAAGAGCTCGCTCTGTATCGTCTACTAGCTTCAAGGAGGAGTTGTTGCACAGGTTTAAAGCCCTCTGGTTGGAGGCCAGCTGGTTCATGTTCTCACTAAGTCTAGCCATACTGTCTGCCACAGACATTACCCCCACACTTATTTTTCCCTGAGCTTCTTCCATTGACTTACAATGCTTGTCTAAAGCATCTGTCATATTATTGACAGACTGCACAATTTTTGTTTGTCTTTTCACCAGACTTTCAATAACTTTGTCTTGAACAAATTCTAATCCTTCCATAGTTTCCTTTTGTGTCTGTAGGAAGGAAGCAGACAGCTCTCGTACAGTGCCAGTCGATCTGCTCGCAGCCTCATCCAACTTATCTAACACCAACTTGGTGTTTGAATGTATGGCAGTCGCTGATTCCGCCACATGCTTGCAGTAGTTGTCATATGAGGATGTCATTTTCTTATTAGATAAAACCAATTCTTGAGTGGAATATCGCATATCTTCTGAAATCTTAACGGCCGATTCCGCCAGTGCTTCATGAGTCCTCTTCAGTTCCTCTGCACACGGTGTGAACTTTCATAGGACGTCTTAATAGAACTGCCCTTACCTGTGTCTATTCCTGCACTTGATGTCACATCTTCTATTTCAGACTGAGCTGGTTGTTTTTTTTTTATCCTGAATCAAACAGTTTTTTTCTAGAAGACACATTCGAAGTAGAAGCTATTTCATCTATGACTTCCATAGTCTTCATGGCCTGCAGACGCGGGGATGTACGACGTGTAGCTGAAGAGTTAGGTTTATCTTTTTTTTCCCCTCCACAAGTCTTATCAGCAGGAGTTTTTTTTATTTCTCGCGATTTATTAGTCAATGGAGTACTAGTCTTGATGTCCGAATCTTTCTTTGAGGCAGCTATAAGTTCCTGGACTTCTTCTTCGGTGTACAGCTTGGCTTTCTTTGCTGGATTTTCTAGTCATCATCGTCATGCTCAAGAACAGGTGGGGTTGCATTTAAAATACCAGAAAAGGAATCTGCCCTCCTCCGCCTCCTCCCCTGAAAAACAGGAGAAGGTTCTTCCTCTCCGTCGTCTTCTTCTTCTCCTTGGGTGTCTTTTAACGATGGGTCAGGTAAGAGATGAGAGGCACAGGGTATAGAAGAATGAGCTGAAGAGGACTTTGAAGGCCCAGCGGATGAAGAAGGCTTGGAAGCCCCTACTGATGAAGATGCCTTGGACAAGCCTGCTGATTTAGATGGCTTAGATGTAGAACAAGAGGCCTTTGAAAAAGAGCTTGAAGTTGACGTCTCAGGATGTTGACCAGCGGCGGAGGTCTTCTTCCCCTGATTGTTTTTGTTAGCATTCTTTTTCTTTATGTCCTCTAATCTTTTCTGAAGCTCCTATCTCTCTTGACTGATCGGCTGTAACTAGGGTGGACACTTGGACTCCAGTTGAGCCCTTCTTCTCCTTCCCAGTTTTTTGTTGAAGGAATTACATATTTTTAACATATACCCAGTCGATACCCTTGGTTTAAGAACAGAAGACTGGCCAGTTGTAGAGGGGCGAGAGACAGGGTCTCTTTTGTTATGCTGAGTCAAGTTGTTGGAAGACTCCCCTTCTTCTTGATCGTCTACCTTGCTCTCGGTTTCTCCTCCATGAGTGCTCGCAGCCTCCTCTGTTCCTGCATTAGAAGTAGTGTCTGGCTCCCCGTCCTCCGGGATAGGAACTGAAAAGGAAAAAAGAAAAGAAAAAGAAAATGAAGGGCATCAAGGAAATATGATTTCAATCGACAGAAAAACCTTTTTACTCCATATAAATTCATATGAAGATGAGAAATAAGGTATTTGATAGCAGTTATTTTAAAAGCAGCTTCATCCATATGGTACCCACCTCCGTCGATGCTGTCCAGCATTTGACCCATCAAAGCAGCGGAGAGTGAATCTGAAGGCATCTTCATGTTCTCATAATTGACACGAGAAGGCCGGTGAGGGTCATAACAAGACCACTGGATGTCTCTCTCAGAAGGGTCCCCCCCTTTCAGATCGGGTGGCTGCATGCCTTTTATCCCTGACAGAAAAAAAAGAGAAAATGACAGCAAACAAAATAATTCATGACCCTATCATAATAATAGTATATGTGGGAAACACATAACCTTTACTTCACAATTCCTTAAGTCTGCTCCCTGTCTTTCCTTATGTTAGAATGTATTAAAATGATACAGAATAATATCAGATATAGTATAACAAGTTTAAACATATGGATGAACCCTTTCATCAGAGAGGTGAGACTCACCAAGAATAACCTCTGTCCCACAGTAGTCACAAGCAGCTTGTTCCAGGTCTGTGAGGTAATCAGAATCGTCCTTTTGGCCAATCCCTGTTTTGTAAAGCGCATCTATGTCATGACACTGAAAAAAAGAAAGGAGGAAAAACTATATTTAAAGAAAAATAGTAATAAATTGGAGAGAAAGAAAAAATAAAAAAGGAATTTGTTCAAGACATTAAATTTAATTAATATACTTAAAAACAAACACAGAAAGAAAAAAAGTGTAAGCAAATGAGGATTTCAAACGTACCTTCTGCTTGGCATCTTGGGAATAATAGGTTAATTTGCTTTTGCACCCCTCGCCGTCCCTTTTTTGTCCCCCATTAGCATTAACGTAATCTTAAAAGAAAGCAGACATAAACTGTCACAAATTATGAAAATTAAATAGTAAAAAACTATCATAAAGTAAGATGTGGGATGAAAATACATAAGGAAAAGGAACAACAAAGAAATAATATTTGATTTCATATATGGAATTTCGAGCTTAAAAAATAAGGCCAAATGATTATATCAAAAAAAGATAACAAAATAAATTGTATGTTTCAACTTACCAGCGAGTTCTTCCCATGCAAGCTTTTTTAGGGTGACTCCATCAGCGTACGACTTGAATTTTCCTTTGAGAACAGGTTTTAGGTGGTTAGCGCCATGGACTAATGCACGAGTTTCATCAGGTTGCCAGTGGAGTGATTTTTTCCTAGGTGACTTGGACTTCCCTTTGCTTTTAGGTTGGGAGGTTGAGGATTCCTCGGATAAGCACTTATCGACTTCTTCTTCCTCTGAGGGGCGAGACTGTGAAGATATGTTCCCTAAGGAGGGAAACTGACCTGTTCCCCCTTGAGATATAGCCCTCAGTAAAGAGGCTGCTATTGCATCAAAGTCAGTTTTGGTTCCTGCTCCCCCCCCCCCATGTCCCCTCCCTCTGGCCCTGCCCCTACTCCTGCCACGGGTGGCTCCCCTGCTGCCTCTACCAGAAGAGGCAGGGAAATAAGTGGGATCCTTGTCTGAGTCTTTTTCCTGGGAACGAGATGACCAAGGTGCAGGAGGAACAAAGTCGCCATGGGACGGGTGTTCTGAGCTGGGGGCCTTCCCCTTTTGCCTCTTGGCCGATATATCTTTTTTGTTCTGATTCATAGCTCTACAAAGGAGGGAAGTCATGTACGATATGGCCTGTTGGCCTCCATCCCCTTCGAACATCTCGAGGGAGAGGAAATCCCCATTTTCCTCTTCTCCCTGAAAAAAAGAGAAACAGTAAACTGTCAGTGATAGTGAAAGAACAGTAACACAGAAAATTATTTAAATACCCCAAAGAAGACTGCTTTTTAATTAAATTTACAACCTTGGAGACGAGATAACATCTGATGTCCGACAAGAACATGAAGACTGACATGCCTGCAAGAAAACTCACGTTTAATATAAAAAAAATAAAAGCCTTTCCCTCTACTACAGAACCGGTACAAAAAAAACAAAACAGACAGGAGACAGCAAGTTCGTTCCTATGTTAGTACAGGCTTTAATGTAAGAAAGAAACAGATGTGAATGCCCAGGACGAAAAAAAGAGTTAAGCTCTCCTGCTTCCATCATACATAGCTTGACTTAAAATGCCTATTTTGAAATAAAATCATCGATTAACTTACCTCAAAAGAAGACATCGCGTTTGGGTAAGGTTTTTTGCAAATGGCGACCGAAAGGGATATTCCCAGAGATGTCAGTTGGGTATGGGCTCAAACTCTGAAATTTTTGGGTGGTAGCAGAGTGCCCATTTCTCTCAATTTATTATACTAAAAGCACCCATCTCATCTTCATTTCAACCTGTTCCCCTCATTAAAAACCTTTAAAACCATCTCTACATTGGATGGTGATAGAAAAACAATTAAAAGACTGCATTTGAATTTCAGCCAATCAGAAGCCAGCTTAGATTTATGTCCTCTGAAATGAGATTTCAGAGATCCTCTGATCTCTGAAAGGTGGTTTGTCTAGAAAAGGCTAGAGGGCAGCACAAGGCATACTTAATTTCACCTGCTGAAGCCTGAACTCTGCTCAGCCTTATGCTCCACAGAAGTAGAGAGACCATGTGGTAAGGGTATCTATGATTAATGTAATTCCCTCTATCTATATTATGATCACAAGATGGAAGAAGCCTCTGAGATGTCTGACTTTTGGGAAAGTTTGAACATCTGAAAATAGACGGACCTCTGAAGGTCTGACATCTCTGTATTCCGCATGTACATGACGTCAGACCACGTGACATACGAGTACCCCGAGGATACCCATGGGGTTTCCCCGGTATTTAAGGTATGTGAGACAACATACGGATGCATAGATTATGATACGGAGGGAACATACGGACGTCCGTATGTGTACCCCCGTATGTGTCCGTATGTTAGGAAATAAAGCTGAAAATATATGGATGGGTGCCGGAACACTTTTTTGTCATGTATTTATTTATTGTCCGCCATAAATCCCTATTTATGAGTCCGTATATAACTATATTTTTAAACATAAGGAAAGACAGGCCCCTGGGGGGTAGAGTTTTAACCATGCTACAAAAGAATAGAGAAACATGTACGTCCATATGTGACATGTGGACCTCCATATCTGACATATGGACGTCCGTATGTCACATACAGACGTCCATATGTCACATTCAGGATACCATTTGGTAACCCGCATCATGTAGGTCATTTTCCATCATAGGGACGTCCGTGTGTTACGTATGAACTTCCGTATGTGTCCGCATAATAGGGAAAACAGGCCCCAGATGGTATCCTAAAAGTGACATACAGACGTCCGTATGTAACATATGGACGTCCATATGTAACATATGGATGTCCGTATGTGATATACAGACGTCCATATCTCACATATGGACGTCTGTATGTGTCTGTATGTATTGTCCATATCTGATATAATTTTAATAAGCTCTAATGTAGGGAAAAACAGGGCCCAGTGTATATATTTTGTAGCAGGCACTTAGGTCTTAAAGTGTTTCATTTTTATCTAACAGGCTTGGATGATTTTGAGTGGGTCTAGATATAATGAAAATCTGGGCTTTTTCAAATCTCACAAAAATATTTTTTGTACATTTTCCAGTATACTTTGATGCAGACTACAGAGGGGTCAAATATCCATTCCAATTATTCATATTAGGCTAACAAATGAGAGAGACAAAATATAAGTAATGTCGTTGTAGCTTAGAGTCTTTTAGTACCTACTTACATTTTCTCAACAATGACCTAAAACTGGTCACAATATAGGCACAAATGGGTACCTCATTCTTTTCAAAGCAAGCAAACAAGCAAGATCATAGCATGCCGGTGTCTGAAGTATACAAATGACACTGTGTGCTCTGTGCACATGAGTTCCAATATTAGGTGACGAAGTGGTGCTGTAGAAATAGTACGCCCAGAGACTCTACAGGCAGATTTCCAGCTTATAGAAATACCGTAGCAGTGCTCGTTATTATTACACTAAGTGTCAGGCTGGAGCTGTAGTGATACCTGGATCAATACGTGAAACAATAATGATTGTTCCTGACACACAATATCTAAAGAATCGCAAATAGTGACTACATTCTACATGTACTAGCTGATGGCTGGAAAAAAAAAGTTCAGGACAACATTGACCTGCTTTATACATTGACAAAGCACAGAGATACCGTAATGAAAGCTTATGGTTTTGGACACGTTTTTTTTTTTCTATGAATTCATATTTAATTACAGAAATCTCCTCAAACAACCAGGAATGCAAGTCTAACGGTGCACTCCACCGTTCAAGATTGTATTAAGAGAATCTGACCAGCAGCACCGCCATCACGGGCCATTTAAATAATAGTTTCCCATGATTTTATTTAGTTTACGAACTACAAGAAATGGCACTGATAAATCACACTATGTGTAATTACAAGCTTTCTTTGTGAAATAATAAAAATGTGGACAATACCTCATGGGATCACCCCATTTATGGCTGAGAAGGAGTAGAACATTATTTTATCTAACTGATGGATTCGATTTTATCACTCATTGATATAACTTGAGATACGATGCAAAGACAGAAATGGCTGTGTCTAAAATACTTGATGGTCAGGTCCTCAACAAAATTAATCATGTTTAGATTGCTGTTTAGTGTTGTTCCAAAACATGTAATGAGGATGCCACAACTTTGTTCATTATATGTCATCACGGACCTATCGGGTGGACATTAGTTCAGGTATTTGATGTTTCTTTAAAGCTGCTAAAAGACGTGAAATGTAAAGAGTTTTTGCTTTGGGTATATCTACAATCAGCCCACTTGCTTGCATGTGCTGTTCACATCTCAACCAATTCTGAGAGTTTCAACCATTCTTATTAAAAAAAATTCAGATGTCTAGAAATAAAATGCTTCCAGCATTTTATCTTTGTTGACAAGATTAATTGCATCAGGTCAGTCTTGCCACATGTAGTTAGGAAATCAGACTGTTGTATTCTATTGCAAGGGAAGCCTGCATGGTTGCAGACTGCCCAGTGCTGCCACATGGGGACATTGGTTTGAACTAATGAACCAATTCAGTGTACCCTCCCACCAATGCAGTGAGCACAGTTGAACATTGCATTTTTCACTGTATGTATTGACACTCATTCCTTACTACATTGAATACCATGACATTAATTAGATAGTGATGTACAATCTTCTGAGATAGAAATGAGAAGAACGTATACCACATCTTGTAGCAGCTTTAACATTACTGTGTACAACCCAATGTCCATATGACCTTTTTTAGATTAGGTCAAAAAGTAATATTTCAGGTTACATGGTCTAAAAGACGAGGATAAATCATCGTTTTTCTAGATTGTAAGAAAATAAAGAAACGTGTGGGTCTTTTGGCCATAGTTGGATAGATGTTGGTATAGATACGTATGTACTTCATAGATTTCAAGGATAAAGCAATGTTGAACTACTGTTGGCCCGCCATTTCACATTGATGTTGGTGCAACACTTCTTTTCCTGGGTTATCTGGGTAAAAAAAAAGGGCGCATTTCTATATATAAGAAAAAAGTTGTTTTAGCAATGGTTTTGGCAGAATGATTGTCATGTGATCTTCCATACCAACAAAGGTACTTGCCAGAATTACTTCCTTATATCCGAGTATGAAAATGATTTTGGATGTGCTCCTTGTAAGCAAGGTCTCCTTATATCCGAGCTCCTTATAAAGAAATTTAACTGTGCTAGCCCAAAAGTTCCCTATAATTCGACATATCGAAATACAGTGCATTGAAGCTAGTAAGAGTTTCCATTATGTATATCCTAGTAAGTATGCAATGTTGTGTGGCTTAAGGTGGGTAGTGGTCACGGGCTAAAAGAACTTTACCAGAATTTGATGATGGTATGATCTCCAAGCTATATACATGTATTCTTTTGAAAAAACAAAAATGTAGGTTGTCTGAGTATGTTTCTGAAGTAATTGCCCTCAATTTCAATATCATTCTATCAGGGCATTGTATATCAAGTTTTGTCTCTATGTTTTCTAATCTCTCTGATTTTATCATTCTACACTATTTTGATATTTGTATGAAATTTTTAGTCCAGGCAATATGTGAAGAAATCTTGATTTTCTTTTTACTTAACAGCATGGACTTTTTCAAGCTTCTTTTACATATTTTTGCAATCAATTTAAGAGGTGGGACCACTGCAAAAACCCAATTTTATGGCTGTGGTGGCCACATTTGCTCCGCCATTACCAAATTATCTATTTTGTTCAATTACTTTGCAAATAATTACAGTATTGGATCAGATAAGGTGTCTATACCCACATTTTCAGGGTCACAAAATAACATTATGTTATTGGGAGTAATGTTTCATGCCTGGTAGACCGTGGCAGCCATATTTGTTCCGTCATTACCGTTATGTGAATGGACATGAAGGTTGAGTCTAATAAGGCTAAAATGAGATTCGACAGCAAACACCAAAATGAACTACTTGAGCTGCAAAAAGGGGACCTGGTTTGCATGGCACCCTTTCCTGGAACTAAAAAGTGGAAGCAAGCAATAGTGATTGAGAAAATTAACTTGTGATTGTGAGGAACAGACTTCAAAAGTCGGTTCAAACAACACAAATAAGTGAATCCTGTAGAACATGAACAGACTTTATAACTGTGAGGGGAAAACATGGTTCATACATATAAGATAACTAGACAAAGTAGACATGATCAAATTGCATGAATCAATATGTAAGGTGTATAGCCAGAAACCTATACCCAATGCCTACTGAATTTTAGCGACTGAACTGTAATAAGCCTACAGGACTCCATGGACTATAGAAATCTCAATATGATTACATTATGGAAATGTACTGAGGTGATTTTGTAGTCGGTATAGCTGGAAAAATGGCAGCCTTTTACACAGGGATGTGTACATCACACGGGATTGCAACTTTACAGGATGAAGGTCTTAAGTATATTGTGGAATATATCTTCAAATGAAAAAAGGTCAGTTAAGAAAATTATCAAATTGTATTGAAATTGCATTCACAATCTACGGATGTGAAATTCTTTTTCCTTCCGTCAGGGTTTCTAATAGCAATCTGTATAGCAATATTATGTCAAGGTGAATATCGTAGTTCCATTGACAATGCACTGAGACCGCATATGGCACCCCTGCGTTGAATAACCGGCGCCAAATCCGCACGATGACGTCATAGGTCTATCGCGCATGCGCAGCATTTTTGAAACGTAAACATTCAAAATGGCGGCGGTCAGGATTTCGCGAAGACGATGGGGAAATAAGGGTTTAATTTCAATCTTATTGATGAAATATTGATTAATTATCAACCCAAGTCTGTGAGAAAGTGTGACAGAGCAGTGGGGCATGGGGGTGTCAAGGATAGTGTGACATCACATTTTCAAAAATAAATTTTAAGACCCCTATTAAAGCCATTATATGAAACAAGCTAAATATGTTAGCTAGAAGGAAACTATAGAAGGTCAGCACTGTGATGTTATAGGCTAGGTAGAGTTCTTCAGCTACTTGGTACCTGTGACAGATGAAATGAAAAGGATATAATTAGGAAGGTGTGAGGTAGAGTTCTGCAGCTATGTGTGACAGATGAACAGGTAGACATCCATCACCTGCGGAGGAAGCATATATTACCCCCCTCCCATCTCTGAATGGGGGCTGGCAAGTTCCAACATCTCCAGGTCATTGGTTGGGCCAACTATTCATATCTGCCACTATAATTTGCAGCAGGGTGACATTGACAAAATTTATATGCTGCTGTGGGATTGCATGCTGAATAGAACTGATGCATTATGGGATGGCTGGTCATGTGTATCTTATTCGTTGTAATTACTTCGTCTGCATAGCAACCAGACATAAACCTATAAAATGACACCACCTTTCTGGAAGTCACTAGGGGGTAATGTCCCATTTTGTAGCTAATAATAGCTTACCATTAACTACCTATTCATTTGAACTTGCCCTGAAAATGCCGAACAAATTTAGATTGTCAGCAGTACATCAGTATCAATTCATGGTAGAAAATTAGGCCTTTTTCTTGCCAACAGCAGTTCAACCATTTGTTTTCATTCTAACAGTTTGAGACATTAGCCCAATGATTAGGTAAGTGTGGCACAATGTTTTGAGCTTAGGTGTTCTTCTTCAGATGTTCATCATATTTTCATTACCCAGGTTTATACATAACTGACCAGGGCTCTGTCGCCATGGTGACACGGCTAGCACTTCCATGGCTGACACACCTATGGTCAGACTCTAATAATCAACTGAAATACATGATGAGTATGTTCAAAGACAAAATCCACACAAAGGAAAAATCTGTATAGTAGTGGTTATACCATGGTTATCACGTTGTTGAACGATTTTACGGTGCCAACAGCTGATAATGAAGTTCAAATAGTATGCGCTAAATGAACCCATGTTGACACTTGAATGAGAAGACATGACAGCAATATATTTAAGTCGATATTAAAAAAAACATGACAGTAGGAGCTTAATGCTTACAGAGGATGAATCTGAACATTAAAATCTATCACATACCTCTTCATTTTCAATAATTTGACTTGTATATTTAACAGGATTGAAGATAGAATAATTGAATCGGTGGAAATTTCTGTCGTAGTATTGACTGCGTTGCTGACGGTTTGTTTATACAGGTGAGACACAAGTTGTTATGCTGGCCTATGGTCTGAAGCCATTCCACAAGGTGTGCACGCTACTTAGCAGCAGTTCTACTATGAAATTGCCCCTGGGACACACTTCAATGTAACACTTTGCGTCGTCCAGGCAGTCCGGTCCACTCACCGAGAAACCAATATGGCAGAGGATGGGTGACATCGACTCACAACAAATAATATTGATTTTCATAGGTTTATAAGGTAAAAATATTTCATTTAATGGTGGAAACCATGGTATAAACACCATAGGTGACCATTAGACTCCCACTCAGTCCTTTTATCCCTTAGATAAAGGACCTCAGCTTCGCCTCGGTCCTCCATCTGGGATAAAAGAACCTAGTGGAAGTCTAATGGTCATCTATGCTCTTAATAATAGGTGAGCAAGAATTACAGTTCCTATGATAGCAAGTATTTGGTCAACACAATGCTAATGGTTGGGCCTACTTAGAACTGATGGGCAGTCTTATTTCGACATGCTAACTTGGCTGGCTATAAAGTGTACATAGGGGGCGGGGGTCCACCCAAGTGTGACGTAATTTCCGGCAGGGGTGTTGGCTGATGTGTGATTAAGTGTGACAGAGGGCTGGGGGTGTTGAAAATAGTCAAAAATTGTGTGATGTAATTTATGGACGGCCCCGTATTTGTTCCAACCCAGTAATATTTGCAAAGTAATTGAAGAAAATAGATAATTTAGTGATGGCGGAGCAAATATGGCTGACACAGCAAAAAAACATTATTTTGCAGTGGCCCCACCTCTAAAATTGATTGAATGGATATGGAAAACAAGCATGAGAAGTTCCATGTTTTTAAGTAAAAGAAAATCACAATTCCTCCAAAATTATGCACATATTGCATGGACTATTTTATAATAGAGTAAATCTCAGAAAGCCTCGTCCTGTTCAAATCATATTGATTTCATTCAATGATTGCTAGCCATCTAAATACCACAAAGTACCTCCTTCTATGAAGCTTGGTCGCGATTATCACCTTGATCAGTACACTACACACAAGTCTCGGGAGTCAGGGCGACTCTCATGTTCTTAACGCGACGCACGAGCCCAGTGATGTCGGGTCCGATACAGGAAGTGCTACGGCGGGAAGGGCGGGGAGACCGAGACGTGAGCGACTCCGTGCTGCTGAAGTCACTGCGAGAGAATTCCTCACTGTCCAGACGCTGGTAATGACTGGGTGAGAGGAAGCGCACCTCGGGCGTTAGGCCGTCAAAGTTGTTGCTGATGTCACGGTTTGTGTGTGTGCTGTTGTTTTCGTCATCAAACGTTGTGCTGCTGGTGTAATCTAGCTCGTCTCTGCTTTGGGCAGGGGTTGGGTAGTTCATGTACTTACTGAATGACATCGGCAAGCACAAAGACAAGAACAGGGAGAAAACCGTATTAAAGAGAGGATAGGATAGGATCTATTTCCACAAGAGAAGGTCTTCAAATATCTAATATATATAATTAAATCAAATGTTACACTGTACAACGGCCAAACATACCAATTATACCTAATTTGAGGCTGAAAGTTTTAGCACACTCCATATACATGGTTGTAGCAGTTTGGGTAGTTCAGAAGCAGAAGTCCAACTTGGATCATGACAATAGGGGTCATAATGTATATATATCCACCCCAAATAGGCTCGATTTCATGTATATTGAACAAGTAATCAATGGATAGGCACTGAAATACCTCCACTGCGTGAGTCTGCTGCAGGAGAGGTGTGAAACTGTGATAAAGCTGAAACTGGGTAGTGTTAAACTCTCCTTTCTTTGCAAGCTTATTCTGAAGCTATTTACGGGAGTATCTTTACAAACAAGGGCTCATTTTAACAGGCTTGGCTAGACCTTTAAAATGATTATTTTTTTTACAAGGTTGAATGCAGGGGATTTTGCCTTTGACCCCATCAAAGTTCAACCAAAAGTTTAGAGCCATTTTATGATGAGAAGATCATTGAGCACCTAAAAATAAATGGTTCCCACCTGTTCTATGGTTAAAAATGATCTAGAAAATGTTCTCATTTTCTTTTTCTAAGGGGCTGCAGTATGTTTGACAGACCCTGCAAACTTTTTGGGCAAGATTATCTCTGGACACTTATCCTAACCTCCCCAATGTTGGGCACTTACCTATCAATTAAGACCTTATTGTATGTATTTTATATGGTGGGAAATTGGTAGCTATGATAAGTATAAGTGGTTTTGCTTTTTAAATGAAGTTATTATGTCAATTTAAAAGGAAGTTATGATCATTCAAACATCCTGAGTCAAAGACGATATTCTGCCATGGTTCTGTCAGAGCGCACAGTTCAAGGGAAAAGATGCCATCAAAAATTTGCTTTTACATTGTTTGATTATGATAAAATGTATCATTATTTACATTCTTGAGGGTATATCTTGCTTATCTGAAAAGAAAATTGCCCAAAATAATCATTTTAGTGATCTAGTATACCTTGGATTCATCTTGCTTGATCACAAAATTAGATCCAAATTAAACTCTTAACTATGGCAGAATTCTGGGTCTGATTTGGTACCTTTGACCGGTCCTAATTCCACTTAAAATTGACATAGAGACTTCATTTAAAAAGCAAATCCACTTGTTTTCTCAAGATCCATCCATCGATCATTAGATAAGTTTAATGGGATAAAGTCTTGAAATATTAGGTAAGTGCCTACAATGGATAATTCATGACGAGTCTCGTGTCATTATCCTTCACTAACACACACGAGTCATGAATTATCCATTGACTACTTATTTTATACCACGAAACCAATAAATAATCAATAGAATACCAATAAATTCAAGTTAAAAAAACAAAAATTATTCCCCCTCCCTGGGACTCAAAGCTAGCCATAGTGTGTGTACACAGGTACATACACCTTGTCGCCCGGCAGCTTAGAGTGCAGGCCTTCAGCTTTGCCTCTGGCTGAGTTAGAGTAGCAAAACATACCAGTCAGGTCTACCTTTACTCACAGGGCAACTCATTACATCAGGTATGGTGACACAAGATTTACGAAATTACCCATTGACTGAGTAAAAGTCCAATAGGGACCGGGTGACGACTGAGTACACAAATGTACCTTGTTTACCCATGGTATATGTATAGGGCTCAGGAATTCAATTCAAGGAATTCATACTTGTTATCACTGATAACATAGGTGGCAGTCATTTTGAATTTTTATTGAGATTAGTGATGTATCGACATAATTCATTGTCACATACTTCATTTCTTGATCTGATAAAGGCAAAGATTCCATCAAAGGCACCCATAATATATTAATATGGTCAGGGGACTTCAATATAACCATTTAAGACAAAGTAGGTGGCAGCCATTTTGAATTTTCAATGAGATGATCATTATGAACATACAAAATCATATTCTAATGAAGATGAAATGCATTTCAAAACTCCTAAATATAGATCGATGACAAGAGTGAAATCATACATAGCTAAAACTGGACAGGTGGCAGCAATTTTGAATATTTTCCCCTTTGTAGGAGATTGGTTATTAAATTACATAAAAGTTGAGGGTAAATGCGTATTTTGCTTCAGCACAAAGTAGTCTTGTGTATCATAACAATGCCTACATAGACCATGAGGCTCCATTATGTAAATATCAGATTTATTTCACCATCTAGGGCTAGGCTGAGATAAATTCTCCCCTGCCAACCTGGTGCAATGAACCTCTTGTTCCCCCCACCCCTCAACCTCAGATTGTGGCCGTCATGGAGATTAATGGCCTGTTTGAGGGCTTCATCCCTTGTCTGGTACCATGAACAATTAAGAGTAGGTGGACTTCTAAGGGGAGGCATATTGTATTTGCATACTATGAAATTCATTTACAACAAATATTTTGCATGTACCAGGCACTCCAAATTTTCTGCAAAGTATTTTAGAGATGGCATGTAACAATGTTTTTGAATAGCTTATGAGACAATCATTATAAAGTTTATATTTCTTGACAATTTATTGTTTTAGCAAAGGTATAATTGGAATCTAAGCCTCCTTATATACTTTCACTAAAGCGGGCGCATAACTATAGAATAGGTGATGCAGTGACTGGTTCAAATGCCATGAGATACAGGTTAGCCCGTCCAAATTGCTAATATGGTTTGTTGTCAACATACTCTAATATAGGTCTGATAGTCAGCCTAAAGATAATAAAAGATAATAGAAGGGTATGTTTTAGAGCTCTAGGAATTTATACTGTAAGTAGTTGAGATTCACCATTTCTCAAAAGTAGGTACAACAGCATATTTCTTAAGATTCTGTTGAATACATCATGGACATAATCTGGAATAGAAGAAATCTAATACAATCCACATCTGCAACCAGTTTATTCCTATCTTGTTTGGTTGATTTGTTATGATTTTTCAAAAAGTATTTCTAGACCAACCAAACCAGAAATCCTCATGTCAAATATAGGCTATCAGCTGTCTTCCCTGGATCATGGGTAAGGAGGTGCTGACCCCTACTGCATACTTATGCCATTAATACCCAAGTCAGCAAACAATGCTATAGTTCTATGGCACCAGCAATGTCTCATGAACCTAAATATTTTGCAAATACCACTACAAATATACCCCTCTCCCAAAAATCCGGCAATACATATTGCTATGTAGCAGGTTATATGTTGATGATGAGTGGTTGGCCTATCTATTGATGGGGGTTCAGTGGGGGTGGTCTATAATAGTTAGCTAGTTACACCTTAATCCTATCAGAAAAAGTGTCCCAGGTCAGAGAGTAATGTGGGTGTTAGCAATATTTTTCCTATCTAAAATGACCCTTTTTAGTAAAAGAACCAATTGCAACTTTACTTGTTCATCAAGATTTAGACCCCTCCTGTACTACTGATATGATATATGTGCTCTACATTTATTAGAGACAGTCCAGGGCATGTGTAAAGTTGAGGTTTTTAGCACTGTGACACATATGGGCATGAACGTTGAGTGAAGAGCTGTCCACCCTATCAAAAGGCGCTTTGTAGCAATTTGTCTCCCTCAATGATAAAGGGATACCTACAGGAAAATAAGAACTGCTTTTCATTTTTCAAAAAAAGAAAACCAACCATGCAGCCAGCATCTGTGAGTGTGCATGGTGAACCCATAATGAAAATTCAAAGTGAATAATGCTTTTTCTGATAGAAAACTTATTGGTGTAGTGTCATACCAATAATGACATGGTTGGAGACAGTAGGTTCCTTATAAGAATCGCTTTGCATCTGTGATCTATGTAAGCTTATACCTTACTTGAGGGGGAGATCATAATAAAAGAATGTTGGTTTTATATCCTATGACTGGCACTATAATATATTCTTTCTAAATATAGTCTGCATACTTCAGTCATAAGCATTTCATCATGCCTACTCCCACAGCAAACCCTTGTCAATCCCAATAACCTATACATGAGGCTGATGTGTACTACACACATCCTATTATAGGTATGGTTAGTTGACTAACTTTAAACCATTGGGATTTTTATTGAGATTAGTGATGTATCGACATAATTCATTGTCACATACTTCATTTCTTGATCTGATAAAGGCAAAGATTCCATCAAAGGCACCCATAATATATTAATATGGTCAGGGGACTTCAATATTATATTTAAGACAAAGTAGGTGTCAGCCATTTTGAATTTTCAATGAGATGATCATTATGAACATACAAAATCATATTCTAATGAAGATGAAATGCATTTCAAAACTCCTAAATATAGATCGATGACAAGAGTGAAATCATACATAGTGTAGAGGTACATAACATGTAACCATAGTGTTGGGTACCGTCTGACGTGGCGGGTGAGTCGAGTCGTCGGACGTTCCTCAGGTTCCGGATAGGTGGCAGCACCGATCCGGGTCTGTGGGGACATCTGACGACGAACACCTGGGTCCTTATATAAAGCCCAGGGCTCAGCCGCTACGTCAGAGGCCCTTCTGGCCTCCAAGCATGTAGAACACCTTTGATAACTATTAGCTGCCCTCTTACTACTACCGGGTAGCCATGAGTGTGCATTCGTAATAAAATCTATCCATTGGCATACACTTGAAACACCGTCTTACTCTTTCTTTCCGAATCGTAAGACCCGAACCCCCCAGGTCCGTAAGGCCACAACCCCTTACACTGGTGCCGTGACCAGTTAGTTATGGTGTATAGCCCGGACGTTATAACGTCCGAACGGCTAGTACATGGGTTAGATAGCCTCGCGGAAGCTAACCCAGCAGGGCAATTAGTTGCCAAGGAGAATGGCAATGGATCATTAGTGATCCAAACCCATTCGAACTCCCGAGATGCAGAATCTGCATCTTGGAGAGATCCCGAACCCCACTATAATGATAGTGAGGAAAATCTACCAGACTCTGTACGACGTGAACAGTCCATACAGAGGCAGAGTAACTTGATAAGCCAACAATCACTTGTTGACGAATTGAGTAATTCGATGTTCGAAGTTGGTGGTAGTACTAACCCAGAACATCCGGCACCAATGCCAAAAAGGGTAACATTTGGAGAACTACCTTACAGATTACCCAGACCCGGGCTACCAATACTAGACTACAGCGCTATAGACAGCGACTTAACCTATGTGGTACCGGAAGGTGAGGAATTTAAACGACCGGATGTCCTGTTGTTAAATGAAACCTACGTAACTTTGAACGAGAATCTAAATACCTTGGTCAAAGCTAAAGATGAAGTATTCAATGAAAAACTTCAGTTGGAAGAGGACCTCATTGGCATGCGAAGCGAATTCGAAGCCAGAAGGAGTGAGTACATGAAGGAATTAGAAAGTGAAGAAATAAAACTTCAAGAAATGAGAAAGTCATTCAATAAAGAATATGACAATAGACACATTCGTATCCAGACATACATAGATACGAACGATCAACTAAGTCTTGATAAGGCAAATTACGAATCCGAAATATGCCATTATCAAAGCGAGTTAGAGAAATTGAAACTTCAGTGTAGTAAACAAGCTGAAGACAATGAAACCATCCGGGTAGGCATTATAGCTTACAATAAACAACTGGAGGAGGATAGACAGAAACTCACGAATGAGCTTCAGGAATTGCAGACTACTGCAATAACCTTAGACAAATATGTGGAAGCCGCCCAATTGACTATAGGTACTATAGATCCAGCTGTGGTGTCTACAATGTTGGCGAAAACATCCAAAGATGCAACTCCAACTAGATACAACCCATTCGTTGACGATGGGGCTGATAAAAATGTAGTATCCGGAATCTATAAGAAACCGGGTGATACCGCAGGTAGTGGAAAGATTGTCCAAAATAGTAATTGCCCACAGGGAACTACTGTTAAAGGACCAATAAGTAATGCACCTACACCAGCAGCTCCTATGCTGGATACAATAGGTCCGGCACCCCCTATACCAGATTTGAGACATAAAATTAAAGCGACTCACGTTAATGCTATTGGTGCCAATAATAATACACCCGTAGCACAACCGAGAGTACCGGGACCACCGAGACATATACTAACGCCACCTTCATATTTCTCTCAACCCGGCCATAGTACACCAGCAGGCCCAAGATTGCCGAACCCGTCTTCGGGTCAAAGTAATGGACCTAATGATGGACGTTGTCCCAGACCGAATCCTCCTCAACCTAATGTTAACGGCGGTACGTACCAACCAAGAACAACTTCCTATGGATATAGATATAATTATAATCCGGCAGGAAGTAGTAATTACCAAAATGGTAATACCTACAATCAGGGATGGAATCAAAATAATTCTTACCCTAGGTATGCATCTTCTGGAACAACTGGAAATGCCGGTTACGGTGGCGGATACCCTAACGGTTCATCCGGGCACTACCCTAATAACGGTCCACCAGGAGGTAATCCCCCAGGCGGCCCAGGAGAATCCGGATCCGGAGGATCAGGATCGGGAGGAGATGGCAGGAAGCCAAATAGGAGAACTTCCATGCCTGCAGGGATGCAAACCATCTTTGATAGAAGCCAATGTATCCAAAACCTTGGCATTGACTGCTACCGAAAGGGAGCAGACGGCATGGAAGTCATGAACTGGAGCATGCGAGAAGCAGATAGACTACGCGGATGTAATAATCCGGCAAGTAGACAGGCACGGATACCCCCTCCATATGATTCTAATGATCCTTGGAAGGATAGGTATCCTGCCTTATTTGATCTGTTGGTTGAATAAAGGTGGAAAAGTAGCCCTCAACCAATGGAGAGCAGCATACGGAATATACGGCACCTACGATCAACTGGTCGAATGTGCCGCGTACCTATTCGGGTCGATCGTTAGAGAGGATCCATGGGTAAGCTTTAAGAAAAGGACACAGAAACCTAAAGAATCTCACAAGGTCTTTGGTTTGGAGCTACAGGACTTGCTATCGAAAGCGCGTCCAAATTGGGCTCATGACGATGACTGCTATCTACAGGAATTGTTTATACAATTCTACAATGGATTGCGGGATCCGGATCACAAACAAGTGGTCTGGGATTCTTGGAAGGATGATACTTCCTTCAGTGACCTGTTCATATCAATCGATGGACATGATATGAAGAAGAGATTGGTAGGTCTAGGACCTAACCCGGTAAGAGCAGCTCCGTTCCAATACGGAGGTTCACCTGCTCCGGTATATGAAACTTCCCAGTTAGCCCCGGTCGATTCGCAGGAGGCTGATCAGGAGGACGTATATGTCTCCGATGAAAACGGAGAATATATTGGATCAGTCCAGGTAGCTGGAAAGTATTACCAACAGAAGCGGTATAGGAAGGTACATTTGAGAGGGAGGGGAGGATCCGTTGCTAGTAAAACAGCTTCCGGACCGACCCAATCTGGTAATGCAACCTCTACGGCCAAGCCAACCGTGGCAGCCGCTGTTGCTCTCACTAATATGATGGAAACATTAATAGCCGGATTAACAGAAGCTCTGAAGAGACCGAGAGTTGATAAATCTCAAAGGAGATGTTTCAGATGCCAGAAGCTGGGGCATTATGCTCCGGAATGTATGGCTGAGAAACCTGTCCCTCGTAGACAGGAGGGTGTCTCTGGAATAAGTACAGAGGAAAACTAAGGAGGGGTCCCCCGATGGGCAAAGAAGGGGATCCCAGTGACAAATCTTGCCATGATATCACCATCCGTAATGATAGTTCGCATGTAGTAGCAAACTCGCCTAGCACCGAGGTGGTTGTAGACACCCGGAAGGTTAGGGAAGCTGATATAACAGGTGCCAAGGGAGCACAGGGGAAACCCGATATCAGTAACGAGGTAGGCGGCTATGAGTTAGCCAGGGTTGGTAGTGCCCACCTGCCCCCGGGTCATCCTTGTCTGGAATACCTGAAAGGATGTGGATCGACTCCAGGTGTGAACAATGACGTCACGGACATGCCCTCTGTTCTGAACGGAAGGCGGTGGTATGTTTGCCTCACTGTTAACGGAAGATCTGCCGAATTTCTTATGGATACGGGTGCTAGCCACTCCTGTATCTCCAAGAGGTTCTATGATCTTATCCCGGATGAACATGATATTCTCAAATCGGGAGGAAGTGCTCAGACGGCCGATGGCAGTACCTTGCAGACGTATGGTAGAACTTGTGTGAAGCTGCAATTGGATGGAGTACATGACTATGTCATGAGCGCCACCGTTGCGGATATAGCAGATGAAGGGATACTCGGGTTGGATTTCGCATCCCTGTATGGAGTTGTGTTGGAACCCCAATCAGGAGTGTTGAGTGTGAAATACCCATATCCTGTAAAGGTTAGGTGTGTACTGAGACAAGTGAGCAGTATGGCTAGTGTAGCACACACTGTGCGAATCCCTCCGGGAGTAGCCTGTGATGTGCTGGTAAGAAGTAATCCTGCAATGCGCAATAAGCCTGCAGTGATAGAACCGGATGTAGCTACTCTGTCAAGTATCGGATTAATATCTGTAGACACTATAGTAGCAAATGCATCCTGGTCGGTAGTACCTGTCTCCAATACTGGAAACACTACTATCTACCTGAAAAAGGGACAAGTTTTTGGTAACGTGACCCTTTCGGAAACTGTAACGGATAGTAAGTTAAACTTACAGAAGGTAACAGGAAATGATGAAATTTCGGAAGACTTACTCAAGTTGTATGAAGAAACTTCATTAGAAGATCCGGAACACCGGAAAGAGTTCTATGATATGCTCTGTCAGTATAAGACTGCCTTTGCCAAACCTGGTGAAAAACTAGGCACGACAAATAAGGTAGTACATAAAATAGATACTGGAGATGTGGAACCCTTTAAAATACCGTATAGACGGTTACCTTTAGCGAAAAAGAAAGTAGCTGAAGAAGAAATAAACAAGATGTTGGAACAGGATGTGATAGTCCCTTCCAATAGTCCATGGAGTAGTCCTGTGTGTATGGTAACAAAGAAAGACGGTACTATCCGCTTTTGCATAGACTACAGGAAATTGAATGGAGTAACGAAAAAGAATTCGTATCCATTACCGAGAATAGACGAAACCATTGACTCCTTAGGAGGAAACAGTTGGTTTTGTACCCTAGACTTGCAATCAGGTTACTGGCAAGTGGGAATGAATCCTTCAGATATGGAGAAGACTGCATTTTCGAGTCATATTGGATTATTCCAATATAACGTAATGCCGTTTGGTTTGTGCAATGCACCAGCAACATTTGAAGCAATGATGGAAACAATCCTAAGTGATTTATTGTGGAAAAGATGTCTTGTATACCTTGACGATGTCATAGTCTTCGGAAAAACATTCGAAGAGTGTTCTAATAACCTAAAAATGGTATTAAAACGCATTATTTCTAACGGTCTCAAATTGAAAGCTAAGAAATGCCACATGTTTAGAAAGTCCATAAATTATTTGGGCCGCATCATTAGTGATGAAGGAATAAAAGCTGATCCGGAGAAAATCGAATCAGTTACGAATTGGAATAGACCTAAAACACCCAAAGAAGTGAGGTCCTTTTTAGGATTCTGTTCCTATTATAGGGAATTTATTCCGAATTATTCTAGAGTCAGTTACCCATTACAAGCAATAGCTAACTGCACTCCCAAGTACCTGGTGAAAAACCAGGTACTTGGGAGTCCAGTGAAGTACCAAGGAAAAATTTCCTTGGACGCATGAACAGGAATCTGCTTTTCAAAAGCTAAAAGACCTGTTCACGAGTACTCCAGTATTACAATATCCGAATGAAACGGATCATTTCATACTGGACACTGATGCTAGTAATGATAGCATTGGTGCAGCTCTCTCGCAAGTCCAAAATGGGAGAGAGGTACCTATTGCCTTTGCCAGCAATACACTGAGCAAAACTCAGTGCAATTACTGCACAACCAAAAGAGAGTTGTTAGCAGTAGTCGTATATACCAAGAAGTTCAAACATTTTCTATGGGGAACGAACTTTACTTTACGTACGGATCACTCCTCTTTAAGATGGCTACTGAACTTCCGAGATGCTAGGCCGATGGCTAGCCCATCTATCCGAATATGGGCTTGAACATCACCAGATTCAGCATAGACCCGGAGTGAAGCACTTAAATGCTGATGCTTTATCTCGAATACCAATTCGGAAATGAGATAATCCGGATTGTACTGATTGTGGAGCTCATAGGGCAGTGTTAGCAGGGATTCGAAGACCATTCGAACCCCTAGTGGCCAGCATACTGGATTGGTCTATGGATCACATACGACGTTTCCAGGAAGCTGACTCGATAACTGCGCAGCTACTACAATTAGTACCAAAGGGTATACGTCCAGTTAGACCTGAGGTCTCTCTGGAAAATCGAGAAATGAGAAGGTTTCTTGCTCAATGGACCGAGCTTGAAGTCCAGAAAGGCGTGTTGTACCGTTGGAAGCCATGTAATAATGGTGAGAAAATCATGCAAGTGGTGATACCACATGCTATGAGACATGACATAATGTACTTTTGTCATGGACATCGGACCAGTGGTCATTTCGGAAGGAAACGCTCGTTAGCACGACTTTCCAAGAAATACTTTTGGCCTGGCATGACACGGGACTTGCAAAGATGGGTAACCACCTGTCCGGATTGTTGTAAAAACAAACCCGGACCCGGGATGGGCAAACTTCCCCTATCCCAAGAACTTTTTGGAGTTAGATTCGCAAGAATCGGGGTAGATATCATTAGTGGATTGAATACAACCGCTAATGATAATACCTGTATGATGGTAGTGTGTGATTATCATACGAAATACACCAAAGTATTTCCACTACCGGACCACAAAGCAGTTACTTGTGCCGAAGCCTTTGTAAAAGGTTGGGTACTAAGTTTCGGTGTACCATTAATGTTACACAGTGACCAAGGCAGAGAATTCGAATCAAATCTCTGGCAGGGTATGTGCGAATACTTAGCTATTTGCAAGACTAGAACCAACCCGTATAGGCCACAAAGCGACGGATTGGTAGAAAGGTTCAATAGGACCCTTATCCAAGTCCTAAAGTCACTCGTCAATGAACACATGGACGACTGGGATGAGCAATGCCATTTTGTGACACATGCTTATAACAGTACGGTACATTCAAGTACAAATTAAACTCCAAACCTTTTAGTATTTGGAGAGGATCTGATAATGCCTGCCGACTTAGTATTTGGAGTCGTAGGGATGGACCCGGAACTACCTTGCCATGTAGTTTTTGTGGAATGCTTAAGAGACAGATTCAAAAAGGCATATGAGTCTGTCCATATTGATTTGGAGAAAAGTGCCAAATGGCAGAAAGCTGGATACGATACCGATCTAAAGCATCGGAAATTCCAATCCGGAGACAGAGTTCTGAGACTACATGAACCACTTAGACACATAAAATTACTGTCTAATTGGGATGGTCCCTTTACTGTAACACAAGTTATCAGTGATTGTACCGTAATTATCAAATCTGACCTTGGTCGACTTTATAAGTCAAATGTGGCTAGATTAAGGAAATGGTCTGGGAGGGAGACCTCCACAGAAATGTATGGTGAGGGTTCCGGAAAGATCCTGAACCAGAATCGTATAATAGACCAGGTAAAGAACACTACAGTGAAGCGAGGCCGTGGTAGGCCTAAGAAGTGTTCCGAATCAGTGCCACCCACGCCAACACCGATTAAGCGTGGGGGAGTTAAAAAAGTCTCGGCAGGTGAAGACAAGAAGAAGAGGAAAGGTGTTTCGAAGGCCAAGAAACACCTAGAAAAGGCTCTTCAGACTGTCAGGTCCGATAAAGAACTATCCGAGAAGGGGAGATACGTTCGCCGCAGCCCTCGAATTGCCCAGAGGACTGCAGTGACCTAACCTGTATACACAACGGGTGTAATGTTTACATTTAGAGGAACGGATGACAACTGACCCGAAAGGCTTATTTGTCGCCACCGCATGATGTACCAATGGGTAGTGGACGGATAACCCGGTGGATTTGCTTAAGCTTTCCATAATCTCCACTTAAATCCCCAGACGAGTCATCGGCGTGAGCGATAATTACCTAAAAACAATCAGTTTGTTGATGTTCCGCTTGTAGCACGTGCGTTTCCGCATGACGTCACCACGTCCAGTCTCGGCTGACCTCTCGTGACCCTGCGAACTTGCGGGGAAATGACGTCACGAAAGCTGGCCCGTCGCCATCTTGTTCTTCGGTAGTGTTGAAGGCGGACGCGTTTGCTCCCTCCTTTAATTTCTACCATCCAAGAAACCCTCCGGTGAGCCCTCAGAGTCTGTCTCCTTGTAGGCAGACTCCGTCTGTGTCGGCCCCGGCGCCGTGAAGGCCGGGAAAAAGGAGTATTTGACTCCCAAGTCGATTCCCCAGTCATGGCTGAGGAATCCGTAGCTGCAGCCAAGCTATCCGGTGACCCGGATAAGCTGACTCCGCCCGCAGAAGCTTTCCCGGAAGCTTTGTCACCTGTTACACAGGAAGAGAGCGAGATGATGGATGTGGAGGAACCCATGGATCGCTCGTTCGAGGAGAAGCTGGCCTCATTCTCGCTGAATGAGCCCGAGAAAATGTTGTCGCCACTCCCACCCAAGGGATCCGGAGAGGCTACCAGCAACTGGGTCCGAGACTACCCAAGTCGACGGCCCGAAGGATCAGTGGAAGCCAGCAGTGGCTGACCCGTTCCCTGCAGAGTACGACGGTCGGTACCTGTACGTCCACCCGGAACTACAGGCACAAGTGACCTATGCTGACGGTACACCAGTTAGGTTGGACCCGAAGGTGAGGATAGCTGTCGAGGGCGTCATGGCTCCCGAACAGCTGGATAGGACGCCTCCCGAATGGCTCCGAGACTGGCCGTGGTTCCAACGGGGACTCATGGTGGACGCTGCTTTCCGCGAAGCAGTGTACGAAGCCAACAGAGCTTTCCTGCTCGGAGCGTATCCGAAGCCGGATAAGTCCCTGTGGAACGTCAAACAGACGAACATTGATTGGGTAGGCTGCGTCTCGGAACCCGAGGGGCAGACTTACCCACGTCCTTGTGCCACCCGGCCCCAGTACCGGACCATGAAGGAGTTCCGTGAAGCCGCTGCCAACTTCGAACAGTGGGACGACGGTTATTACATAACCGAGGAGGAGTTAGTGGATGTGCAGAACAAGTCACTAACCGGCATGAACCGAGGTGCAGCCCTTCGGACGGTTCTCGTCCGTCGTCTGACTGCTGAACAGGAGGCTTTGGAAGAGGCTAAGAGGGAAGCGGAAGTACCCGCACCTCCTATCCCCGACCTGAAGCTTGCCACCCGAAGCACAGCCGGTTCTGCATCAGCCACCGGCAGTACTACCACCCCGGTAGAAGCCTCGACCTCCAGCGCGTCAGGAACCCAGGAACCGGATGAGGACTGGAAGGTCAGTAAGAACAGGAGGTCCGCTGCTCGGAAGCTCAAGAATCTTCCGGATTCTGCTAGAGCCAAACCAAAAGCTAGCACCTCAGCCACTGGTAGTACTGCCATGGAGGTTGTTTCCTCGGACGAGGAATCAGTACATGAGTCCTCGGTTGAGTATGATGAGAAGGCCACCCCATCAACTCAAACCGAGGCTGAACGGTGGGCTAACGCCAAATCCGGATTTAAAACCCGGATCCCGACGTGTTTCTCCGACTGTGCCTACAGAGTAAAGAAGGGCGGCTCTACTTTGTACGCCTGCCCGGACTCTGTAAATAAAAACAACGAGTCGGATGACGAAGATTGGATGCGTCTTTCGGACGAGGATCCCAATCCGAGCAAGGCCTATCGCAAGATGTGGCTTATGCTAAATCACACCGAAGGGTACTATACTTATACCCAGAGGCGCAAGCTGCGTTGGGCTCTTGAGAAGTGGTACGGTGACGACCAGAAGTCCTGTCCCTTCTCTATCTGCCAGGATGCGAGTGATGTCTCGGTCCGGACCTGGAGTACTCCAGCCCGGTTCCAAAGGCATCTGTTAGAGGCCCACTTCCACCATCACCCGGTTTACATTTGTGATCCGAGTTATGGTAAGAAGGGCAAGAAATGTACTACGAAGGTTCAGTACAACCGACGTAGCGATCTGGCTAGACACCAGAAGAAATGCCACGCAGAAGGATTAGATGGAGCTCGTAAGCGTATTATGGAGCTCCATCAGGAACTCATGAAGGAGTTCGACAGTCTGAGCGAGGATGCTTGGTCTAAGATCCGACCAGGGGACCAAGTCCAAGGAAAACTGGACATGCACGAGTCTCTCTGGCAGAAATGTGAAGAATCCGGTAAGGAGGGAAAGAGAGCTCGTGAAAGGAGCAGAAGGGACAAGAACCATGGCGGTAACGGTAATGGTCAGACCACCACTACAAAAGCCAGAGTAGAAGACCGCTCCAGGTCTCCTTTGGCTCGCCATCCCCACGAGCAGGTTCAGGGTACTCCCGTCTTCAAGAGACCCGAACCTGCCGGATATGCAGGTGCTGTATCGAAACCTGGGAAAGTTAGCACCCGCAACTTTCCGTCCTTGACCCAGGGACCTGGACATGAGAGCCAGACCTTGGTCGTTGGAAAGGGTGGTCGGCTTGTCCCCAAGAAGACTTCAGCACCTGCTGCCGCCGGATCTGCATCCGCTGCAGCCGCCCTCCCAGTTAACTTCACCCCGGAGCAGATAAACCTTTATATGCAGATGGGGTTGAAGCAGAACCAGCCTCCAACCTACTGTGTACCAACAGCAGGCGTATCCGGAAGTCCCACACCCGGAAGTGGTCCTCAGGCTGTATCGACTTCCCCCAAGGCTGTCGCTACACCTGAGAAACCAAAGGACGCCATTACCATCAAAACTGGTAATGCGGAAGTTTGGTTTGAGAAGTCTCGCCAGGGGGAAGCGGATGTCCAGAAGGCCATCTACACCCACTGGGAGAAATGTGTCTGCGAGAAAGCGACTGAGTTCCATCAGGGTCTTCTTAACGTTACCCTGTTGTGTATGAAGGAGGTTGAGGATGCTGAAAAGCAGCGCCTCGAGACCCTCATTCGGGACGATGTAAAGTCCCAGGAGGATGCAGCCGCAGCTGCCAAAGAGCAGGCAGCTATGGACGTACACGTCTTGGAGAAGCGTGTTAAAGAGGAAATCACCCGGAATACCAACTTAAACACTAAGTTTATGAGGGTATTCGGAGTCGATATCGACGAGTGGGACGGCACTCCCGAATCGGCTCTAAATCTTCTTAGGAAGAAGCATGCGAAGAAATCCACCTAAGCATGCTACGGGTTATTTTTCTAAAATTTTTTTTTTTTCTTCTCCACTAATAACCAGATTTAGTCTTTGCGGAACCCTACAGGTCTGCGAATGTCTTTTATTAGAATATGAACACCTGTTCTTTGTGTTCCGGGTTCCTTTTATGACCAGCTAATTGTATAATTCAGGTCGTATAATTTTTTATTATACCCTGAGTAGTCTATTCGGATTCGTAACTACACTTATAGAAAATCCGATAGTAGACTTGCTGCTGTCAGACGTATCTGGATGCTGGTTCCAGTTCTGCTGCTATCTGTGCTAACCACTACATTAAGATGGACTTTACGATTCTGTGTTACCTCTACAATTACCTCTACTCCCGAATGGACTAAAACTACATATTACTTCTACTTCCGGACCAGCCTATATTGGACTTTCACTTATGTCAACTATATTTAAATGGATTACGCTTCTACACTGTTGACAAAACCGGATTGATACTCTACTTTTACTCTACACCATTCGGATATACCTATGAACTATAGCACTTCTAGAGGATTGTGGGTAGCTGCCCCAAATTCATCTACCGTGTTCACTTTATTAACCTGGAATCATAGACTTTAGCATGTCCATCCCGTGGTTAGCTGACCACCACACCTACCTTCTAGTATCCGGAAGACTACAGCACCAGACTCCAGCAGCATTTACCATTTTGTATTGTATATAATGTCACATATCTATTTTTCCTTAATATCATATGTATGTGCATATTCACACTGTGGTGATAACTTACTGTATATTTTGATACGGGTACATACATATCCATTAGTACGGATCTCGGATTACTGTTCATATTTATAATATAAGATCCGATAAACCACACCAGATTGTTCATATTTTTGTCCTGCGAGGCATATTGTATTATAGATGTATTGATCTGGTGTTATAAAGGTTATTTAGTACACAGTGATATCATATATAGTATCATATTCACTACTACACCGTGATTGTTTTTTTCTTTCAAGTGTATAATTTATAACGGTTCTATTCGTAATACTCACGGAATCATATGGTCATAACATATAATATGTCATTAGATAGTGTAGTTACTTTTAAAGTCTTTTTCAAGACTATATAATCAAACATGGTATTAATAATTGCAAACGCATATGGATGTTATTGTGTGATTTATTTAATATTAACAGTTCCGCTACACATAACTGTCACTATCACATATATACGAATTATGATATTTGTCCTATTACTTATACCGTAAACATAAAATGTTATAATATGGTATAAAAGGTTAATTAACAGTTTCGTTACATACAACTGTTATTCATTCATATAATTCGTATCATATTCCAACATCCGATTTGTTATTATGTAACTACATACACTATCAAATATATGTAATTGACATTCGAATCATATTTAACCTGGTGTTAACGTTATATCTATGGTTGTACCTCTATTACTAAGGGTTTAGACATATAGAAATGTTATCCCTGTAATAATACTATAACTATAACACCCTCCTAAATGTCTGGGGGAGTGGTGTAGAGGTACATAACATGTAACCATAGTGTTGGGTACCGTCTGACGTGGCGGGTGAGTCGAGTCGTCGGACGTTCCTCAGGTTCCGGATAGGTGGCAGCACCGATCCGGGTCTGTGGGGACATCTGACGACGAACACCTGGGTCCTTATATAAAGCCCAGGGCTCAGCTGCTACGTCAGAGGCCCTTCTGGCCTCCAAGCATGTAGAACACCTTTGATAACTATTAGCTGCCCTCTTACTACTACCGGGTAGCCGTGAGTGTGCATTCATAATAAAATCTATCCGTTGGCATACACTCGAAACACCGTCTTACTCTTTCTTTCCGAATCGTAAGACCCGAACCCCCCAGGTCCGTAAGGCCACAACCCCTTACAAACCGGACAAGTGGCAGCAATTTTGAATATTTTCCCCTTTGTAGGAGATTGGTTATTAAATTACATAAAAGTTGAGGGTAAATGCGTATTTTGCTTCAGCACAAAGTAGTCTTGTTTATCATAACAAAGCCTACATAGACCATGAGGCTCCATTATGTAAATATCAGATTTATTTCACCATCTAGGGCTAGGCTGAGATAAATTCTCCCCTGCCAACCTGGTGCAATGAACCTCTTGCTCCCCCCACCCCTCAACCTCAGATTGTGGCCGTCATGGAGATTAATGGCCTGTTTGAGGGCTTCTCCCCCTGTCTGGTACCATGAACAATTAAGAGTAGGTGGACTTCTAAGGGAGGCATATTGCATTTGCATACTATGAAATTCATTTACAACAAATATTTTGCATGTACCAAGCACTCCAAATTTTCTGCAAAGCATTTTAGAGATGGCATGTAACAATGTTTCTGAATAGCTTATGAGACAATCATTATAAAGTTTATATTTCTTGACAATTTATTGTTTTAGCAAAGGTATAATTGGAATCTAAGCCTCCTTATATACTTTCACTAAAGCGGGCGCATAACTATAGAACAGGTGATGCAGTGACTGGTTCAAATGCCATGAGATACAGGTTAGCTCGTCCAAATTGCTAATATGGTTTGTTGTCAACATACTCTTATATAGGTCTGATAGTCAGCCTAAAGATAATAAAAGATAATAGAAGGGTATGTTTTAGAGCTCTAGGAATTTCTACTGTAAGTAGTTGAGATTCGCCATTTCTCAAAAGTAGGTAGAACAGCATATTTCTTAAGATTCTGCTGAATACATCATGGACATAATCTGGAATAGAAGAAATCTAATACAATCCACATCTGCAACCAGTTTATTCCTATCTTGTTTGGTTGATTTGTTATGATTTTTCAAAAAGTATTTCTAGACCAACCACACCAGAAATCCTCATGTCAAATATAGGCTATCAGCTGTCTTCCCTGGATCATGGGTAAGGAGGTGCTGACCCCTACTGCATACTTATGCCATTAATACCCAAGTCAGCAAACAATGCTATAGTTCTATGGCACCAGCAATGTCTCATGAACCTAAATATTTTGCAAATACCACTACAAATACACCCCTCTCCCAAAAATCCGGCAATACATATTGCTATGTAGCAGGTTATATGTTGATGATAAGTGGTTGGCCTATCTATTGATGGGGGTTCAGTGGGGGTGGTCTATAATAGTTAGCTAGTTACACCTTAATCCTATCAGAAAAAGTGTCCCAGGTCAGAGAGTAATGTGGGTGTTAGCAATCTTTTCCCTATCTAAAATGACCCTTTTTAGTAAAAGAACCAATTGCAACTTTACTTGTTCATCAAGATTTAGACCCCTCCTGTACTACTGATATGATATATGTGCTCTACATTCATTAGAGACAGTCCAGGGCATGTGTAAAGTTGAGGCTTTTAGCACTGTGACACATATAGGCATGAACGTTAAGTGAAGAGCTGTCCACCCTATCAAAAGGCGCTTTGTAGCAATTTGTCTCCCTCAATGATAAAGGGATACCTACAGGAAAATAAGAATTGCTTTTCATTTTTCAAAAAAAGAAAACCAACCATGCAGCCAGCATCTGTGAGTGTGCATGGTGAACCCATAATGAAAATTCAAAGTGAAAAATGCTTTTTCTGATAGAAAACTTATTGGTGTAGTGTCATACCAATAATGACATGGTTGGAGACAGTAGGTTCCTTATAAGAATCGCTTTGCATCTGTGATCTATGTAAGCTTATACCTTACTTGAGGGGGAGATCAAAATAAAAGAATGTTGGTTTTATATCCTATGACTGGCACTATAATATATTCTTTCTAAATATAGTCTGCATACTTCAGTCATAAGCATTTCATCATGCCTACTCCCACAGCAAACCCTTGTCAATCCCAATAACCTATACATGAGGCTGATGTGTACTACACACATCCTATTATTGACTTAAGCAAGTCAAAACCCTGGATCCGCACTGATATGAGGAATCTGAGACTATCCAGATGGGTTATATTCTTCCTAAATTACCCTTATTTGTCAATCATAACTGTGCAGATATCTTCTGATAATCAATGAATTTTAAAGTTTTTAATGTTCAGCAATTAAATATATCTATATCATAAAACATTAGAAGTCATACTTTGAAAGACTTGTTGTATTTTTTTAACAATCTCAATATTCATTATCACCCTCAAATACCTTCACTTAAGAAATAAAACAGAATTTCTCATGCTTGTATCCTTTACATGTTGGGTTTCCATCCATTGATAATGCAAAATATTTTTGATTGGATGGTATAATTTCTGAGGTCTTCATTGCTGACTAAGAGATCATAGTGATTATTTCTATCAACCATTTAATATCTGAAAATGTATAAAAAGGGAGTACCTGTAGAGGTGAGCCTGAGATGTATATGTAGCAATTCTAATAGTACACCCTTGCCCTGGACCTGTCTGTGCTAGTAAATGAACACTCACCCTCATTATGTAATATAGAAGGCCTACTTACTTACCCACAAGCAGCAAAGTATTCAAAATACCTGCCATCTAACTTATTTAAGTTTGTATGTATGAATTCACTGTTGTCAATCTATGTTTAGGAGTTTGAATGGCATTTTACCATCATTAGAACAAACAAGAAAATGTGTGTTCATAATGATTATCTCATTGAAAATTCAAAATGGCTGCCACCTACTTTGTCTAAAATGGTTATATTGAAGTCCCCTGACCATATGAATATATTATGGGCGCCTTTGATGGAATTTTTACCTTTATCAAATCAGGAAATGAAGTATGTGTCAATAAATTATGTTGATACAGCACTAATCTCATTAAAAATTAAAAATGGCTGCCACCTATGTTATCAGTGATGACAAATATGAATTGGTTGACCCCAAAAATATATATATAAAACTTGAAATCATGTTTCTATGTTGATTAGAAGCAGAGATATGTGGTTTTTAAAGAAATATAGACGTATATATTGGCGGCAATCTTGAATAATTTTACTCAAGGGTGACACTTCCACACCCAACTGGAAATGATTATAGGGACCCTATAGATGAATAATCAAGAGAGAAAAAAACCATAACCGTCGAGTCTGGGTCCAGCTACAATTCTGCTATGATGGGTACCAGGTGTTACATAATGTACCCAAAAAAGTCTGCAGTGAATGGAGGGATTTATCTTATTGGTTGATAATGTATCCCAGGTCAGCCCTATAGCTATCCACCCACTACAGCTATAATAATGTTTTTTGATGTTCGCAGTTTGTTCATGGTTGTCAAAGACTTAATCAGCAGTTAACGGCTGGGAGTCAGTGACGGGCAAAAACGTATTTTAAACATTTATAACGTTTTCATTAGGTTTGGTTAAAAAGGTTTGTGAAGAATGTTTTTCTTACAATAAAAAATCTTTTGAACATAATAAAAAAATAGAAAAGTTTGAAAGTTTTTTTTCCATTAAAATCAATTTTTCAACCCAAAGTAAAAACGGTTTTGTAGAACATAAAAAAAAACGTGTTTTGACGTTAGGTACGTACTACGGAGCCCCTAATAGGAAATAATATTTCCCCCTTTACTATGACGCTTTATTTGTAAGAATCGTGTAATTTTTAATGATTTTATGCCTATTTTTCTTTTTATGCGCACATAAGGGTGAAGGCTTTGCTTAAAACGTTTTTTTTATGCCAAGTGGGTAACCCCTAACTTGTGGTTGACTGAATCAATTCAGGAATTACCCAAGAACATACAGAAAAAAGCTAACGTAAGCCAATGTTTGGAATAGGTTTGGGTAAAAACGTTTGTAAAAAATGTGTTTATTAAGTTTGAAAATGCTTAAACGTAATTTTAACGTGATGAAAATATTCATTTTAAAAGTTCCTTCGAGTTGAAACTACTGTAAGCTATGTTTGTTTTACATTGAAATTAAGTTTTCAACCAAGAAAAAAACACCTTGTCATAAAATGTTGAAAAACGCTTCTTGTGTACATGTTTTGAAGTTTGTTGACGTAATAATGTGCATCGCAAACTTATACATTGCCAATAAAAGTATGACCAGGCCAGAGGCCCTGGCGGAGGGAAGGCAATGCGCCGAAGCCAGGTGAAGGGCACTTGCACCCTAGTATGTACACCTTTTTCCCTAATAAAACACTTAAAAAAAAGTCTTTTTATGCCTTGTCGGACATTTACAACTTCTGTGCTGCTACGCGGTGTCTAACTTAAACCAATTGATCACTTCCTGTTATGTTCTGCTCTACATATTTCATTTAATATCTGAGCAATATATTTTAGTTATATATTGATACATATATAATATATGAAGAACCGCATGGGGAACAGACACACACAAAATGACAGGAAGTGATCAATTGGTTATATTTCAACCACTCGTCCACCAGCAGACAAACAGTCTCAAATCAAAACCGCGGTCTTGAGATACTACCGTGGTAGCTGGAGCAAGGAGTTTTAAAACTTCATAAATTATTGACAATTATATATGCATGTGAACCATTTTATGCATGGCTAACTTTTGGATATTATTGAAGAAAGTGTGCATTAATGATGCATTGGACCTGACAATTAGTCTTTTAATGAATATATGCTATTTAGACAGATTCGCTCATCAGATAAACAACATACAGTAGTCCTAAGTACTTGATCTCTGCTTGTAAGACGGGGCCTACGGTCGGTTGCCTGAAAATATTTTTCATGGATCACCTTCTCTGTAACACAGGATGGTGTGGGAACATCGTAGGTAAAGGTATTTGAATCGCTAAAAACTCCGAAAGAGCAGGTTATGGTAGGTACAGTACTGGGTGGGCCAAGGTATGAGAAAACCCCTCCCTATTATAATGCTTAATTGATTTATTGTTTGATTCATTTCATGTAAAACAATGCTAAATAATAAGTAACAAGCTGCTACTTCTAATTGCAACCAACCAAGAAGAGAGCACTGTGGTAAGGCAGAACTATGTCGCTATAGCCCATGGGCGTGGACTGGTTACCAGGTTTAGTCTGTGTAGGTGTTTTCCATATATATGCTATAGAAGGGTGAGAAACTAAAGGGAACAGTGCTGCCCTGTGGTGCTTTTATTTGCTATGCACAGACCTTGATTACAGAGGTGAGTGGTAAATTTGCCAAAGTAACCCCTCACCTCCATTCAAATCCATTTGAATTTTGAAAATCTGTTGATTAGATCGGAAGTTATATCATTTTTATTTCTCATATGTCCACAAAGTCTGGGTGCATCATATAGGGTATTAGGGTACTATCTGTGGTCCAATCGGACCCCAGAATAAAAATAATTGCTACAGAGTGATAGTTAAAGATCTTGATCTCTTGCTTGTCATTCCTCAGGATATTAAGCATCTTTACAAGTGGTAATCATGTTTTTGTCATCCATTTTGATATGTATATTTAACACTTATCAATGGGAGAAAAAATTAAGTGTAGTGACTGAATGTGGTTTTTCTGTTTTATGATAGAAACCCCAAATATCTACATGCCTACCAAATTTCATGGAAAAAGCTTGGTTCATTTTTTCATAAATTAACAGTGTCATTTTCTGGTGGGGTATGTGTGGACCCAAGACCTTATTCCTGCAGCAGAGAAAACATTTAGATGGCTTTGATGCTTTAATTAGCCTCCAAAAGTTCTAACTTGTCAACATGTACTTGAGTGAAAGTATTTCCCATGGGAAGGACACATATTTCACTTGAATTTTAAACATTTTCAGTCAATTTTAGGAACACTGGAAAACAGATGTATATGATCTCATCTAGTCTTTTGTTCTGTGCAGAATCTCTTCTGCACCTAAAACCAAATGTCTTTCCTACATATTGACATCCCTGTGGTCTCAATCAAAACAAAAAATAGAATGGACTGAGTCCCAAAATCTGTCATCAGCATAATACATGGAGAGCTTATATCTACAAATATCAGAAACACAACCTATTGTAACACAAATAACACTTAAACTTGTCTACAGTTAGCCTGGTGCTGTTCAAAATCATGCAGAGGTGTAATAGAAATAAAGTACAAAGGAAATGACCCTTTGCTCATATTCTACTGCAGGTAAAGTATACATGTATATGTTTTTTATTGGGTTTGACTGGGGTCCACGCGGACTATTATTTCCAGCATAAAAGATCCATGAGATATTCAGGCATTTTAAATAAAACAATATTTGTGACAATTTATAAAATTTGGTGAAGATCAGAACATTACTTCTATGCTATTCACACGAAATTAGATGCCTAGGATCTGGAGGCCATTTCACCGCATTTATTACAATAAATGCGGACGTCCGTATATTAAATACGGACGTCCGTGTTTCACATTTATGCCCATATCTGAACACCTACTGCCCCTACCCCCCTCCGCACTTGAAATATGCTTCATATTGCAAATGTGGAGGGGGGTAGGGGCAGTAGGTATTCAAATATTGACATAAACTTAAAATACGGACGTCCGTATTTAATATACGGACGTCCGCATTTATTGTAATAAATGCGGTGAAATGGCCTCCTGGTTGGACCCCAGGTAGTAAGATAAGGGTTAAAGTGTTTCTGTTCAAGATATGTGTGGACAGGTGATGTACATGTGACTATACGGACTTAGCAGGATTATTTATTAGCCAATGAGATGATCCCAACGATTCACTGCAGTCCTCTTGGGGGCCGACTGGTACCCATCTGATAGGTCTTATCAGTAGAACTCGCTGGTAACAAGCTTCAGTAATGGCGGCGCCCATGGCACGACCTGCTAACTCGGAATAGGATGGACAGGTGATGTCCTGGTGACTATAGCATGGACAGGTGACATACAGGTAATGTGGCCATTATGGGCCTATGGGGAGCTGTCTCAGAGCAAAATCTATAAGTTGAACAAGACTTACTTAGTGAAGTTTGATTTAATGTTTATAAGGGTTGCTTGACTGCCAACGGATAGAACAACAGAGACGTAACACATGATAAGCCATCCTGTAATGCCTCAGTATTTGAAGCTAGCTGGCTAACAAGGTAAACCTTGTTTAACTTATAAAGTTTATGTCTGGTTGCTATCCCGACGAAGTAATCACAACAGAGGTTTGAAAGCTGCATGGTTACCCAGCTGGTAATGACACCATAAAGAAAAATGGGTAACTACCTTATTGTGTGCTGGAAGCCATGGTAAGCACAGTAGACTGGTACGTGCTGCCATGGTCTTTGTGGATGGACCTCTTGTAGAACCTGGCAAAGGTTATGGCGTTGGTCCATCTGCCCTGTTTCAGGATGTAATCCACAGGTAGTATGCTGTAATGAGCCTTGGATACAGAGGCTCCTCTAGTTGAGTGTGCCTTGAACTGTTTGGGAATTCCAGCTTCCCAAATGAAGTCTTTGATCCATCTGGACACTGAGTTACAGTCCACTTGTTTTTTTGGTTTTACATACTGACAACCAAAGTTGATCCTTGCCACCTTCTCTGAAGGGTTTAATCATTTTTAGGTATCTCCTTAGAGTTCTGTATGGGCAGAGTGCCCTGTCTGAAAACTTGTAGAGGTTGAGGACTGCACCTTTTCTAAAGCTGGAATCAGTTGCAATGCCATTGCCATTTCTAGCCCTGCATAGACTATAATACTGGGGCCATGGTGAGATCTGAGGACAGTTTCAAAGCCCAGTTTAAAAGTGTATTATTCATGATTTTCTCTTAATCTGACAATTTTCATGTTAGCATCAGCTGAAAGAGCTTTTTTCTTTTAGTAAGTATTCAATATATCATCTTGATGCGATGAATATATGTCTAATAAAGTGTACATTCATTACCACATGACTGTAGAAATTGACAGAACATATCACTAAAACAAATTTCCGATTTTTGTATCAACTTTCCTAAAGTAAATGTGTAGTCTATGTAAAAGAGCAAAGAATTTTCTCCAAGAAAATATTTGTATAATTATGATACAAACTTTAATTTGCAAGATATGAATAATTTTATGTAATAAAACCATGTTTAAAAGTGGTTTCCCTGCTGACCCTAGGGTGTACAGTAGGTGTGGATAGGTGTATGGGGGCTGCTCTCACACCTCAATAGCACACACACAGTAATATCAGCTCATGTTCTGCTTGGATGCACACCATGTCTAATAAAGTGTACATTCATTACCACATGACTGTAGAAATTGACAGAACATATCACCAAAACAAATTTCCGATTTTTGTATCAACTTTCCTAAAGTAAATGTGTAGTCTATGTAAAAGAGCAAAGAATTTTCTACAAGAAAATATTTGTATAATTATGATACAAACTTTAATTTGCAAGATATGAATAATTTTATGTAATAAAACCATGTTTAAAAGTGGTTTCCCTGCTGACCCTAGGGTGTACAGTAGGCGTGGATAGGTGTATGGGGCTGCTCTCACACCTCAGTAATATCAGCTCATGTTCTGCTTGGATGCACACCAGTAGAGGGTGGTCATGTGAGTTACTCCTGTACTTCTATTCCTGTCTACAGATATATCCATGTTGATAAACTTAAGTACAGGCTCTGTTCCAAGTCTGGGTTTTCTTCTCACCCTCATCTCAGACCTGGACACGGAACCTATCAAAAGGTTTTCCCTATTTAGTGTGTTTGAGTTGCTTGTCTACCGGTAGTACCACTTCATCATTGGTGAATACTATTTAGCTGACTTTAAAGGCTTGTGAAGTCTGAGCTCTTTGTGCTGTTGCTAGTGCCAGGAGTAAAACAGTCTTGTATGTCAAATGTTTATAACTTAAGTCTTCCAATGGATGCCAAGACTTAAGCATGGTTAATACAATGTCTACGTCCCAAGTGTGAGTATATCTGGCCTTGGGTGGCCGGTCTACAGAAACTCCTCTGAGTTGTCTACATATACATCTAGATGTGAACCTAGACTTCTACTGTACTTGTCTAACTCTACATATGCAGATAATGCAGATCAAGCTGTATTCATAGTAGTATATGCTAGTCCTTCATCATAAAGGCAAGAGAAGACGTTCATACCTTGTATAATCATTAGGCCAAGGTAGAGACAGTGCATCTGTATCAGCTACCCCGGGTTCTGGTAGCCAGCTAAAGTAATTGTATAGTTTGAATGCTAGTCTAGATGCAAATAGGTCTACACTATGACTTCCCCATTTTCTTTAAATCTGTTCAAAGGCTGAGTTTGCCCAGCTGTTCTAGATTCTCTATCTGCTTCCTTATTTTCCTTCCCTGGAATATGAGCTGCCTTCACCCACAGGTCTCTGTTTTCACAGAATTCCGATATGGTCTTTGCTCTATCATCACAAGGCTGATTCTTAGAACCCCTTTAATTGTGATGTCACTGCAGTGGTATTGTCTGACAGACACCTAATCATTTTGCTTCAATATTCTTTGGCATATATCTGTAGGCCTAGCAGTACTGCCATACTTTCTGTTATGTTGGTATGGTTTTCTCTCTCCTTTAGAGACCATACGCCCCTAGTCCTATTCTCCCCACATACTGCCCCCCAGCCATTGTCGGAAGAATCGGTTATGATTGTGAAAACAGGTTTCTGTAGTCTCATTTTCCTACAGCCTATGTCTAGTCTCTCTAGCCACCAGTAGATGTCCTCCTTTCCATCTTTGCCTCAAAGTTCCCTCTTTTTCTAGTGAGGGCTCTTGTCTTGTCAAGTTCAAGACACCTGTAATGGGCTTCCCTATAATCTAGGCCCTTTGAGTAATTTACCATGAGGCCAACTAGCCTTGCTACATCTCTAATGACAACCTTAATTTTGTTCAAGAGTTCTGCTGCTAGGTCTTTAAACCTTTTGACCTTTTCCTTAGTGGGTGTGACTGTCATAGTGGTGGTGTCTATAGTTGTAAAGAGACACTCATATTGTGTATTCAAGGTGGCGAACTCGCCGGATAACAAGCACTTCCGGTGATGTGCATTGTTCAATAAAGTCTCTCTCTGAGTCATGGCCAAGATGGCATCAGATGTGTTCTTTTGAGTTACTCCTAGAAATTCCAGATTCACGACATCTGTGGCATAGCCCAAGAAGGTGAGTTGTGTTGTTGGTGTAACTACACTTTTGCTGGGGTGAATTTTGAACCCTAGCTTTTCTAATAGGCTTTGTAGCTTTACTATAGCTTCCCCACATTGCTTTTCCATTTCCCCCATGATGAACGTGTCATCTATGTAGCCAAAACAAGAGTGACCTTGTTTCTGCAGTTCTGCAAGTGCAGAACTTTCGTAAAAGTCCTAGGTGCTTGTGCTAGTCCATTTGGTAGGCATGTATACTAGTATCATACCCCCCCCCCCCCATTTGAATCTAAGCAACTTTTTGTCAGAATTTGCTACCAGTATACTGTAATACACATCTGACGAGCCTAAAGACCCAAGATAGCCGTCTTTTTGCACCATATCTATGGCTGTTTGCAGACTTTCTATTTTGAAATGTCTGTATACTACTGAAGAGTTAAGTTAGGACAGATCTAGAATCAATCTGTGTTTGTGATTTGGTTTAGGCCTGAGGAAGATGTTTGAAATGAACTGCCCTGTCACTGGCTGGCATATTTCTAGAATGCCTTTGTCAAGGTGTTCTTTTACTACCTTGTAAGTAATTTCTCTATTCTCCTCTGACACTAGATAAGGTCTAGGTACTGAGTCTTGTATTGGGGGCTCATACAAGTCTACCTTCACCCCTTGAACAGATTCTATGATGAAAGGGTCATGGGTTAATTTTAACAAATAATTTGACATGTTTCCTGGTTTAGTGAAACCCCCCCTTCAGAAAACCTGAGGTGTTGTTGGGTTTCTTCTTGTGTGGGTTGTGTAATGTTCGACTGTCTTTTGGTTCAGAAAGGATCACGAATACAAGGACGTCCGGTTCAGAAGGCAACAAGATTTATTCAGTATCCTACTATACAGTAAGCTAAGGGTATTCCGAATAGGCGTGTGATTGTTCGGATAGCTCTGATTTATGACTACCAGGTATGGCTTCGGAGTCAGGGAGATCTTAAGGTGTTCATAAAGAATCCGGGATGATTCTGTCTCTCTAGGTTCCGACCCGACTTTTATATAGCCACAGGGGTTGGGTGGCGACCCCTCGTGTTCTACCCGAGAAGCCTGAAGGGCAGCACTGCCACCACCCGCCAGGCGTACCAGGTCTCAAACCGAAGGACCGCTCCGCTCGGAAACTAGTCAACCCATAAGCCATGGACGCTACTACTAAACCGTGCCCCTACACTACCCCCACCAAGACTATAATAAGGTGTTACATAATGGGTAGTAACTAAGTTATAGTATTTACAACAATAATATATTAAACAGGGCTGGCTTACAGGTTGCCTGACTCAAATATAAGAATAAATAGGGATATATGACGAATACAGTATGGTTTTTAAACATATGTACACTATAATATATAAGTCTTATATGAAAAATGCATCATTCAGGATGTCGTATTGTAAGTAGTGTCTTCTACACTATTGTAGGGGTTCGTTCCCCCGTTGGGTGCGCAGAGCCTTCAGAGGGACTGTTCACTTGGTTGTGTCACTCCCCCTATGTATACCATACCGATCCAGGGTAGTTGGAAGGTAGAGAATGTCAGGCCAGGGGAAGTAGCTCAGGGGTAGAGCTTCCGCTTCGAAGTTGGAGGGTACCGGGTTCGAGTCCCGGTTTCTCCATGACATTTTCCGCTGACCACTACACTGGTGGAGAAACCGAGTGGTCCTGCCTCGCAAGGGGGATCTTTAGAGAGCTCGGTACCTGGACTGGTATGGTATAGACAAGCGCTTCAACTTGCTAGTGCTGAGGGACTTGAAAACAGGTGGCACACACAGCAATTCCTGGGAACAGGAATTAACGCGAGCTGTGTGTGACTCAGTACTGGTACCGTTCAGACTGGACTGGAGGACCGGTTCTGGCGGGATACGGTTGAAGCTGGTTGGGAGGAGTGTAGGGGTTCGTTCCCCCGTCGGGTGTGCAGAGCCTTCAGAGGGACTGTTCACTTGGTTGTGTCACTCCCCCTATGTATACCATACCGATCCAGGGTAGTTGGAAGGTAGAGAATGTCAGGCCAGGGGAAGTAGCTCAGGGGTAGAGCTTCCGCTTCGAAGTTGGAGGGTCCCGGGTTCGAGTCCCGGTTTCTCCATGACATTTTCCGCTGACCACTACACTATACACATACACCTATAGTAATAATTTATGATACCGTACACCACAGTAGTGGAAGACAGTTAATGTCGTTCTGTATATCCCATATAACCTAGAATAACCTTAGTCATTAATCCGAATAGGATTATTGATTCTGGAACAGTAATGAAGGACGAGTAGCTGCGGTCTAGCCTAAACTGAGTCCAAATGACCCGGCCCTTATTTATTAACGAGTAATAACGTATTAATACAGAGAAATTACATAAAAAAAAAGAAATTGAACCAGTAGAAGAGTCCCATGAGTGTGCCCTTACCCTGCTAGCACTACTCATCCGAATGATGTCTTTTTTACATAAATAACATGAGTTTTTACGTCAGAAAGACGTAAATTGCACGAGTTGTGCTAGCTGGGTAGGCTAGCAAGCTGCAATAGTGGGTCACTGCCCACAGGTATGTCCAGGTAAGCAGCACCAGTGTGTGTGTGTGTGTAGGAGTAGCAGGTGGGTGAGTAGTGGTACTGACTGTATCAATACGTGGACCAATCAGTGGATTGGTCTCACCCATCATGTAAGTATAGTCTTTAGGATGATTCCCAATAGAATACCAACAATAGTATATAGCTTCAACCTCAATTAGGAATGAAAGTTACCTTAAGGGCCTCTCGGGACCATTTCAGAGTCAAATTACAAATAGGATAGTTCATCTCCCTGGCATCCGGAAAGTTCATTGTGCTAGTAGTAACTGCTCAGCATACGTCCATCTTATTTAGTTTCGGGATTCTTAGGTTTTTCCGGTTCTAGTCCATAAGTAGCAATCTGATCTTCCAATAGTTCTTTAGCCTCACGGCGAGTACCGTCCCAATCAGTTAATCTCTTTCCGAAGGCTTCAAAAAATTTCTGATTGAGGAAGTCAACTTCGCTCCTAGCTTTAGCAACCTCCACAGTCCAAAATTCTGCCGATTTCTTCTGACGTGCCTCCTGGGCTTCCAATTGCTTCATTTTCTCCTTATGCTCCACATCCCTTTCTGACTCAATCCGAGTGATTTCCAATGACTGAATCTTCTGTGTCAGATATACTACCAAACCCACAACTTCCTGAAGGTATTCCACAGAGAGTGCATGATGGTCATGCAACTCTGCTGGATCTGAAAACTTCTGGAGGAATATTACTGATATCATATCTGGCAGGGTCCTTTACGTATGGGACACGGGTGGGCAGTGGCTCACGTTTGGAATGATCTGAAGATCCAGAATGCTTCCTATGTCTTGGATTCTCTGATATGCTTTCCGGAGCTACAGATGAGTTCATCACATCACCCTGTGGAGTAGATATGGTGACTCCCCAAATGCTGCGGTCTGGCGCTGGCCGTTGGATCCCACGGAATGAGATCTTTCCCGGCTGCGCCTTCATCCATTTTGCTGCAGTGGCCTTACTGGAATCCCCTTATGCACTGTCGCCCCGGTACTCCCTCATCTCACCAAACTGTTCATTTGTAATTCTTAATCTTCCTGGAGTATAGTTGAGCTGGAAGGCCGCCTCCAATTTGGAGTTGGCATGCGTCTCAACTTCACAAAGTCTGCTTACTTTAGAATTCAAACCTTTGAAGTTTGTCTTCTTCCAGGAGTCCCACTTATCAATCAGAAGCTTGTGCAGATCCAGAGCTGCCTTCAAAGCTGATTTCACACCGACCTGATGTTCCTCCTTAAGATGCCTGACCAGCTCACTCTTTCGGAACGTGGAGAGTCCTGAACAGATAGAGCTATTCCTACCCTTGTTCATATAGCACATGTATACGGGATGATGATGCATATGCTCCTCAACGATATGTCGAATAAATCTCATGTGAGTTCGTCACTCCCACGAGCACAGATGATAAACGGACATGTGGTGTTGGTTTTCTTATCCCAATGCCGGTTATCTAGGGTCTGTTCGACCCAGTTTACATAGAAGTAATTCGGATTCCGATCCTGAAGGGTATACCCCATCCACTCTTCGTCATCTTGTTCCCCATCCATATTTATAAACAGAGGGCAGCTGTAATACTTTGTATTACGCTTACACTCCTCCAGACATTTGGAAATCATTTGCATGAACCCACTCCTGACATTATCCCAGATTTTATTCTCATTTGGTGTTGGTGCACCTTCGTCATCATATAGCTAGGGATGATCTATGTTCGTAGACCAATCCCAAGTAACAGACTCTGGCGTTTCTTTGGAGCCAGAAGTCCCAGGTTTCGGACCACCACCTGGCTTCGGAACATCTACAGACTCGGTCGGAATCACTTCCTTCCCAGCCTGTTCCTCCTTCTTCTTATCCATTTTCTCCCTCTTCTTAAGCCTCTCTTTTTCTTTCTTTTCCTTTTTCTTAACAAAGGCTTTCGCCTTCTTACTGAGGTTTTGTTACCAACCATCTTTTTCCTTAATCGTACCTTTAGTAGTCACCCTAGCCTGCATCCGAGCCTTTGCGTCATCTACTGACGCCGACAGCCCAGCTGTGACAACTGTTCTCGTTGGCTTTTTAATACCTCCTCCTGTTGTTCTAATTTCTCTTCTGATTCGGAATGCATCATTATGTTCTCTTTCTCAATCCTATCATCCTTAGCCTGCAACTCGGTCTCCGACAACATTTCAGCCGAAGTAGAGGCTTCCTGAGAGACAGACCTGACATTGGCCTCCCCCCATTTTCTCCTTCCTTGTTGACTTCCATATTGTCTGATTCGGAATCAATCTTAATGGGGCTCAGGGGATTCCAGGATGGCTGCATCCCGTACCAGTACAATGATGCACACTCATCGATAGTGGCATCAGGGTGTTCCCAGTCCCATTTGTCCTTAACGTAAGCTACCGTCCGGTAGAATTCCTGATTAACGCTCATACCGGTGGCTAAATCCATATAGTTTAGCAACCATATATCTGGAAGAGATAAATCTTCCAGAATGGCTTTCTTAATTAGGTCTCTCCATTTCTGTGGAACCTTTTCATTGGATTCCAGATATTGTCCTTTTCGAGGAATATGGTGTCCCCGTTCGGCCATACAATGCTACAGACAGAATAATTGATTTTACCATGGGTCTCCGGGGGATCCACCATGTGTGCCATCAATCCTGATTTACCCGATGCCGCAGGTGACTGAGGTGGAGGCATTTCCAATGCATCCGCCCCTCCTGTATCCTTATCCAGACATATCAGCGTGTCCACTGCTTCCCTATCTTCCAGAGCCGCCTCCTCTTTAGGATGAACAGGGCTCAGTCCGGAATGGTCTTCGGTGTCGACCTCCATACTCCCTTCAGACAACATCTTTTCCGCCATTATAGCAAAACTCCTGACACTACAACTTGTCCCAACAATACCTCAATGTACTTTCTCTCTTTCTGAGGGTACTAAGTGTTCGTATCTATCGGAATTCTCTACTGTTTCGCAGTTAAAGCAACCAAGGTAAACCAAGCACGTCGAGTTTCCCCAGCGTACACGCTTGATTTAACAAGATGGCGGCCAGTCGCGCGAGAAACCCCAAACCCGTGTCAAAGGTCAGTAACCCTCGTTTCAGGTAATTGGGTCACACGGCGCCATGTGCTTTTCATGCTTTTGTAAACAAAACGATCTGTCAGAGTCTTCTTGACTTGATATCATCGGGAGTACGCATGGAGAATACGTATAGCATTTCGCCGATACGTCGGATTAATCTGTCCACTACCCACAGGAATCTCAAGGAATTGACAACAGAACAGGTAAGAGCGGTTTCATTTCATACTGATGTGTATCCCGAAGATGCTGTCATAACATTGAACACCACAATCGGTACTTATTAGAATCGATAGCTGGGCTCATTTAGGTAACACCACTTCTCTGAGCAATCCTAGCACTATGGCGAACGCCCTCCTTATTAGTTCTATTTTTAGTACCGGGGGACTCCGCTCTGTTTCCCAGATCTAACCCAGCCTTTAGGTTCTCAGTACGCTTTGCCCTACTCCTGCCGAGACTTTTTTATTCTTAATATCATTCTTAATTGATTCTACTACATTCCTCTTCCGTTTCCTTCTCTTCCGAGTGCCTAGCATAGGCTTTTTCTTTCTCTTTTCAGATACCTCGTCCGGAACCGTTCCCGAGTCATCTTTCAGGAGGAGTCTTTTACCTGAGTTAGATCACTCCATATCAGGTGAGTGATCTAACTCAGGTAATTCTACAATCTCTGGTAATTCCATAACATTTGGACCTATTCCATACATTTCTTCCGCTAGTTTTCTACCCCTGTATGGTCTTAATACCTCCATGTGACATCTTCTTACATTGCCATACAAGACCTTTATGAGGCAAGTAGTTTCCGAAATAATCTGAGTTATGACATGTGGGCCATCCCAACTAGACACCTCTTTCAATCTGTCAAGGAGTTTATAGAACTGAAGGACTCTATCTCCCACCCTGAAAAATCTAGGTTTTAGTCCAGTGTCGTATCCCACCTTCTGCCATCTCACTGATTTCTCTAATTGATTCCTGACCAGTTCGTAAGCCTTCTTAAAATTATCTCTCAGGGACTCCACGAACGTAATAGAACATGGAGTTTCAGGACTGATTCCGATTACGCCAAACACTAAATCTGCTGGCATTATGATGTCTTCACCATAAACCAACATATTCGGAGTACAATTAGTAGAAGCATGCACCGTACTATTATATGCATGCACTACAAAATCACACTGAATATCCCAATCGTCCTGATATTTGTTTACCAATGGTTTCAGAACTTGCAGCAAGGTTCGGTTGAACCTCTCTACTAAGCCGTCCGACTGAGGACAATACGGGTTTGTACGAGTCTTGCAGATAGCCAAGTATTTGCACATTTCCTGAAACAATTCCGATTCGAATTCCCTTCCCTGATCACTGTGAAGCATTAGAGAAACCCCATATTGCAACACCCAGCCTCTTACGAATGCTTCTGCACAAGTAATAGCTTTGTGATCCTTCAAAGGGAACACCTTCATATATTTCGTATAGTAGTCACACACGACCATCATACATGTGTTATCTGTAGGGGTTGTAGCAAACCCACTAATGATATCAATCGCAATTCTGGCAAAGCGCACTCCAAATAATTCCTGAACCAATGGATTTTTTCCTAACCCTTCCCCGGTTTATTCTTACAACAGTCGGGACAAGTGGCGATCCACCTTAGTAAATCTCCACTCATTCCCGGCCAATAGTATCTCCAAGAAAGTCTTTCCAGAGATCTACTCTTTCCGAAATGACCATGGACCATGGCAGTAATACATAATGTCCCGGCGCATAGCACTCGGGATGACAATCTGAAGAATCTTATTAGTTGGACTTATCTTCCACCTACATAAGATTCCTTCCCTGACTTCTAGTTCGGCCCATTGTGCTAGAAGCTTCCTCAGTTCCCTATTCTCCATACTAATAGAAGGGCGAATAGGTTTAATTGCAGATGGAACTGTTTCCAGGAGTTTCTTGGTGATAAGTTCCCGGATAGTCCCTATATGGCATATGCGCATCAGCAATTACTGTGTGATACTGTCCGCAATCTCCACAACTCTCTCGGCCACATTTCCTGATTGGTTTCCTGGATAGGGCATCTGCATTGGTATGCTTAGCTCCTGACCTTTGTTGGATCTGGCTGTGCTCCAACCCGAAAGATGCGCCAACCATCTGCCTATCATTCCTTCAGCATCCTTAAAATTAAGGAGCCAGTGGAGAGATGAATGGTCGGTTCTTAGTGTGAAATCAGAACCCCATAAAAAATGTTTAAATTTCTTAGTGCACATCACCACAGCCAAGAGTTCCCTCTTAGTGGTGCAATAATTCCGTTGGGCCTTATTCAGGGTATTGCTAGCAAAAGCGATCGGAACCTCCACACCATCCTGGACCTGAGAGAGTGTGGCTCCAATGCTATCATTACTAGCATCTGTATCCAATATAAAATCACCTGATGGGGTCGGGTATTTCAACACCGGGGTATCCGTAAATAGAGCTTTTAATTTCTTAAAAGACTCCTCCTGATCACTCCCCCATGGGAATGGTTCCCGTACTCTTCCAGGTGTCCAGTGTGCGATACTCTGTTGAGGAAAGCTCACTCAAGAGTATCCTGGGATGAAATCTGTGTAGTAGCTGCAAAAACCCAGGAAGGACTGTTCTTGCTTAGCAGTTACCGGTCTCTCCCAGTCTCGGACACTTTCCACCTTTTCAGGGTCAGCCTTGATCCCTTCTGTGGATATAATCCTACCTAGGTATGTAATTGATTTCTTAAACAATTTGCATTTCTTTGGTTTCAGACGTAACCCATTTGATACTATCCTTTTTATCACCGCTTCCAGATTGTTCAGGCACTCTCGGAATGTCTTTCCGAAGGCAATCACGTCATCCAAATACACCAAATATTTCTTCCACAATAGATCACTCATTAGAGTTTTCATCATGGCCTCGAATGTAGCAGGTGCATTACATAACCCAAAGGGCATTACCGTATATTCGAACAGTCCCAGATGGCTAGAGAACGCTGTCTTTTCTATATCACTGGGGTCCATTCTGATCTGCCAGTACCCGGATTGGAGATCCAGGGTACAGAACCAATTGTTCCCCCCAGGGCGTCCAGAGTTTCATCAACCCTCAGGAGAGGATACAAATTCTTCTTAGTCAATCCATTCAATTTCCTATAATCCACACAGAACCGGATACTCCCGTCCTTCTTAGTAGTCATGACAACAGGGTTAGACCAAGGACTGGTACTAGGTACTATCACTCCCTTTTCCAACTGATCAAATATCTCATTTTCACATATGATCTTCTTCTTAAGTGGTAACCTGCGGTATGGGATCTTAAAGGGTTCAGCCTCTCCGGTATTGATATGGTGTAGCACCTTATCATTCCGGCCTAAGGGACCCCCAGAGTAGAATGCATCCTCATATTTCCGTATTAGATTCGGAACCTCCATCTTCTGATAGTTGTTCTCTAGAGAGGAATCATCCACCAGTTTATCTAATTCCATATTCATCTTTTCTTTCCCTGATGGTTTAATCTTGGATCTCTGTATATCCTCCTGTACCTCATTTACCAACGTCATGGACCCAATCTCGGACCCCTTCTGTAGGTAGACAGTTTTATTGCCCCGATTCATAACCTTCCAGAACGGATTTCCCACCAAAGTGTCTACTGATTCCAGTCTGATACTAGCTAATTGACCAAATCAGGTTCAAATATTCCCTCCTGGCCTTTCAAATTCCAATCCGAAGTACACAACACATCACAGGAGACGCCCAGGGGTATCTTTACTGTATCTACCACGTTGGCAACTGCACTTATTTGTCTTAACACACATTTCACTTGGATGTCATAGGGCTTCCAGATGGATTTAGCTCGGCCTCAAACAGACTCGCGAAGTCCAACCCAAGTATCCTGTCATCATTCATATTAGCTATGGTGGGTGAGAGTAGAAACTCCTTTCCACCAACTGACGCCTTCATAAATGTTCTACCAAGAACCTGCATACGGGTCCCATCAGCCGTACAAGTGTTTACCCCCGTTATGAGGTTCTCACTCTTGTCCGGCCAAAGGCTGTAGAATTTATTGGAGATCATTGAGTGACTGGCCCAAGTATCAACCAAAAACTCCCCAGTCCTACCTTGGGTCGTAACAGATACATACCATCTTCTGCCTCCCAAAGGAGAGGGGTTTCTGGTGAACCTATCAAAATCTTCCGAAATGACGAGATCCAATCCATGGTCTTTCAGATGCTCCAGACATGGATGGTTCGGGGGAAGGTGTGCCGCACATACACATGTGAATACCTCTATTCACCCTTCCTCTTCTCCAACGTGAGTACTCTCATCTTCTACTGACTTAGTGTTCTTCCTTATGTTGGAGTCCCCGGCCATAGGAGGGGCGAGGAGATCAATCTCGGATCCCTCCTCCCAGGGTGTATTCATTTCGGATTCATCAGATGGCTTATCAGGGACAGTATTCCGGCATACATTAGGTCTCCGGGTTGAGCAGTCTGCCACATCCTCAACCCTCCTTAATTTTCTGATTCGGGTTCAATCTCCTCGACAGCGGACATATTCCGGGGAACGGGCTCAGCGGCTCTACATTCATAAGCTACATGTCCCATCTTCTGGCAACGGTAACACCTGATCCTGGACTTATCAAACCTGGGTCTATTGTACCGATGACTTTCAATGTCCTCCCGGAAAGACCTTAACATACTTTCCATCATACTTTTCATATCCATGTTTCCAGATGGTTTACCCTCGTCCTTCTTAACTACAGTCTCTTTAGATTTAGAACTGACCTGGTCTCTGCTTTCGGAAGTCTTGGCTGAGTGGTCAAACTCCTCAGCGCAGAGATTGATCCGTCTTCTTCTTCTTCATATTCCACTACTTCATATTCAGTTTCACCCTCTGAGACAGCAGCTGCCATGGTAGGGACAGTTGGTTTCAGAGTGGGTAGTACCATACTGTGGGATGAATCCAGAAAGGAAAGTCTTTTTCTTATTCAAGTTAGCTATTGCATCACATAGCATCTTCATATTTGCACCTGGACTCCAGGCCCTATAAGCACAGTCCTGATGGTCTTTTTCCCGTAATCCCTTTACGAAATGTGAAATTAATTCATCACTTACATAGTCATCATCCATTACCAAATTAGGCCTAGCCTTTCGTAATAGTATCTGGAGTTCTAAACCATATACTTGAACTGATTCACCTGGCTTCTGAACTCTTTTTCTATATTGTGTCATCGGATCCTCGGATACTATACTTCCGAGGTAGGAACTACAGATTTCAACCAATTGGGTGTACGTTCCCCTACTCTTGTACTGCTCCCTCCAATGGTCCACAGCAATCCTACCCGGACCCTTCTTCAGGCATCTTACCAATATAGGTAAGGACTCATCTTCATCATACCCGTCTACTTCACGATCGTCCATGAAATCCGAGAACCAATCTCTCCATGGTTCGGAACCATCAAAAGTCTTAGTCTCAATCTGACTTTTCTTTGCCGAACTCTCCCTACTTTTCAATCTGGTACATTGTTCCAAACCCCAATCTAATATCTTCTGATCTTTACTTTTCTTTTCACCCCCACCGGATCCATTCAATTCCGGACCACTGGATCCCAAACGGTTATTATTCATATTGTTCCAGAAGGTAAATCCATACCCCGTATTCATACCTGGATAGAACCCTGGATCCCCAGTAGTGCTAGTCCCACTGCTACTAGGGGTTGTATTATTATTCTGATCGGTACTGGGTGGGTCGCACTTCTGATTTTCCACCCTATAGGTCTGATTGCTCGGAATGGACTGACCGTCGTCTTCCACCTGATCAGATATATCCCCTAGCCCCTCAGCCCCCCCTGGAGAGGTGTGGTCTAAACGGGTAGAGGACAGGACCTGACCCCTGGTGTCGATGTACTGATATTCGCCATCCATGGTAAAGGTGGTATCCTTCAGACCCACACTTAACCGAATGTTCTTATCACTAACGGGAACATACCTGTCCCCCACGACATTCCGGGTAGCTTGGTTATTCACAAAAGGATCATATCCTTTCTTCAGAATGTGTTTCGGAGTAGAAGTGACCTGTTTACTCTCTTCTTCGTCATCCCGGGGGATACGATTAAGGTCTGGCTCACCCAATTCTTCTTCTGCCTTGTCCTCTTCATTCAGATCCTGATCCCCCTCATCGGAATCCTCGGATCCCTCCTGTAAGATTCTTAACTTTGTGATTTCGTGTATCATATCATCCCTTTCCTGGTACAGTTCTTGATTGTTATCCTGAATGTCAGTAATCAATCGGTCATTTTCCCGAATGTGTTGCTCCCGGAGAGCCACATGCTCCTTCTGCTGTTTCTCTATGGTTTTCTTATTTCTCTCATAAATCTTGTGTTGGGCCTCTACTTGTTTTTCTAGGTCCGCAAGGAGAGTGCTGGCTATATCAAGCCCAGCTCGGTACTGCCCTAAGGTCTCATCTTGCTTGCAAGTCTTTGTTTCCAGTGTGGAAGTGACCAGACTTAATTGCAATCTCACATCCTCAACATTTCTCTCACATATCCCATATTCTGCTTTCTTACCCTGAATCCTAGCCTCAATTTCCTTGAGTCAAGTGCGGTGGGCATCCACCTCTTGTTCTAGGGTTTCAGCGGTTCGTTCCAATAATCCCTTATTCTTTTTCAGATCTCCGATCTCGTTCAGGAGTTCATCAATCTCCCTTTCCAGCTCTTTTACCTTATTTTGCTTTCGCTAACCCTCTTTTTTCTGATATTCCAGTAATTCTGAACTCCTGATCATTCAGTCACCTCCATTCCGCATGGGCCAACCTTTATGGGAACATCAGAAGGTAGAATATCTACCTCCTGATGTTCCCATACAATTAACACTTCAGTCTATTCTATGTGTTCCAATGTAATGGTTTGATTTACCGGTTCGGTGGTTCGGGCCTTACGGATTAGGAAAGAAGGAGTAAGGCGGTGGTTCAAGTGTATGCCAACGGTTTATTTAAGGACACTCAACGGCTAGCCGGAAGGTGGTGGTGGGGCAGCAAATATAGATTAATATCTATGTCTATAAGCTGGGAGGCCTGGAGGGCCTCTGACGTAGCGGCTGAGCATTTTCTACCTATGGTGACATCAAAATTATGTACTTTTATAAGAAAGTAAGAGAAATTTGAAGATAAACAAGGGTACTGAGTTCTTAGCACAGACCATTATCCAGGGACTGTCATTCAATCTTAGGGTGTACTAAGAAACAGGTTAGTTGTAGTGTTGACAACCTGGAGGGTCTTGCCAAATGATAAACGTGAACCAAAAATTAAAACGTTCACGTTTTGGTATTGCCAAAAGAATTCTCATCAGACTGGGAAGGTAAAACGTGCACGTTTCTTACTCTATTCAAAAAGGGTTTTACATACATTCCAAGATAAAACTATTTGTCAACACAAGTTAAGCCATTCACGTTTTGCTCAGTACTCTCTGAAAATATTTAAGAGGTTCGTCCTCGTTATGTTTTGGCAAGACCCTCCTGATCATTGTCTATATAGATTCCATTCCTCTAGTAAATTGGGATGTTGATGATAACTAATAAGAATGACAGACACTCATTTAACTGGCAAATATTTTAATTCTCATTTTGGAATAAATGCTCTGTTACTCAGAATGTTTTTCTGTGATGGTGGGATTCCAGGTCAGACGATGAATAAGGTATTATGACAATTAACATGTACCAATAATTGTATTTACTCCAATCGTCAATTCTGTAGTCATTGAAATCAATGATATACATATTATCACAGTTCATTGTGGATTTAATAGATTTACACGGGGTGGGGCCAATGCCACATTAACTGTGCATTTCTTTCAAATCTTGAATTCGAATTACGGAGATTTATGGCAGGGACCTGCCTTAAAGATAGGTTTATTCCATTTCTTTTCTACAAATGTTGTATTTATGTATTCTGTAACCATTAAAAGGATAAGTTGATGTAAGATGTCATTTCATTGTGGATCAACAAATCACCAACGGGCTACAGACCTCCCTTTCCCTTATACATTTTACGCATTCACACAGACCCAGTGTAGCCATTGAGTAAAACAGTAAGTCTAAAGTCCCAAACTATCCCGATCTAGAAATCTACGTGTATGGACTTTATATGTAACGTAAACGTCACTGTGTTATTAAAAGTAGCGTGCATGAGTGTGGTGTGGTGTGGCGCATTACCAGTTCAGAAATTGTAACAATAAAGGACACCTATATGCACACATGAGGACACCTCTACACTGGCAGATATTTAAAGGATTATTCAGAAGAGGGGTCGTTCCGAAAAAGTATAATTCCATCGATACATGAGTTCCTGGTCTCTGATAAAGTGGTCTGTGGTCACTGTGCTGAGTTGTTGTAGTGTATTATAAGAAGCAGACATGAATCGAGATTAGTGGTTAACAGCTGCTGCCGTATACATGTATAATGCATTGTCAGCTGAACAGTCTGGTGTCTCAGCGGTCTCAGCACTGAAAACGGAACAGACGTCTACATTAGGGTCGACACTCAATAAACGAACTCCGGGTATCCTAACCAGTCATTAGATTATTTTATAGAATCTATGGTAATCAAAATAGTAAAATTGTGACCAATATTGTACTTCCTTGGCTATTAGTATTACTGCATAGTGTAAGAGAACCCAATATTTAGAGAGTACCATGGCTTCTTTTCAACCTTGGATAAGATGCAAAATGTGGGCTCTTTAGGGAGTGGTCATTATTTATCAACAGGGGGGGATGGTGGGTTTTTGCGCGGATGCGCGAAAATTTTTTAGGCCCCCCCTCGACGACAGTCAAAATTTTTTGCGCCCCCCGCCCCAGAGGCGCAGAGAGTTTTCGCGCCCCTCTTTGATCTATAGTAGCGCGCGGCTTTTTTTTCTAAAAAGAGGGTGAATTTTTTAAGCCCCCCCTCAAGAGGGGTCAAAATTCTTTTAGCCCCCCTCGGGAGGGGTCTGAAAATTTTACGCCCCCCCCCTCAAACCCACCACCCCCCCCTGTTGATAAATAATGACCACTCCCTTAGTGTAGTTCAAAAGTGAAGGGGGGAGATTTTCTCCGCTTTTGGAACGTGGGGGGTGGGGAGGGGGGCACGAGATACTTTGTCCATTTTCAACAACCTTTCTTTATAAACAAGAAGAATACATTGTGAATTGCTTGCAACTCCAATAGAGGTGGGACCTGCTTAGGGTTTCATCACCCTAGTGGATTGGACAGTTTCACCAGTTCGGGGTCGTTCACATAATGTACGACACAATAGGGGGAGGAGTGGCACCCCATACATTTAGAGTCATACTAATTTATTAGATGACAGAGGGTCAGCTAATAGGTCAAACTGACAAGTATGGAATTTGTAACCTGATGACAAAAGGTCAGCTTAGTAAATTACCATTTGCTATATTCCAACCAGCCTCCTCTCTTCTCCCTTTCCTTCTCTCGCCTCCTCGTAGAGGCTCTCGAGGTTGCATGAGAGCTTTAATCAAGGATCTTTGGCAGATTCTCTGTCTCTGGTCTTTTTTCTTTTTTCAACATTTCTACATGATAATAGGAACACAGTTACGGCAACATGATGAAGTAACATAGACATGATCTTGAGTTTTTGAATACTTTGAATGTAATTCAATATTTTGAATGTAATTTCCTTACAGTATAAGGGACCATCCATAAATTATGTACGTACTATTTGACCCCCACCCCCTGTTGTACCATGTACGCACATACTCAAGTCACTACCCCCCCCCCCCAGTCCCTTAAATAAGTAGGACTTCATGGGATGGGGTTGAAACCAAATATGTTTGGTTTCGTATTTGAAACTTTTAATTTTTGTATATGGATATATTCCTTTGTATTTAAAAGAAATACATGGAATACAAAAGTATGATCGATTGAATACAGAGGGTATTCTTTTTGCCCTAATCAAACACCCCAAAATACTTGAAATTACCCTATATCTCGGCTCAAAGTACACCCGTACGTACACAATGCGTATGCCAAAATGACCCCCGTCTCCCCCAGTACGCACATGTATGCATTTGGCTTGACCCCCCCACCCCCTAGCTGCGTACATAATTAATAGATGGTCTCTAATGAAATAATTCAGGAATCTGCAATTGAAGTAAATGTAACAAAGAGAGGGGTTCCCAAGGATCCTCGTAGTGAAGGTAGTGACTTTAGATAACAGTGGACAGTCAAGGAAAAAGGGTCCCCCCAATGACATAAGATCACATGGCATCATTCTACTCATGTTGCCAATTGGCGCTTTACGTGATAATTAAGAAGATATTTTCTTTTTTACACTTTTACTCATAACTTTTGATCTAGAAATGATTTCATTATATTTTTACCAAAAGCAGCCCTGTGGACAAATATCCAGAGAGAATTCTTTGATTTCTTCAATTTGGAATACAATTTTCCTTGACATGGCAACACATATCAATAAAAGCAGCCAAAAGGAGCCTGCTTTGCCACTGCTTTGCCTTACCCCCCCCCCCCACCCCCAAATACACACACCCAACTGCCAATCACCTCGTAGTAGTTTGTACCTCGTCACGGGCCAGTGGTCAACAAACCGGCCAGATCACCCCACCTCTCTGTAGAGGAGGAGCACAGTGTAAGGACATCTGCATACATGCCTGTTTTCTCAGTGTTCCACAAAATCGTTTATAAAATGAAATATAATGAAAAGAGTAATTAAAGTAATGTTTCATCACCAATAGGAAATACATATTCTAAGAAAGCATTATTTCAATGTAAACTACAAAAGTTAACACAGAAAAGAACATAGCAATTCCGCAAGGTGTCCTTACACTTTGACCTCCTCTGATGTTCAAAAGTGCAGATATGGTGACACACACTTTAGCACTGATTTCTCCATAGAGATCTTTAAAAGTGAATACCTTGTTCAAATACAGAAAAAAATGATCCAACTGTACCATAACCCATTGAGATGAAACGTGTACTACATATAAATAGTAGTTTCAGAACAAACAATTCTAAAACAAAGGCTACAGAGAGCTGTTTTTGAACCTTAAAAGCTATAATGCTAATCTGCCATAGGCCTCCAAACGAAGAAATGTCTAATCTGGGAATAAAATCAAAAGTATGATATATATTCTGAAAATTCCTTCAGTTTTCTTAAAGTACACACACAGTTGTTATTATATTAGAATATTGTGTAGGAATAGTCCATAGCAGAGGAGCCACAAACATAAATAGATTGTGGGGGTTCCCTATCCTTTACACCGTGGCGACTCTGAACCATACACTAATCAACTAGTCTCACAAGTAGTACTCACTAGTCACCGCGCTAATAATCTTTCATGATAATTCTTATCAGTAGGGAGAAAGTCTAATAAGTGTGCTGGTTGCTATGATGTTACTGCTGCTCCCTAGAATTGCTAGAACTGCTTGTGTGTTGCCAAGGGGGCACGGGGGCGCTAGTTACTATGTTTATTGGAGGCTCTGCTGCCAACCGGAGTGGTCCATTCATGCTTGCTTAATTCCTATATTTTATAACTTTTTGAATTCTGAAAATACCTTGATTAGAACAAATGTTGTGTCATTCAATTTCAAGAAAAGTCCTACTAAGGATAACCCATGTGTACTGTATAGCAGCTACATTGAAAATTTGTAACCATAAATCTCTGCATATTACCCCAGGTGGTTGATGCTTTGGAAATTTATTAACAGCTAGCCATTCCACCACAGTAATAGAGGTGCAGATAAGTCGACAAATCGTTAATTTTAATTATAAGTGTAATGCAGCCAGGTGTAGTTTTTTTAGGTATGGTGAAGTGACTGGTAGGGTCTGCAGAGTGTTTTGGTGAAGATCTATGGGTGAAATGGTGGAATTTCTTTCACCTAATACCACACTAGCTTATAGCCTTTTGGGGTGGGAGTGCCTAAGGCTGGCTGATTAAACCATGCTTTCAAGTTTATTATAAATCTTTTGTTCCATAGTAACCATAGCAATGCAGGAAACATGAATATGTCATTGGAAAAAATATCTATACAACATATACTGGGTACTTCTGTATCAAGCAACTTTATTTACAAACTCTAGTTCCCTGACACCCTCTAGAGATAAGTTAATTCACAATATCTGAAGGGACCGTTTTCATAGCATCCAGTCTTTAAGCTTTGTGAATTTGCAATTTCATCTGCAAGTATATGTGTAGAATTGTGTCCACTGAAACCAAAATGCAAATAGAAGACCCATGGACTCCCTATTGTGGCAACATACAATTCCACATTCAGTTTTTGTGTGACAGGGAGGCCATGGGCCTGTACACCTTAGATCAGCTGCGTTGTTATGATTATGGAGTCAGAGAGAGGGCCAACCACTATGACGCCCAGGCATTTGTATACGAGGGTGAAGAGATGATTAACTTACACCTGGTACACAAGCCTACTACTACCTCCTCCTCCACCCAGGGAGGGGCCCAAGGTGGGGGTTCCAAAAAGAAGAGGAATAAATCCAGATTTGAACCTGATCCCACCATGCCCTATTGCAGGTACAATAACTTCAAATGCAAATCATTTTATTTTTTTGAAAAATTCTCCACACCAGCGTTTTGGGTATTTGTGACAACCAGCAATGGTTCAAAGACTTTGAGGACCTTGGTAAACTCTTAACTGAAAAATATGAGGCAGATGCCTGGGCTAATATGAGGCTTTGCTCTGAGTTTTTGCAGAAAACTCTCAACAATGCTAAAGAGTCTAGGTCAGGTGCACTCCAAGGTGTTTACAGTGTCTTGTTGAAACATAATAGTTGTGATGAAGCTAATGACATTATGCAATATCTCAAAGATCATGGTAAAATGCATAAAGTCCAAAATGTACACTAAGAGGGAATCAACACTCTCTCAGCATACACCAGCTGAAAAATACTTTCTGAACCCTGTGTCGGGGGCCAGAAGGGTCCAGCGAGAGAAGACTGCCCGGCGGGCAGCTCACCTCAAAGCAGCTCAAGAGAAGGAGGCAGCTGAAGAAGCTGCAAAGCAGGCTAATAATCCCAAACAGGAGGATTTTGGGCACCCCAAGAACCCTTACAGAGGGGGGTACAGGGGGGGGGGCGTGGGGGCCACCGGGGCTGGTACCAGCCCAGGGACCCAAGGTCTGCCAGCAGGGGTCGGGGCCAGCAGTATTATTAGACCGTCCTCACCCTATGAACACTGACATTTCTGAAGCTGAATCTACCAACAGTGACATTGATCAAGTTGATTCCTGTTTTGTTGTTGTACCACCAAATGTGAATGAAAGTACAAATAAAGTGTCAAAGAGTTCTTGTGTTGTTACTGGTAATCCTTCCTCTGAACCAAAAAAATCACAGTACAGTGAAAACGAAAAGGCACAAACATAGAAGAAAGAGAAATATCATTGATCAAAAATCCAACAAGAAAGGTAAAAAAGTAAAACCAAAGAAATCAAACATAGTGAATCTCAGTGTGAGGAAACTTGATAAGGCAGAAGAATCACTCCTTGAAAAAGGAATGAACTTCTGCCCTACTCAAAGTGTGAAACCTGGAGACCAACACGTGAATTGGACAGATTTCACAGATCTCTCAGAATAAAGCAATTCTTTCAAAAAGATGAAATTGATGACCCCAATCAAACAAAATTGAGATTCCCAAATCAAGCTTTTTTTCATAAAGAGCTGGAAAGGTCCCTTAAGGACAAATCAAATTGGGAACCACCTACAGGTTCCAGCAATTTTGAAGGCTTTATAACAGCTAATGAAGTTGCTTTATCTAATGTAGACTTTGATGTTCAACTCAGACCTAATATTACCAAGGCTGGGAAAAAAAGCACTCAAAACCCTTTCCAAAGAGCAGGAAAAAACCATTAAACAAGCTGACAAAGGAAGAGCTACTGTCATAATGAACACCATATCCTATGTAGCAGAAGGTATGAGACAATTGTCTGATACAGAAACCTATAGAGAGACATACAGGGACATCACTGAGAGTATAGATAATGAGGCCATGCAGCATATTCAAGGCATGGTAGATAGAGGAGAGATCACAAAATCTATGGGGGAATCCCTTGTCACACACAAGCCCACTACCCCATACATCTATTTTCTACCAAAAGTACACAAAGGGATAGATCCACCACCAGGGAGACCTGTGGTATCAGCAAATAGTTGTGCCACAGAGAAGACTTCTGCTTTTGTTGACAATTTCTTGAAAGACCTAGTGCCTAAAATCAAATCATATGTGAAAGATACCAATGACTTCATCAATTAAGTAGAGAAGGAAGTGAAATCACTGATGGGTACACTGGACGTAGGTTCACTATACACCAACATCCCAAATGGAGAGGGGGTAGATACCATTAGACGCAAGCAAATGGAGAGCAGAAAACCGTATGTGAACCCTAAAAGTGGCACTCTAGTAGAACTACTTGAATTTGTTCTTAAAAACAACAACCTTGACTTCAATGGTCGAAAATACCTACAAATGCAGGGGACGGCTATGGGGACAAAATTGGCCCCATCATATGCATGTCTCTTTATGGAGAAAATAGAGACAGAAATGCTGGCGTCATATCATCTTCAGCCAACCACATGGCTAACATACATAGATTATGTTTTTTTCACATGGGACCACAGGCAAGAAGAACTAACCAAATGGTTGGAATATCTCAACATATTCCATCAGACAATTAAATTCACAATGGAAACCTCAAAGGATGAGATTAACTTTCTAGATACCAAAATAAAGAGAGATAAGGACAGACTCTATACAGACCTATATGTAAAACCAACTGACACCAATACGTATTTAAGATATGACTCAGCACATCCACCAGCGACAAAGAGGAGCCTTCCCTACTCACAGTTGCTGAGACTATGACGAATATGCAAAAGGGAAGAAGAATATGAATATCACAAGGAAATCAAGCTCCAGGAATTTAGAGAAAAGGGATATCCAGAGAAACTCCTGGAGGACTGCTGTAAGAAGGTAGAAGAGAAGATCAGAGAAGATCTGCTAAAATGGAAAAAGAAGAAAAAGAAACAGAAAGAAGCCTTCTTGGTTTCAACTTTCAACCAAGGCCTCAACCTTCTGAAAGAGATAGTGAGGAGGAACTGGCCAACACAAGTTAGATCAAGAACAACAAAGGAAATCTACAAGAATGATTTTATCAATGGCTTCAAAAGACCAAAGAACCTCAAAGATCACTTGGTAAAAGCTAAAACAGACTACCATCCAGAAAGGGAAGCAAAAGGGAAACAAAAGGGAAACACAGAGGATAGGAACCACTGTGATATCCCAAATTGTGAAGACTGTGCATTGATTAACAGATCAGGAAAAATCAAGTCAAACATCACAGGAAAAACACATAATGCAAAATGGAAAGTGACCTGCAGGAGCTCAAATCTCATCTATTGTCTAAACTGCAAATGCTGTGGCAAGCAATATGTGGGACAAACTAAACGTGAAATAGGAGAGAGAATGGGAGAGCATATCGGGAGTGCCAATGAAAAACTGGGTTTGCGAAGAGATGGGACACCCATCAGAAGGAGAAAGAGGAAAAATCCAGCAACAAAAAGAAAGGTGAACCACAATGAAGTACCGTATCACTTCAGCAAATGTGGAAATAGCAGTACAGAACACTTAGGTCAGAAATACATGGAATTCCATGTATTAGACTTTGTGGATAGACATCCATTAAGCCAAAGAGCAAATGAACTCAGGCTTCTGATAGAATTCAATTGGATCCATAAAATGAAAAGTCAGACACACCAAGGACTAAATACAATGGATAATAGATATGGGTGATAGGGTAAGGAACTAAAACCAGAGCCTCGTCGAAATTTTTTTTGCACTAGCCAACGCTGGTGTGGAGAATTTTTCAAAAAAATAACTTGTTTATTCACCAGTTCCCCCAACCTTTACAACTCACACTACTAGAGGTCCCAGTGTATAAAATCTCCTGCACACTAAAGATAGGAACTATGCTTTTATCTCTAAACTAACTGGAACCCATCCTACATAGGGTAGGTAACAATTAGTGACCACACTGGTTAGGGTCAAACCCAGCCAGAAATGGATGAGTTCATTATTCAATGTAGAATAGCTATGAAGTACCTACTTTATTGCACATGATGAGACTGAAAGGTCTAAACTGGCTTGACTGTGAAATATTTAGAATGAGTGTAAGCCTAATTTAATGTCTTCATATTGTAACGGGTTCCTTTCTCCTCTATTCTATTCGACAGACAAGTCAACAAGAGGAGGATTCGGGTGTATGCGAACAGGTTTTTATTACAGTTCGGATGACACAGACACGGCTACCCGGAGGTAGCTCGGATAGTTTGTAGCAGATGCCGGATTCTCTATTCAGTGTTAGAGAGCTTCGTACAGCAGTGGTCTTACTATCTCTGACGCGGCAACTGAGCCCTGTCCTCCTCTTATAGGTAGGGACAGTGGCGCCCCCCCGTGCCTCTCTCACACCACCTGAACAGATGCTGCCACCTATCCGGGAAGTGGAGGGCGAAGCCCGGGTGGCTGACTCACCCACCGCACCAAAGGACCATAATGTAACATATATATATGTATACCTCTACACTACCCCCACTAGATAAAACTCAGGGGATAAATAAACTATTTAACCAACAATGGGGTTATGTTATAGTTATATCTATCTTATAATAATAGAGGTTATTAACATTATGGATATGTGTCATTAGACGACAATATATGAACATATATATAACCGGATAGAAGTGATATTAAATCGTATATCACAGAGAAATAATAGGTATACATCCGGAATGGAAAATATATTACAATATAATATTTAATCATCATACACCCTTTGAGTTGTTTTTTTTACAAACATACTATGAATATTTATCAATAAGAATGACATAGTCATTATAGTATATGAATATATTATCATATATTCATTCGGATCGCAGATCCGTAATCACTGTCCAGAAGAGATTAAAATAAATATGGATGAACACAGTCCCGTTAGTCCAGGTGGTGGAATAGTTCAAATGATAAGATATATATATTGGTATTATTGCTCTGATAATAGAGCAGTGTCCATTCCTGTGATGTGGAACTTGTGTAATTAATCCATGTGGTTATAGTATGTAAGATGATAGTGCAGCTACCCTAATCCTCTACGGTGTGCTAAAGTCTTGTAAATTAATATAATATAGTGTAGGAAACATAATGACGCTATTCACGATTGCGTCATATGCTCCTATATCCGTTATATTGAATAGTCTGAGTGAAAAAATATATCAGGAATCTAACAATCATAGGATACCACAACGGCACTATCCACGAGTGTGCCGTGTGTCTCCCCACAGATGTATAGTTCTGGTTGGATATCGGGTACATCCTTGCACTGCAGTCCCTTTTATAACTAGGTTGTAGACGTCATATGGTGAACATCGGACCCGGATGGGTTAGTAGTCCAATCGGGACCTCGGGAATCATTCCTTGTGGGTCATCCGGTATTCTAGTCCGGATGGATGAAGAATACTGTACGGCCTACCGGATTATACTAATAGACTGATCGGGTCCCTTAGGGAGGGCTGCGGTTGCTTTTTGCCATATTTGTCTTTCAGCAACCGCAAGGCATGTTCCTTTGTGCCATCCCACTCATCGAGAAACTCAAAAAGAAACAGAAAGAAGCCTTCTTGGTTTCAACTTTCAACCAAGGCCTCAACCTTCTGAAAGAGATAGTGAGGAGGAACTGGCCAACACAAGTTAGATCAAGAACAACAAAGGAAATCTACAAGAATGATTTTATCAATGGCTTCAAAAGACCAAAGAACCTCAAAGATCACTTGGTAAAAGCTAAAACAGACTACCATCCAGAAAGGGAAGCAAAAGGGAAACAAAAGGGAAACACAGAGGATAGGAACCACTGTGATATCCCAAATTGTGAAGACTGTGCATTGATTAACAGATCAGGAAAAATCAAGTCAAACATCACAGGAAAAACACATAATGCAAAATGGAAAGTGACCTGCAGGAGCTCAAATCTCATCTATTGTCTAAACTGCAAATGCTGTGGCAAGCAATATGTGGGACAAACTAAACGTGAAATAGGAGAGAGAATGGGAGAGCATATCGGGAGTGCCAATGAAAAACTGGGTTTGCGAAGAGATGGGACACCCATCAGAAGGAGAAAGAGGAAAAATCCAGCAACAAAAAGAAAGGTGAACCACAATGAAGTACCGTATCACTTCAGCAAATGTGGAAATAGCAGTACAGAACACTTAGGTCAGAAATACATGGAATTCCATGTATTAGACTTTGTGGATAGACATCCATTAAGCCAAAGAGCAAATGAACTCAGGCTTCTGATAGAATTCAATTGGATCCATAAAATGAAAAGTCAGACACACCAAGGACTAAATACAATGGATAATAGATATGGGTGATAGGGTAAGGAACTAAAACCAGAGCCTCGTCGAAATTTTTTTTGCACTAGCCAACGCTGGTGTGGAGAATTTTTCAAAAAAATAACTTGTTTATTCACCAGTTCCCCCAACCTTTACAACTCACACTACTAGAGGTCCCAGTGTATAAAATCTCCTGCACACTAAAGATAGGAACTATGCTTTTATCTCTAAACTAACTGGAACCCATCCTACATAGGGTAGGTAACAATTAGTGACCACACTGGTTAGGGTCAAACCCAGCCAGAAATGGATGAGTTCATTATTCAATGTAGAATAGCTATGAAGTACCTACTTTATTGCACATGATGAGACTGAAAGGTCTAAACTGGCTTGACTGTGAAATATTTAGAATGAGTGTAAGCCTAATTTAATGTCTTCATATTGTAACGGGTTCCTTTCTCCTCTATTCTATTCGACAGACAAGTCAACAAGAGGAGGATTCGGGTGTATGCGAACAGGTTTTTATTACAGTTCGGATGACACAGACACGGCTACCCGGAGGTAGCTCGGATAGTTTGTAGCAGATGCCGGATTCTCTATTCAGTGTTAGAGAGCTTCGTACAGCAGTGGTCTTACTATCTCTGACGCGGCAACTGAGCCCTGTCCTCCTCTTATAGGTAGGGACAGTGGCGCCCCCCCGTGCCTCTCTCACACCACCTGAACAGATGCTGCCACCTATCCGGGAAGTGGAGGGCGAAGCCCGGGTGGCTGACTCACCCACCGCACCAAAGGACCATAATGTAACATATATATATGTATACCTCTACACTACCCCCACTAGATAAAACTCAGGGGATAAATAAACTATTTAACCAACAATGGGGTTATGTTATAGTTATATCTATCTTATAATAATAGAGGTTATTAACATTATGGATATGTGTCATTAGACGACAATATATGAACATATATATAACCGGATAGAAGTGATATTAAATCGTATATCACAGAGAAATAATAGGTATACATCCGGAATGGAAAATATATTACAATATAATATTTAATCATCATACACCCTTTGAGTTGTTTTTTTTACAAACATACTATGAATATTTATCAATAAGAATGACATAGTCATTATAGTATATGAATATATTATCATATATTCATTCGGATCGCAGATCCGTAATCACTGTCCAGAAGAGATTAAAATAAATATGGATGAACACAGTCCCGTTAGTCCAGGTGGTGGAATAGTTCAAATGATAAGATATATATATTGGTATTATTGCTCTGATAATAGAGCAGTGTCCATTCCTGTGATGTGGAACTTGTGTAATTAATCCATGTGGTTATAGTATGTAAGATGATAGTGCAGCTACCCTAATCCTCTACGGTGTGCTAAAGTCTTGTAAATTAATATAATATAGTGTAGGAAACATAATGACGCTATTCACGATTGCGTCATATGCTCCTATATCCGTTATATTGAATAGTCTGAGTGAAAAAATATATCAGGAATCTAACAATCATAGGATACCACAACGGCACTATCCACGAGTGTGCCGTGTGTCTCCCCACAGATGTATAGTTCTGGTTGGATATCGGGTACATCCTTGCACTGCAGTCCCTTTTATAACTAGGTTGTAGACGTCATATGGTGAACATCGGACCCGGATGGGTTAGTAGTCCAATCGGGACCTCGGGAATCATTCCTTGTGGGTCATCCGGTATTCTAGTCCGGATGGATGAAGAATACTGTACGGCCTACCGGATTATACTAATAGACTGATCGGGTCCCTTAGGGAGGGCTGCGGTTGCTTTTTGCCATATTTGTCTTTCAGCAACCGCAAGGCATGTTCCTTTGTGCCATCCCACTCATCGAGATCGACACCGAAGACTGTCATAAACTTACTATGAAGTTGGACATTCTTCATCTCTTCCGCGTCCAATTTCTTTTTCAGGACGTGGACGGCACAATCCGATTTCTGTTGTGCTTTTTCCGCCAGGTCTTCCTGATATTTGACATCGTCTTTGACCTGTTTCTCCACACGATCCTTTTCGGCTTCGTGCAGCTCCCGGAAACACATCAGAGTGTCATTAATCATCCCTTGATGGAATGCTATGGCCCTCTGACGTTGAAGTCCTTCCCACGCCTGATAGATGGTGCTTTGGACTTCAGCCTTACCTGCTTCGCAGCTGTCGAACCAGGTCTCCGCCCTTCCACAACGAACAACAATTTTGTCTTTCGGCACTTTGGGCGGTTCCTTCTCCACTTTAGCGGGTGCTGGTGGAGCGGTTGGGTTAGTTTTTTCAGTACTAACCACAGCTTTCGGAATGGGAGCAGGCCCGGATTGGTCTGGTCCCACGTGAACAAAAGGTACACCATCCGGGGTAGGAGGGAGGAAAGACAATTTTGTCTTTCGGCGCTTTGGGAGGTTCCTTCTCCACTTTAGCGGGTGCTGGTGGAGCGGTTGGGTTAGTTTTTTCAGTACTAACCACAGCTTTCGGAATGGGAGCAGGCCCGGATTGGTCTGGTCCCACGTGAACAAAGGTACACCATCCGGGGTAGGAGGGAGGTGTACCTGCAATCCCAATTTCAGATAATGCTGAATTTGCTCGTCGCTGGTGAGGGGTTTATAAGTACCTCCAGCGATAGGACTGCCTGCTGCCACAGACGGCTTCCGGCGCAGTTTACCCTTGTTACCGGGTGTCAATACTTGACTCTCCGGGCCATGTGCTCCCAAGTCGGGAAATTGGCTGGAGTCAAGCTTGCCGGGTATGGCTTCAGCAGCAGCGGCCTTATAAGAACTAGGCCTGCCGGAAGCGCTCCTTAACACCTGTGACGGGTGTTTGAAGGTCACTTCTTTCGAAGATTTCTCCACATCATGATGGTCCAGCGGTGACCTTGATTGGTCCATCCGGCTGTGGGTACCATCCGGAAGTCTCGGGGATCCCTCCCGTCTGACATCTTTTCTGCTGCGTCCGGTTTGAACTGGCTTCCTCCCGGAGTTGCAGCACTCATTCCACTCTTCTTGGAGGTCCAGCTTACACCGGCCTTCGGTGAGAACAAACCTCACCACGAGCTTTTTCCCGTGCGTGGTGTCCGTGGTGCCGAATGATTGATCACTCGGCTTCACGTTCGCCCAACGCTCATTATCCATTTTTCGGAACTCAGCCATGAGTTCTTTATGCAGGGCCATAACTTGGTCACGGGCTCTGTTGAGTCCGTCGGCGTGAGCTGATTTTCCGTGACGACATAAGTCACCCCGGCATTTGTAACTCACACGCTTAGTGCATTTAGCACTCTTCTTGCCCTCGTCTGGGTTACACGAGTACTTGGGGTGGTGGTGCATATGCTCCTCCACCAGGTGGCGCTGGAACCGGATGTGGGTATCCCAGACGCGTTCCTGCTCCATGTCGCTCTTATCCATACAGATGGAGAAGGGGCATGTCTTCCGGGTCTTGGAGTACCATTTATCCAAGGCCCACCGCAGTTTCTTTTTCTGCACCTGACTGTAATATGTGTCGGCACAATTGTTCAATAAGAGCCAGATACTCTGGTACATCTTATTCGGGACCGCTTTCGGTCAGACACATCCAGTCCTCATCGTCGGAATTACCGTCCTTGTTGTACCGTTTCGGGCAGGCATATTTTACCGTACCCTTTTTGGTGACACCAGTGACGCAATCCTCCATACTAGTAGGGATGCGGTCCTTAAAACCCCCTTTAGCGTTGGCCCATCTGTCCGCATCGGATAGAGTTGGCGGGACTATGTTGTCGTCCGACTCATCCAAAACATTCGATTCGGAAACAGATTCCTCTACCTCCATAGATTCTACGGGTTCGGGGGCTCTGTTCCATCGTTCAATGATGGCTGAATCCGGAAGGTTTTTAAGTTTCCGGAGTTCAGCCTTCCGCTGACGTTCCGACTGGGTTTTAGTCCAGCTCCCGTCGTCAGAGTCTGCGGGTGTTTCTGACTCTTTGGCTTTGGGCTTAGGAGTCGATTTTCCCGCACAAGGACTTTTAGATGAGGGGTCCTCCCGTTTGCCGGTAACGACAATCTTCTTAATCGGGGGAGCAATGGCGGCTTCGTCATCCAGACGCTTCCTCTCACTCTCCTCATGTCTCGCTTTAGCTGCGGCGCGCTCATCCTGCATTTGTTCCCGGATGAGATGTCGGATAAGTTCGGGTCGAGTCCATGTTAATAGGCTCGACGCCCGACACTTTTCAATATCAGATTCCTGGATAGTATAACCGGTAGACCAGGAATCAAACGCAGCAGCAGCTCTCCGGTACTCACTTACGTTCAATAAGGACGTCTCGTGAGAATCCGGATTCGGGTAGCGGTGGTATAACCTCCAAAATACTCCGTCGGACTTCCGGGTCAATCAGAATATGACGACCGTCTTCATCTGTGCTCATCAAGTTCGGGTGAACGAAGAGGTACCTACCATCATAGGATGGATAGTAGTTCTCGCTCACTCTATGGCGCCCAAGGGTTCGAAATCCATCATCCGGGTTTCCTCTGCAGTCATCCGCACTGCTGGCAGTCGGGTTACCGGTGGCTTCACCGGATTCCCCCATCGTCTCGGGTGACGAATCCGGTGCAGGAGGGCAATCGCCCCCTGCACTGTTGTCGCCTGGGGAAGACGGTAGCGGTGAAACCGCTGTACTGTCTTTCCCCAAGTTGAAGTTCTCGAGATCATCGTCGAACTCCATCATCTCTTCCTCCCGCGGGGTAACTGGGGACAAAGGCTGTGGGCCTTGCTGTAGGTCGGCATACGGGAGGACGCTATCGGGAGTCAAGTGACCCGGCTCGCCGGACCGCTTCGACTCCACCACGGTTTTCTCAGCCATTAAGCTGAGAAGACAACTTCTGGGGTAGGTTTACTTTTCTCCCCGCCGAACACTCACCTACTTGGTGTTCATCCTCTCCTGCACCAGAGGGTCACGCTTGTTTGTAATAGTAATCGGAAGAGGTTAGAGAAACGCACAAGAAGCTCGGTCTGTCTCCCTCGCCCGTTCAATCCAATATGGGCGAATTCTCGCGGTTGACGTCACTTACCCGCGGCCAGGCGGGGTCACGAGAGGTCATACACGAGTAGCCAACGTGACGTCACACAACACGTGCGATACATATAAACAAATAACAATCCGTACAGTTCTGCCATTATCGCTCATCTTCGGGAGACTTGAGGGATTCATATGGAGCTTTTATGGATAGTCTTTACTTACCCATAGAATTTTTCGTCCAATACCAACTGGTACGTCTCCCGGAGTTCATGACAGCAACCTATAGCGAACCGTTAAACAAAGGACAACATATAACGGATTACAGGACGATACACTCATTGTGTAACGGGTTAGGTCACTGCAGCCCTTGTTGGCTACGAAATCCCTAGAGAAGGCTCGGAAGTCTGCCAGGTTGAATAAGGGAGCTGGAGACGGTGTAGTGCTCCGTCGCAGTCCACGACTTGCCAGGGCTGCAGTGACCTACTTTCTACTAGTCCGTCACTTTGTGGACGATACGGATTGGTCCTGGTTTTACAGATGGCGAGATATTCAAACATACTCTGCCAGAGATTGGATTCGAATTCCCTTCCCTGATCACTGTGAAGCATTAAGGGCACTCCGAAGGTTAGTACCCAACCCTTCACAAAAGCTTCCGCACAAGTAACAGCCTTATGGTCCAGCAGTGGGAAGACTTTAGTATACTTGGTATAATAGTCACACACTACCATCATGCACGTATTGTCATTCGGCGTTTTATTTAATCCGCTAATAATATCAATTCCTATTCGGGCGAACCTTAGCCCGAATAGTTCTTTGGGCTACCGGGTCCGTGTCCGGGTTTGTTTTTACAACAATCCGGGCAACTAGCCACCCATCGGAGTAAGTCCTGCGACATACCCGGCCAGTAGTATCTTTTTGAGAGACGAGCTAAAGATCGTTTCTTCCCAAAGTGACCACTTGTTCTGTGTCCATGACAATAATACATGATGTCTCTATGCATGGCAGATGGAATGACAACTTGTATCTGCTTTCCACCATTGTTACATGGTTTCCAGCGGTACAGTATTCCTCTCTTGACTTCCAGCTCCGTCCATTGAGCTAGAAATCTTCTCATTTCCCTATTCTCCAGCGAGGCTATAGGCCTAGCTGGACATATACCCTTTGGTACCAATTGTAGGAGCCTAGCAGTAACCGAGTCAGCTTCCTGGAAGTTCCTTATGGTTTCTAAGGACCAATCCAGGACACTGCCAATACGTGTTTCGAAAGGAATTCGAATCGAGGCTGCTACTGCTTTATGGATCCCACAATCAGTACAATTCGGATTGTCACATTTCCGAATTGGTATTCGGGATAAGGCATCAGCATTCACGTGCTTATTTCCGGCACGTTGCTGTATCTGACTATTTTCTAGTCCGAATTCCGACAGATGGGCTAGCCATCTCCCTATCATTCCTTCGGCATCCCGAAAGTTTAATAACCATCTTAAGGAGGAATGATCCGTACGTAATGTAAAGTTAGTACCCCACAAGAAGTGTTTAAACTTTTTGGTATACACCACGACAGCTAGTAATTCATGTTTAGTTGTGCAATAATTTCGCTGTGTTTTACTCAGTGTATTGCTAGCAAATGCAATCGGAACCTCCACTCCACCTTGGACTTGGGAGAGGGCTGCTCCGATACTTTCATTGCTAGCATCCGTATCCAGTATGAAATGCCCATCCTCGGATGGGTATTGCAGTACTGGAGTACTCGTGAACAAGGCTTTTAATTGTTGGAAAGCTTGTTCCTGTTCGGTTCCCCATGGGAACTTCTCCTTCCTACTACCGGGGGTCCATGTTGTTAGGATTTGTAAGGGATAACTTACCCGAGAATAATTCAGTATAAAGTCTCTGTAATATGAACAGAATCCCAAAAATGACCTTACTTCTTTTGGATTTTTCGGTACACCCCAGTCCGTTACTACCTGGATTTTCTCAGGATCAGCTTTTATTCCTTCTTCAGATATTATCCGGCCCAAATAATTTATGGACTTTTTAAACAAATTACATTTCTTAGGTTTAAGTTTTAAACCGTTAGATATTATTCTTTCTAATACTAACTTGAGGTTGTGTAAGCATTCATCAAATGTTTTACCGAATACTATAACGTCGTCAAGGTAAACGAGGCACCTTTTCCATAACAGATCACTCAGAAGTGTCTCCATCATGGCTTCAAAGGTTGCCGGAGCATTACATAAGCCAAAAGGCATAACATTATACTGGAACAAACCTATATGACTTGAAAAAGCCGTCTTTTCCATATCATCCAGGTTCCTTCCTACTTGCCAGTATCCGGACTGCAAGTCCAGGGTACAAAACCATTTATTACCTCCCAAAGAATCGATTGTCTCATCAATTCTTGGCAATGGGTACGAATTTTTCTTCGTTAAACCATTTAGTTTCCTATAGTCTATACAGAACCGGATAGACCCATCCTTTTTCGTCACCATACATACCGGACTACTCCAAGGACTGCTAGATGGAACTATTACATTGCGTTCTAACATCTTAGCTATTTCCGCTTCCGCTACCCTTTTCTTAGGTAGGGGTAGCCTCCGATACGGGATCTTAAAGGGCAGCGCCTCCCCCGTATCAATGGTATGTAATACCTTCGTAGTCTTCCCGAGTGGTTCACCTGGAGTGGCAAACGCCCTCTGATACGTAATCAACAACTCTTTGAGTGTATCTTTCTGCGAAGGATCTTCTAAACCCGTATCTTCATACATTTTCTTCAGATCTTCGGTCCATCCCTGTTCAACCGTTTCAACCGGAAGGTTCAGGGAACAACTAGTCACTGTCTCGGCCAATGTAACGGTACCAAAATTGGCTCCCTTTTCCAAATATAACGTCCTGTTACCGGTGTTGGAAACCGGTATGACTGACCAAGCCCCATTGGCTACTATCGTGTCAACCGATTCCAATCCTATACCAGCCAGCATAATCATATCCGGCTCAATTACTGCATCCTGGTTCCTTAACTCGGAATTACTCCGAACCAGAACATCACAGGCCACTCCCGGAGGAATCTTTACAGTCTGAGCGACGGACGCCACACTGCTAACTTGTCTCAATACACATTGTACTTTCACAGGATAAGGATGCTCTACACTCAGCTCACCAGTTCTCGGGTCCAAGACTGCTCCATACAGGGCCGCAAAGTCTAATCCTAATATCCCCTCATCCGCTATACCGGCAATCGTAGTGGTTATCACATATTCGTGAGTACCCTCAAATTGCAATTTCACACACATCCTACCATATGTTTGCATCTTACTACCGTCGGCCATTTGGGCGTTTCCTCCCAATAGGAGAGTATCACGCACATCCGGTATAAGATCCGCTATCTTCTGAGAGACACAGGAATGGCTAGCTCCCGTATCGACTAGGAATTCAGCGGGTCTTCCATTGATATTAAGCGAAACATACCACCGCCTTCCATGCAACATGGAAGGTACATCAGTTATTGCAGAATCCTCATTATTCGCACCCAGGTCCCGTCCACATCCTTTTAAGTATTCCAGACAAGGATGGCCCGGGGGTAGGTGAGCACTACCAACTCTGGCCAAAAATTGACCTCCTACCTCCAATCCGGTACCGGGTTTCCCCTGTGCTCCCTGGGCACTTGTTATACCGGATTCCCCAATCTCCTGAGTGGGCTGCTCTACCACCTCAGTATTGGGTGAATGTGTTACTCCATTCAGATCTGCACCACTGCTGGTGGTATCATGGCAAGTGACTATTCTGGGATCCTGTTGCTTGCCCGTAACAGAATCCCCCCTCAGTTTTCCTTATCCTCTACTGTAGAAAAACTCATCCGTGCTCTATACACCGGTTTCTCTGCCACACATTCGGCAGCGAAATGGCCTAATTCTTGGCAGCTGTAGCACCTTCTCTGGGACTTATCTACCCTTGGGCGTTGCAGAGCGTTCGTCAACCGGGTAACTAGATTCTCCATAAAATCCCCCTGAGCAGTTGACACTGCCATCTGAGGAGTAGAGAATGTGGGTAACTGTGGTACCGGTAATTGCGCTACCGGTTTCTGCGGCACCTCTAGTTTGGGTGCTACGGGTAATGCACCCCCTATGGGTTTCTGGAAGTTTATTTTCTTCTTGAAACCTCCTTTTCGGTACCTTTTCTGCCGATAATATTTACCGGCAATTTGTACTGATCCGATATATTCTCCATTATCATCAGAGATATATTCGTAATCGGAGTCCATTGAACCGGACTCAACCGCAGCAGTGTGTTCCAGTATGGGCGGATCACTTTTAACTGCTGAAGCTCTTGCAGGGGGTGCATTTGCGCCTAGCAACTGCTTCTTTCTGTCATAATTTTCGATAGCCAGGAACAGATCATTGAAGGAGGTATCGTCCTTCCATTCATCCCAGGCCACAGTCTTATGTTCCGGATCACGGAGTCCGGCAATGAATTGAGTGAATAATTCTTGTATCCAACATTCATCGTCATATTCCCAATTAGGCCTAGCTTTACTAAGCAGGTCCTGTAGTTCCAGCCCAAAGACTTTATGTGATTCTCTGGGTTTCTGTGTCCGTCTCTTAAATGTGATCCAAGGATCTTCTCGGACAATAGAACTGAATAGGTAGCAGGCACACTCCAACAATTCGTCGTAGGTACCTTCTATCCCATATTCTTTTCTCCATCTGTTCAGGGCCACTTTACCTCCCTTACTAAGCCAGCAGACTAAATACGGTAATGCTTCGTCTTTAGTCCATCCGCTACAATTTATCTCGTCTACAAAGATTTGGTAGCTATCTTTCCAAGGTTCATTTGGATCGTATGGTGGAGGTATCCGTCCCATACGACGCGCAGGGTTGGAACAACCCCTAAGCCGATTGGCTTCTTTTAAACTCCAATCCATTACTTCGACAACATTGGCTCCTTTACGAAAGCAATCGATTCCCAATCCTTGAATGCATTTACTATTATCAAAAATTTCTTGCATTCTGGGAGACATAGAAGAACGCCTGTTCATTCTCTTAGGCTTTCCTCCGTCTCCTTGATTAGCACCGTTTGGGGTATTACCCCCTCCTCCTGGTCCTCCCGGTGGATATCCTCCACCTCCGGATCCTCCTGATGGATATCCTCCACCTCCGGATCCTCCTGATGGATATCTACCACCTCCGGATCCTCCCCGTGGATATCCTCCACCTCCGGATCCTCCTGATGGATATCCTCCACCTCCGGATCCACCTGATGGATAATTACCACCTCCGGATCCTCCTGATGGATAATTACCACCTCCGGATCCTCCTGATGGATATCTTCCACCTCCGGATCCTCCCGGTGGATATCCTCCACCTCCATCGTAGCCTTGGCTGCGTCCTTGCCCAAAATAATTTGAATTTTGGGTATTGGTATAACCGGTATTACTACCGTCATAGCCGTAGCTATTCGCTTGGTATCTCCGGAAACCATGGGAGTCACCGGCCGGAGGTTGACCACCATCGGCATACGTTCTTGTATGTGGGCTCTGTGCATTTTGCATACCTACATAAGTTGGACGAGATGGAGCATTCCGATAATGACCATCAGGCAATGTATTCCTTGTGGGAGGACGTGGTGTACTTGCTCCGGGACCAGGGGTGGGTTTCGGCGGGTCAGGTTGTTTCGGGTTATTATTCCGATTTCTGTCTTGTTTACCCGAACCATTGTTATTTGGATCCGAAGGATCACCTGCTCCACCAGCGGCTGTCTTTGTATTCGACAAGAAAGGTAATTGAGGTACTGGTGGGGCTCTTACATTGTTTCCAGGTGGAGTAGTATGGGAACTACCTGTAGTGGGTGATCCTATCCTTTTAGTTGTGGAATCTACTCCATTCGGCGGCTTATTGGGATTATAAATACCGCCTGCCACATGTTTATCAGCTCCATCGGTTACGAAAGGATTATACCGTGTGGGGCCGGCAACAGGTGTCGCACTCTGCGATCCTACAGCATCATTATTGTCTACTGTAGTTCCTGCCTGTAAAGGACTAGCTAATTGTACGATTATTGTATCGTCTAATGGGCCAATTGCTTGTTGGGTTTGTTCTACGTAGTCACCCAATGCCGCTGCAGTATTTTGTAAATCCTGCAGTTCGAGTAGATATTCATCCCGATCATTCATCAACTGTTCGTTATATCGGAGGATACCTATTCGGACAGTTTCATTATCTTCGGCCTGCTTAACACAACATTGTTTCAGGCGTTCGTATTCTGCTGTAGCGATTCTTTTGCATTTAGAAATTGGGTTTCTTCTTCATGCAGTCGCTGCTTCAGAGTTTGTTTTTCACTTTCAAACTCAGCTCTCATATCTCGGAGATTTTCCAAAATGTCCTCTTTCTCTTCAAACGCTTCATCTTTAGCTCTCGCTATCAGGTTCAGCGTCTCATTCATAGCCAGATATTGCTGGTTCATTTCATCCATTTCCCGATTGTATTTATCATGATCCGGAACGGTGAAAGTAACATTCCCAGTGGTAATCGCACTACAATCAAGTGGTGGTAAATGCCCTGGGACATCGTAGGGAAGTTCACCAAAGGTTACCTTCCTTGGCATAGGAGCCGGATGATTTGGGTCATGGCTTCCTCCAGTTTCGAACAAAGAATCTGCCAATTCTAAATTGACAGAATAATGTTGGTTAAGATGTTCAGTCCGGTGTTTTACCAGGATTGATTCCGGGACATTTTCCTCACTATCCACATAGTGAGGTATCGTGTCCCTCCATTGCTGGTCCCTGGAGGGCGCATTAAAATGCGCTGGTTCCTCCCGGGTCTCATCCGGATTGGCGTAATACGCCAATCTTGTACTCGCCTGTTTGGACACTGTGTGTCCGGGCTATACATTTCGCCGAACCCACTGGTCATGGCACCAGTGTAACGGGTTCCTTTCTCCTCTATTCTATTCGACAGACAAGTCAACAAGAGGAGGATTCGGGTGTATGCGAACAGGTTTTTATTACAGTTCGGATGACACAGACACGGCTACCCGGAGGTAGCTCGGATAGTTTGTAGCAGATGCCGGATTCTCTATTCAGTGTTAGAGAGCTTCGTACAGCAGTGGTCTTACTATCTCTGACGCGGCGACTGAGCCCTGTCCTCCTCTTATAGGTAGGGACAGTGGCGCCCCCCTGTGCCTCTCTCACACCACCCGAACAGATGCTGCCACCTATCCGGGAAGTGGAGGGCGAAGCCCGGGTGGCTGACTCACCCACCGCGCCAAAGGACCATAATGTAACATATATATCTATGTATACCTCTACAATATGAAGAAATTAATGTGGGTTCCTTTGTTCAGAAATAGAACTACAGAGGAAAACACCCCTTAGAAAGTGGACCATTCCAACAGGAAGTTCCACTATACTGATTCCAATCAGTACTGGTGTTCACTCAACAGTAACATTGAACCCACAGGCACCAGCATTTAGTACACTCAGGTGGTCTATAAAAAGCAGGGGACAGCCTTTCTGGGGCCTCAGTCAATGCCAGTAGTGCCGTAAGTACACAAAGCCACGTCAACTCAACTTCAAATGCAAATCAGGGGATGACTGCCAGCAGAAACATGTCTGTTACCAATGCTGGGATGGCTCCCACAAGATGAAAGCATGCACCAACGTCAAACGGGCGGCGGCGGCAAAATCGTCTGCGTGACTGGAATCCCACATTAGCGCCCCTTGGTCGGACGTGGCTGGTCAGTTACCGGGTGGAATTACGGCAAGCACCCCCATAGGCACCTCCCAGCTCATTTGCATATACAAAAAAGAATGGCGCCCGGATGTGGCAGTCGAAAACTTAGATTTTGTACATGGTGTTATTGCAAATAATGGTCGGATTCCTTCATCTTCTTTAGGAATAAGTGTGTTTGAATTGAATAGTTCTATTGATTCGTTGGATTTTGTAAAAGATGAATGCATTCCCATCATGCCGCTGTCGTCTTGTCAAAATCCAAGATGGCCACGGCCGGACGGAGAAACGCACAAAGACGCTAAGGTAAATCGAAATTTCCCTCAATTAAGGGTAAATGGAGGGGAGTTAGGGTCTCTCGTTCCCAGAATCGAACAAATCGTTCAAAACCGCCCAGAAAGCTCAAAAATAGCTTCGGTCAATGTCAATAGTGACCCTATTGTCAACGAACCGTTACAAGTGGGTGAATTGATAAACACTGAATCCAGAGAAGTTCATTTGATCCTCTTTATTGCACAGCTGACATGAGTGTTCATACAGGTGGTAACAATGATACACTAACCAGTGTCCAAGCTCTGTCCCTGAGCCTATAGCTCAACCTGTCCTAGGTCCTGATAAGAGGTATAGGTACGGTGTGAAGAGATGTAAGGTAGAGATACTGGGAGCTGCTCATGCGGCGTATTACTAAGCTGAGCAGCTCCTGGTAATGATGACATCCGCTCTCCGCCAGGTGCAACATTTGGTGGTGGAATACCAGGCAGAGAGCAGCTCACCACGTGGACCAATGAGGGACAAGGGCGTGTCATTTAGATATGCCCTGGTCCCAAAATAGCATCCACTGGTATATCGCAGTACCTCCAGTGGGGTCGTGGCCGGAATAATCCGCTTGGGCTGTTATGACATCCGTGTTGGGATGACGTGTGAGCAGGTCACTGGATCCCACTGGAGGAGGTGGGGTTCGGTGTTGAATGACCCCAACTACTATTGAGTAAATAAGATAGGGGCAGGTGGTAAGCTTGTGGACAGAGCTCGTGCCTGTATGGCAAAGAAATTAATAAAGGTGTAAAATAATGATAATACCCAGAATAGTCCATTGACAAATCCCCACATTCCTACTCATCTCTAAAGGGAGAAAAATAATGTAAAAATATAGGGCGCAGCCGAGTCCATTGACAATTTTGGGTATTATGGAACTTATGCAATAATGTTATGATATGGTTTCAATTGGATACATTGTAACGATGTGTACAAAAATGCTTGCCAGCGGGAAACTAAAGGTCCTTCCTCCACAGTGTATCCTGAGGACAAATTTAGCCATGCCATCCGATGGATCTTGGCAGCCATATGGCCAGTGTCGGAGGCATCTCCTGCAGATGGCTCTGATGAGGTAAAGAGCTGTCAAGATGACTGCCATGGATATCATCGTGTCATATCGTCCCGGTAGTTGGATCCATAAGTCTGGTTCCACCCTCATGGTGGTGGTTGGACCCGATGGCCAGTCATGATTGGCCTCTTTAATCAATTTCTTCAGCTTGGTCCAGGATGCTGGGTTTGCCATGGTTGGAGTACTGTGAATAGTGATGAGCTGCGCCAGGTGTGTCATGCGCATATGCACACGGCACATGAGGACACAGCAGAGGATAGCTATGGCTGGTGACAGCAGGTGTAACCTAAGTGAAAACTCAAGATGGTACCCGAGAGGTGCTATAGACTCTGTAGACAGTATTGAAGATTTATCATGGATGCCTACTGCAGCTTCTCTTAGGGTGAGTACGTCCTTAATTAGGGGTAGGATTTTTTGACTGTGTAGGGCTCTAAGATGCTGGAGGTTAGGTAGTCTTAGGGTGGGTGGGGTGGTTGCTATGGTTACACCAGAAACATTGGCGGGTTTCCAAAATGCCGCCACAATGACAAGTTAATGGGTACCTGAGCAATGGGGGCCAAAGTGATGTTGTGAACGCAGGATAGGTTTGAATTAACCATAATCATGCTGTGATTTTTTAGAGAGCAGAGGCATGGGACAGAGACTATAGAATAGGCTGCATTTTTTATTTCTAATTGACCTGAGTTAGAGCACTGAAGGATGGAGGGTGACTTGTTGGTGATTAACATATAGGAGTTGTGGGAAATAGGTTTGATAATGTTGGGGACTTGAGCAGTCATGTGGGCCTGGAAATTACAGGTGTCATGAACTGCTTCAGGTAGGTTTAAAAATAGAGACAATGCGCAGGTAGGGTGGCGAGGTGATAACATGGGCAGGGGCAGGTTGCAACTTATAAAAACACCAATTTCACACATATCCATGTCTGTGTAGGTTGGTAGGGCTTGTACTAGTGTATACCCTGTGGATTTGACATTGGTAGTATTGGGCCAGATTGCAGTCTTTTTATTACTGCTTTGGTGCTCACTCTTGTGATTGGCCGTCTCAGCCTAGATATGTGTACTGATTTTTTCAGTACTTTACCATCCTGTAGCCTTTTTAAAACTGCTGTTACGGGTGAGGTCATTTTCATGATGATGTATGGTCCACTGTAGGTGGGTTGCAGCTTTTTGGTGGTCTTTTTTAAAAGTAGGTTGGGTATGTGTAGGTACAAGCTGACCAGTATTGTAAGTACTCAGAGAGGCTGTTGCATCATGCCTGGATTTCTTTTTTCTGTGGTATTTTACCATGCTCTCTGCGGCCTTCAACTGGATATCATTTCTTTTTCCTTGATTTCTTTGGTTGATGTTACCAGAGATAAGGATGATTCTGAGGGAAGGTGTGTTTGTTTTCCAAATACCAAAAGGTTGGATGAGTACCCTAGTACACTGCATACGGTGTTATTGATGCTGACGGCTACTGCTTGTAGAAAGGTTGACCAGTGTTTTTGAGATTTGGAGACGAAGGCTCGTAGAGAGGACTCTATGGTTTGATGTTAGCGTTCACAGAGACCCTGTGACTTGCTCCAGTGAGCAGATCCTGTAACATGTTTGATGCCGAATTTTTCACAAAAGGCTGTGAAATATTTTGAGACACACTGTTGGGCGTTATCTGTATTTAGGACTGATGGGGTGCCATGAATGCAGATTACTCTTTGGAAAAAACCCAGTGCCACTTCAGTGCTGGTATTTTCTTTGGTTGACCAAACTGTGATTTGTCTTGTGGGATGGTCAGTAACCATGTGGATGTACAATGATCCATCCACTGCTGGAGTCAAAGGGCTGATTGTGTCCATGGTTAAGTGAGAGTATGCTGTTAGCACAGGATCTCTTAGGGTCATCGGTGTTTTGAGATACTTTGGTCTCTTTTTGGTTTCGAGGCAGGTATGGCAAGTTCCACAATAGTCAAATACTTGTTTGAACATTTATCGCCAGTAGTATCTGTCTCTGATAGCTGCGTAGGTTTTGGTTGGATCAAGGTGTCCTCCTAGGGGTGAGCAATGGGTGGATTCAATTAATGAATCTGCCCACCTTTCTGGATTGACTATTTGGAGTGTGGGTTCCAGACTGTCACCAAAGATGGATTTTGTGATTCTGAATAGTATTTTATCCAAAATTATGAATTGGTTGTGATTTAGCAGTATTTGTTTACTAAGGCTTATGTCTTCTGGTAATTCACCTTTTTTTATACATTGCAGCATGGAGAGTGTAAACAAGTCCTCCTGCTGCACCTGTATCAGTGATTCCCTTGATGGTGTTAGGGAGTGGTGTTTACATAGCTGAGAGATTGCTTTCTCGGCCATGGGTTGTACCCTGTGAGATAGCTTAGCTCTCTTGGCGTTGGCTACCTTCTCTGATACTTTGGGTGACCTAGATTTGGGTGGTCGACCCCTAGGCTTGGGCTTGGTGGCCTTGACCTTTTGGGGGTGTGTCTGTTTACTATTCTGTGGTTTGCTGGGAGCAGGGGGTGTGTCAGGTTTGGTTTTCTGGGCTTTTGAGCGTGTTAGGACGCACAGCTCGGTGTTGCAGAAAATCGAGTTCTCTCTTTCAGAGCTGCCCTTCTTGGCAATTATACCCCTGGGCTTTTTATTGGTGCTACCCCAGATCTGTCCACCTTTTAGTATGGACCTTGGTGGTCCCATGAGGACAGGGTCATTGGTTTTGGAAACCTTTGTCATGGTGATATCTGAGAATTTTACTGATTTTTGGGGAAGTAAGATTTTTCCCTGGGATCTAATCGGGATTGGGTCGTCAGAACTAGGGGCATATTTTCTCCTGGAGAGGAAATCTGCCACTATCTGCAAACTCTATTGGTCTATAAAAACTGAAATCATCAACTTGTGTTATCACTGCTCCCAAGCTATAGTTGCCTGAGTTGGTGAAGATGATGAAAGGTTTGTTATAGTTGGGGAATTTGATTTGCTGATTTGATTTTTTCAAAAGCTCTCTGACACTCAGTGGTCCATTTGAAGGTTCCCTTTGTGGCCTCATAGAGCGGCTTCATAATGTGGGCAAAGCTTCTAATGAACCTTTTGTAGAACTGCGCCATTCCATTGAAACATCTCAGGTTGTGGATGTTTTTTGGTGGGGGGAAAGTTTTAACTGGTCCGATTTTTTCTGGGGATGGTGTTAAACCATGCTGGTTGAGGTTAAAACCTAAGAATTCCATTTTGGTAGTACTAAATTCCCATTTTTCTAATTTCAGCTTGATGTTTCCATTGATAAAAAGCTTCAAAACTTCATCTAGATCTTGCAGGTGCCTTTCCCATGTTGGGCTGTAAATGGCTACATCGTCCACATATGCTACAGCGTTCCTGTATTTGCATTTCATGAGCAACTGTTCCATCATATTCATGAAGAATAGGCCTGAAGTTTTGAGACCCATTGGAAGAACTTTGGCCATATATCTCGTGCCATTGGAGCACAGCTTCAGTGCAGATTGCTGATTTGATTTTTTCAAAAGCTCTCTGACACTCAGTGGTCCATTTGAAGGTTCCCTTTGTGGCCTCATAGAGCGGCTTCATAATGTGGGCAAAGCTTCTAATGAACCTTTTGTAGAACTGCGCCATTCCATTGAAACATCTCAGGTCGTGGATGTTTTTTGGTGGGGGGAAAGTTTTAACTGGTCCGATTTTTTCTGGGGATGGTGTTAATCCATGCTGGTTGAGGTTAAAACCTAAGAATTTCATTTTGGTAGTACTAAATTCCCATTTTTCTAATTTCAGCTTGATGTTTCCCTTGATAAAAAGCTTCAAAACTTCATCTAGATCTTGCAGGTGCCTTTCCCATGTTGGGCTGTAAATGGCTACATCGTCCACATATGCTACAGTGTTCCTGTATTTGCATTTCATGAGCAACTGTTCCATCACATTCATGAAGGATAGGCCTGAAGTTTTGAGACCCATTGGAAGAACTTTGGCCATATATCTCGTGCCATTGGCTGAGAAGGTTGTGAGGGGCCGAGATTCTTCCTCCTGGGGAATCTGGTGGTAGGCACTGTAGACGTCCAATTTTGAAAAGTATTTGGCACCTGTTCTGCCTATTTGTTGCATTAGGTCATCTGCCCTAGGAAATGAGTATGATAAAGACTTCAGGTTCTCATTAACCCACCTGTAGTCTACTACAATTCTCCAGTCAGAGGCAACTGATCTGTCCCCCTGTGGTTTGGGTACCAGAAAGGCTGGTGAGTTCCATTCCTGCCACCTGGTGTGAGTTTACTGATCTGTCCCCCTGTGGTTTGGGTACCAGAAAGGCTGGTGAGTTCCATTCACAGGGTTTGGTGCACTCTTCAATTATCCCTTGTTCAAGATGTTTCTTCAAAAGTTCTTTTTGGAAGATTTCTTTGTGGGGGGACATTCTGTAAGATGGTCTGTTGCACGGTTTGAAGTCTGGGATTAATTCCAGTTTAACTTCATTTTCTACATTTAGACCTATAGCACTTTAATTCAGAACAAGGGCTTGTCTGATTCATGTGCTTTTTAATTTTGACAGGGAAATCATTTGGGTTTGCTACAGTTACTGGTACTAATTTCAGCGTTGACCTTGGTCTGACAATGGCGTGCTTTATTAGTACCGGTAGGGTAGTTCCTGCATTCTCAGTTATTCCAGTTTTTACCACTATGTTGCTATTTCCCATTACCATAGCATTGAAGGTGGCTTCAGTGATTGATGGTACGGAGATACTTTTTACTGCCCTGATGTAATTGGGTGTTTGGAGTTTAGGACCAAAAGAGATTTTTGCCTTGTATTTTGTCATGAAATTTACACCTAAGATCAGTGGTTGGTTTAATTCAGGGACCACATAAAATCTGGTTCTAAATTCATGCCCATCAATGAGGAAATCGAGGGTCATTGAATGATTTACCTGTATCGGGGTTTTATCAGCCAATAGAACTGTAAGTCGCGCACGTCTACCATGTCTAAAGTTGGGTGTGGTTGATACTCTATCAGCCATTTTTTGGCTAATAAAAGACAGGGAGGTGCCAGAATCAATAAGAGCTCTATACAAGTGGTTATTTATGTCAACAGATATTGCACTGATTTGGTCCTCATCATGGTCCATATATTGGGAGTAGTGGGTGCTGGAGTTGTGAGGGTTAACTGAGTTTACTTCTGCTTCAGCATTTGGGTGAAAAGTAGTGGGGGACGGTTCATTGGCCGGATTCCTCCTGGTGGGGGCGGGTCAGTCGGTGCTCGAGTGCCTTCCCCTGAATCCTAGTCATCATGATGGTTGTTAGCATTGTCATTATCATGATCAGACTGAGACCTTGTGTGGCTTCTGTTATCCTTTCTGCCAGGAGTAGGGTCTCTAGACTTCTTCATTGACTGTTGCACCCAATTGTCTGGGATGGTGAAGTCTGCAGGTACCATGAAGGAGACATTACGGCTGTTGTTTGGTTGCCCATTGACAGGAATGAAAACAAAACTGTTGCTACTTTCTGATGATCTGGATCTTTGATCAGATCGGTCACTTGATCTGTTTCTGTCTGGTGATTGGTAGCCAGATCTATTTCTGGAATTGGATCTGTTATTTCTGGAGGCAGATCTGTCAGTCGACCTTGACTTTTTGTTGAAACCATTTTTGAATTTTTTTCATAATGTTTGTTATAATTGCCAGTGGGTAGCCTGTCTTCCTTCTTGTGGTCATTTTGGTATTTGTCCTTCCTGGACCTGTTGTCCTTGGAGTTGCCGTTATATCCAACTGCACACAATTCAGTGGGGTTGCTCTGGGCCTGGGCAATTTTCATTGCTTCATTGTTTAGCTCTTGGTCAAGAGCAAACTCTTCAGCTTTTAGTAGTTTTTGGTGATTTGGCCAGACAACATTTTTCAGCTCAGGTCTGAGGCCGTTGATTAGGTAGTCAATTTGTGAGGCCTCATCCAGGATGCTGTTTGATAGCAGCAAGGTCATGTCGGCCAAGTAGTCTTCTGTAGACTCATTGGGCTGCTGTTTTCTGCTCCTGTATCCCTTGAGTAAGGTGGCTGGGTCAGGTGTTCCGAATCTTGCTAGAAAGGCCTCATATACAGGGTCCTTCTCCTGCATGATTGGTTTGTCCATTATATTGGTGAAAAACCACTGTGCTGCTCTACCTTTGAGGAAAGTGTACATGCAGGGGGCGTGTAGGTCAGGTCTATAGGGGTGGACGTTTCTGATGAAAAAATTGAATTCAGTCAGGAACCTCCCTGCAGACTTATCAAAAGGTTGTGGCTTATTAAATGAACCTAATTGAGCAGATGTGAGCTTTTCACCGTCCTTCACACCTGGTGATCCTGTGTTTAGGTTGAGGGCGGAGTGCCCTAGGTTAATTGTGCTAATTGGGGGTACCCTGGGGGGTAGAGCAATTGCACTTGGGTGGGCTGATTGGCTACATAACCTGGAGGGGTGTAGACATTGTTAACTACCCGACCCGAGTTGGGACTGTTTGTCGCTGGGGTGTTTGTTGCTGCTGCCACCTGGTGTGAGTTTACTGAGTCGCCGCTGTTTGTTTGGTACAGTGCGCCTTGCTGGGTGGGCGTGGCAGTTGCTGTGTTGTTGTTGGCGCTGTCCTGGAAAGCCTGGTTCCAGTCAAGGTGTTTGGATGGGATGGGCTGCAAATGGCCTCTGTTGGATATGGTGGGCTTTGGTGGAGTGGGCCCGAGTGCCGCTGGATGCTGGGTGGGGTCTGATTAGTTGTTGAACTACTGGTATTGACTGACTGACTATGCAAGGCTTTAAAAAGTTCCGTTTTTATGGAATCCATGTTCTTGCTGAGCTGCTCAGTCATTTGGTATGCGAAATCCTCAGACCTTCTTAGGACTTCCAAAGTGGCTTCTGATGTCCTTCTGAGATTTTAGGCAGCTTCACTCTCCATGTGCCCCCTCCAACAGTTTATGTCATCTAGTCTCTGGTGAACCCTGGTCAATTGGTCGGAGTTATCTTGTCCACTTCTTTTAATTTCAGTAGACAAGGCGCTCACTTGTTTGGTCAGCAGCTCAGAGAAAGGGTTGCTGAGAGCCTGAGTGCATTCTCTGACCAGACTTCTCCTCAGGTTGTCCTGATCATAGCAGGGGTGCTGGCCTCTGGACATTGTGGGGCTGGCTCTATGAGGGAAGGTGACTTCTGTATCCTCCCCAGAAGAGCTGATGACTTGAGGTGAGTTGTAAGGTGCTCTGGCTCCTCTGTTGAAAAGGGGGTGGTTGCCACTGGGTGGGATCTGCTGGTGGCGCCGTCCACACTTCTCAAAAGTCTATAACCTCCTGAGAGGCAAGTTAGATTGTGTCCTTCTCCTGTGTCTAAGTTGGGGTCTGCTTGCTGAGTCTACAGACCTTGTCCTGCACTGGGTTTTGGGTGTGTATATCGGTGGGGGGTAGTAAAGATCCTCCTCCTCGGATGTGGATGGGTGGTGGTAGGTTCTGGGGTGGTCACTATTGGGGTCAGGCCAATCGTGCTCTAAGAGTCTATTGATGTGGGCTGAAAAATTAGAGTTTTCAGAGTGGGTGCTGGGAGGAAGGTGGTTTGCTCTCCCTACACCGTTCTCATATGCTGATCTCCACCTAGATATGGCTGATCCAATTCTGTCTCTCCAATATTCAGGGTCTAGGGAGGTGTCAGAATCTGAGTCTATGACCACAGGGCTTTCCCAAACCAGGGGTGGTTGGCTTGCAGACCTTGTACTGGTAGTCACTGTATCAATACTGACCTGTGTTGAGTTGCTATTGGTAGGCGAGGTGTTGGCTGAGACAGGTGGCTGTGGTGATGCAATATCCTCCAGGGTGGTTTGCAGGTCTTGTGGTCTATCCTCCAGATGTGGGTCTAGGTACAGGTGGTCTGGTGTACCTATGATGGGTGTGTCAGAGTTGGGGCTTGTTATACCAGATAGCCTTAGTGGTGATGTGCCTTTTTGTGAGTAGCCGGGTAGTGTTGAATCTAGTCCTGGTGCAGGAATGGATACTGGTGTACTGGTGTGTGCTCCAGTGTTGTTGCCTACAATTGTTGAGGAAAATTGTTCAGTATCGGTACTCACAGAGTGGTTTACACATGGTTGAAGGGCTGTGGGTATAACTGGATCCAATTTTAGTGCGTCAGGTGAGGAATTTTCTCTCTGGAGGTGGCGTGATGCGGATGCGGGTGGGTCGGGCGCGTCTAGCCCAGGTGATGTAAAGGCACGTTCAGAAGCTGGCTCCGTGGGGATTGTCTCACTATTACTCATGGCTGTGAGAGGTAATTGTAGTAGGATATTCTGAGGAGTTCTCCACCATCCTGACAATGAACTATTACAAGTGGGTGAAGTAATAAACACTGAATCCAGAGAAGTTCATTTGATCCTCTTTATTGCACAGCTGACATGAGTGTTCATACAGGTGGTAACAATGATACACTCGCCAGTGTCCAAGCTCTGTCCCTAAGCCTATAGCTCAACCTGTCCTAGGTCCTATAATGAGGGATAGGTACGGTGTGAAGAGATGTAAGGTAGAGATACTGGGAGCTGCTCATGCGGCGTATTATATACTCAGCTGAGCAGCTCCTGGTAATGATGACATCTGCTCTCCGCTAGGTGCAACATTTGGTGGTGCAACATTTGGTGGTGCAATACCAGGCGGGATGACGTGTGAGCAGGTCACTGGATCCCACTGGAGGAGGCGGGGTTCGGTGTTGAGTGACCCCGCCTACTATTGAGTAAATAGATAGGGGCAGGTGGTAAGCTTGTGGACAGAGCTTGGGCCTGTATGGCAAATAAAGGTGTAAAATAATGATAAAACCCAGAATAGTCCAGGGACACTTTTGTACTTATTAACCCTCCAGTACCCGAAATTGTTGCTCCCGGTGTCAATGAATGCGTTCCCAGTGTCAATGTATGTGTTCCCGGGTCAATGTACCCAATGTTGTTGATTGGGCCCCAGCTGTACCCAAGGTTGATAGTTGTACCACTTTTGTACACAATGTTGATGTATGTACCCCTACTGTCCGTGCTGATGGTTCAATGTGTAATGGCAGTGTTATGGATATGGGGCTGTTGCCGGCGGGGGACAGCCATGAATATGTTGATGCTCAAAATATCTTCTCTGACCCTGTATGTAGTGATGATGTCAATGTCTTTCACCTGTGGGTGAGGGTGTGTCACCCGCCGGTGATGGCTACCCTACTAGCAGTGTATGTGATCCTGATACTTGTGTTAGCAATGTTGTTGTCATTGATGTAGCAGATACTGTTCCAGTATGTGGTAACACACCCGTATGCCTTGTATACATACCTAGTGTCACTGAACCGATAGTAGTTTACAGAGACTGTGTCCTCAGTATTTGTGCATGCGAGCACAAAATCGCACCTGTCAGAGCTCAGCTTAGTCCTTGTAGGTTAGCTGCAGAATTCTACAGATACAAGGGCCATATGTGTGTTCAAGATGATTTTGTATAAGCTGGCGTTTACAGTGGGTTCGTTATAGTAGACAACACCTACATAGACTCATATGATTGCAGTAACTACTGCAGTATTCTGGATGATCAATTCAGAGTAGAAATGAGTGACACAATCGTCAGAGAGTTGCAGGAAGGCAAGGTCACCTTAGCTATTGACTCACCTAGGTGCATTCATAGTCTGGTGCAATCAGGAAGAAAGATGTCACTCTCAGACCAATCACCGACTTTAAAAGACCTTAAAACAGGTCCATAGATAACTTTATGGACCATACCCGTGACACATTCACATATAAAGGTGTAGATTACCCTTAATCCCTATGACTACATTTGTTCTATTGACTTATCCCAAGCCTATAGGAGTGAGAACATTGATAAAGACAATGCTTCTTACCAATGCTTTAGATGGAATTTAGGAGATGGTGAGCAAGTATTTAAAGACAGAGTCCTTTCCTTTGGGTTTCCATATAAAATGGCCCAAAGTCACTTGTCCATCCCAGCGAGCAGTCTGCCTCGGTATCATGATCGACAGCCAAGCAATGGAAATTAGCCTCCTGAGTGAAAAGCTGCTTATGCTTTACCAGACCTTGTATGACTTTGTTTCGAAGCAGACGGCCACTAAACACAAATTCCAGCAGCTGGCGGGCATCCTCGGCCATTGTTCCACAGTGGTTTGGGGTGGATGTACTTTCAGTCGCAGAGTGATTAATGGAACCAATAGCGTCAAGGAGATGCACCATAGAGTGAGACTGAATGATTAGTTCCGAGCAGACTTAAGGTGGTGGATAGCCTTTGCGAGAGTCTTTAACGGCAAGGCCAGAATTTTGTCCCCCAAGACTCCTTCTAGCTGCTGTTATTTCATGTCACTCATTGTCCCGGGGGTTTCAGGCCTACCACATGGGAGACTGGCTCTATGGTGTCTGGTTCTACAAGTACATACCAACACTTCCGTAATATGCAGACCATTTCTTCCCGGTCCCTACATTTGATGATTTGTCGCATGACATCAACATCCAGTAACTGTGGCCAGTACTGATGGCCCTAGTCAGGTGGGGTCCAGTGTATAGGGACACTACTGTCCTCATCTTGAGTGATAACACCCAGGTTTGCAGGACGTTGAGCTCCGGTAGGAGTCGTAACAGTATCAGCATGGACCTACCGCCAGAATTGTTTTGGCTCGCATTCATGTACAATGTCAACATCAAATGTTCCTATATCAGATCGGGTGATAATGTTGAGGCTGATTACATTTCACGCTTAGCATACCCCCAAGTTGCAGCAGTCCCACCTCCATTTCCCATTTGTTGCAGGTCTGTCCCAGTTATGTCAGGAGGCCAGGAGTCTACAAGACCAAGCCCTGACTGAGAGCTCGTACAAGTCGTACAGGTCTAGATGGAAAGACTATCATGAGTTTTGTGCTTTATTTGACATTCAGTCACTTCCATGTACCCAGGAGGGTGTTTGTTTACATGTGACTTACCTAGCCCGGAGGCTTAAGTATTCCAGCATTGAACAGTATGTAAGTGCTTTGTCGTATCTGCAGCACCTGCATGGATACACTCTAGTCAATGCTACAAACTTCATAGTCAAACGGACAATGTTAGGGGCCAAATGTAAGCTGGGTTATTCACCTGTACAGGCTATGCCTTTGGAGCCTACACATCTCCTCCAATTCTACAAGCATCTGGACATGTCAGTGTCCTTCCAATTATGTTGGTGGACTGCGGTCATTACACTGCCTTTCGTGGCCTTTTACGCAAGGCACATGTAATGAGTTCCTCTCAAGCTATATGTCTACAAGATGTATCTTTCCATGATAGGGGATTACTCCTGACCTTGCCTCGCACAAAGACAATTCAATATGGTGAGCGGGTGCTTCAAATCCCGTTCAACATAATACCAGGATCGTCTTTCAGTGTCACCTCCTATGTTTGCCGTCTCATCGACCACACTGGGTTGGGGGCAGGTCAGGAAGTGTTTCAGTACTGGGACAGACCTGACATATTCAGCCTTTGCCACTGAACTCCTTCGGCTGTCAGAATTGTGTGGTATTGTGGGCAAAGTGTACAGCCATTCCCTCCGCAGAGGCGGAGCATCGTACTTGTCCTCGATTGGTTGGAATCTTATAGACATCAAATCCCGAGGCGATTGGCAAAGTCTCGCTGTAATATTATATCTTGTCAATAGCCTGGATCAAAAGGTGTCGAAGGACAAGGTTGCAACCTCCTTTCTTCATGTTTGTGTTTAGTTATATTTTTCCATCAATTGTCACAAACTATTTCACTGTTTTTGGTCTCTATTCCTTAGTTAAGTATAGCGATCATATATGGGAGTTATAATTATCTCGGTACTAGTTATTATAATGGTATATATGTGTAGCGGTTCTGCTACTGAATATGTGTGTGCTACCCTGGGACTCACATAGGGGGCAGGCCTGCATAGTCTCATCTAGGTCACCTGTCCCCCCAGGTAGCCACCACACACACACAAGGAGGCCACCATATTGTTTGGTTGGTGCCCAATTTTTTTTTGGTGTGTGTTTCCTTAATAAATTAAGGGTGTTGAGAGCGTCAATTGTCACAAACTATTTTACTGTTTTTGGTCACTTTTCCTGAAGGACTATGCATTCAATACTTTATACATTTACACTCATTGGTTTGTTTTAATTGTATTTTACTCCATATGTATGCCTATGATATACATCCGTTGTTATAATAAATATACCTCTATCATTACATCAGTATTATGTTTCCACTGCCTTATATACTCACATTCATGACAAGACAAGAGGGTGTTAGGGGACTAGAGTTTGTCAATACAGTTGGTTGATACAGAAATACCCTGCATAATTTTTGTATAGATATTCATTCAATCAATCAATTCAATTCATGCATTTCCCTTATTGCTATTGTTACTATGGAACTATCATATTATGGTAATCTATGTTATCGGTAAGTCGTTATTGTTAGAATAAGACCTCATATCAGTTAGCAGTAAAGGTGTATTTCATTTCAACATCTTAGGTTATGATGCTGATGGGAAGGCTGCATATGCTGATCTCTCCAAGGATTGGACACAGGGTGTATATATACTAGACTGGCACGTCCTAGTGTCATAGTATGGAAATATGATGTTATACAAGAAGTGACATGCAATAGTAATGTAACAAATATGGTATGATTAAATGTTGCATTGGTAAATGATGCATAATATGTTTAATAAATATAAATAAGGATTGCTATGGCCATTTCACCCACAGGTCTGTACTAAACCCCTTTTCTGACCTTCCCAGTCACTTTGCCATGCCTTAAAAACCTACACTTTGCTGTATTACAACATGAATCCAGCAAGAATTGCAACTTTCTCTTTTTTAAGTTAGGCTATGTTCACATGGTGGCCATCTTGGTTTGTGAAGGAGCTCAAGATGCTTCTACCAAAATAAATTAATGCTTGGAACCTATAGAATCTCTGGTGAAGGTTTCATGCTTTACTCATAAAATGATCGATCAATACCTTTGACATTTCAAGCTTAACTGCACCACTACATTCCCTTGTCGTCCTGATGCATAGGCTAGTACTTAACTTTCCAGAGGGGTATTGATAATTGCCCTATCACAGTCTGAGACCCCAGCCCACCCCCTCCCTCAAACCATTCCCGAGGGAGTGTTCAAATTATATTGTAACAACAGGGGAGTGGTAGAATTCTACATAGAGGTGCTCAGCCCTTTTGTGAAAGGGGGCAATAATCATTCTCACCCTGTAGGGACGAGGGTGTTGGGTCATTGGGGAATGTGGGTATGGGGACATTGGGGAATGAGGGTGTTGGAGCATTGGGGAATGAGAGTGTTTGTACATTGAGGTATGAGAGTGTTGGAGCATTGGAGAATGAGGGTGGTGGAAGAGTGCTTTCCCATTGATGCTATGCTGACACAATGTCCACCATTGAGGGGTCACTAGTTAATATAACTGACCACTTGGGCCAACAGTGGCGACCCACCTACATGTAGAGGTTCAGCTGTCACCTCCAATAAGGTACCCAAGCTCTCTGATACTGATCACCTTTGGGGTGGATGCTACCTGCACAATTAGTTTTTTTTTTAAATAGGGCCCGATAAAGGTAGCCATTACCAAATTTCCTTTTTTGCCATAACTTTGCCACCAATGATGCTAGACGTTCATTGCAGTATCTAGATATAGGCCTATTTAATGTCGCAATTACCAGAATTCAATGTTTTTGCAATAACCTTGCAAATAAGGCTGCTAAACATTCATTCACTGTGGCTATATCCATATTATCAGGGACTAGCAGCATAATGGGAGCATTGTTTTTCTCCTGTGTGCATACATATCAGCCTATCATAGGCTCAGACAAGGAAGCCATTATTGAAATTGACAGTTTTCACCATATCTTTGCTACTAGTGCTGGTAGACACTCATTTGATGTGGCTGCATCCACATTCTCAGGGTCAAGGAACATTATGGGGCTACTTATCATCCTCTCCTTTACTTATTTATTGGCCTATCATGGACCCAGGGTAGGGTAGACATCAGAGCAATGACCAGAATTTACATTTCTTACTACATATTTGAATGCACATGTATACCAAAGACATGTGGGTACAGTAAATAGAGTTTAGCAATAAAATTAGTCCTTCATAATATTGTATCCATGTTGTGCCCAGATGTATGACTTGTCTTATTTGATATTTTCCATTATGTGACTGCTTTCTTCCAGTACCTACATGCCTTATCATCATCAATCCAACAAATATCATAGTTTACATGCAGGATCTTGAGCACTGTAGTTAGTCCCTGACTTCACCAAGGGGGTTAACCCCTCTTATACACAAAAAAACAACTGGCTACAGTAATATTGCAGCAAGATTGAATTCTAACAGCAGGGAAAGGGGTAATTTTTCAACCTACATCCCCAGGAACGTTATTTCTCCTATAATCCTATAGGATTTCCTACTTCCTACACTTTTGGCCCAAAAAGATGACCCTCTAGATTTTCCCAGATCCAATGAGAAAATCATTTATGGGGGGGGGGGGCGACTTTGATATCTTGAGGCCATCAAGTACAAATCTAGCAGCTGCAATGTTGTCTGATCTAGTTTATCCAAAGGGTGTGGGACGTTACCCCACTAAAAAGGGTTAAGGCCAAGGGCCTTGTATACATAATATTATGGTTACAATAAAACATATAAGGAGTGTCCACCCCGATCTATACTACAGCTGATACAATGTAGCTTTCACTGACGCCACCGATGTAGTTATCCATATGACTAGACAACTTCCATCAACTTCCTTCTAACATACAAACTTTCAGTTTAAAAGCTTCATTAGTTTTGGAGATACTCTTACAATAGAACTCTAATGAAAAAAAATGTTATCAAACTTCAACTTTCAAATGTCATATCTGTCTTTTGGACCATGACATAAACTCTAGATTATCTCACCAGTCGCAGATTTAGAGGCGGGGAGGGGGGAGGCACGGGGGTGCGTGCGCCCCCTTTTCCCCAGTACTTAAGCGTTTAATTAGATATTTTGGACCCCAACATTTGCTCAAAAATAGGGGGTGCGCCCCCTCCTTTAGGGCTGCGCCCCCTCCTTTTCCAAATCCTGAATCCGCCACTACTCACCTAACGGAGACTATTCTTGGTAATGCACTTGCTGAAGTTATTACATTTCTATGGACCAGTTTCTTCTGAATCGCCACTTATGTGATTACTGGTGTGATTTTTTAGCCACACCTGACTCCACCCATTATTTCTTTTAGAAATAACGGGTGGAGTCAATGAGTTATACGGGTTGACTCCTGTTTTGATTGTCAGAGGGCACCACTCTCCACCACCTGACTGACACACCTGACTGACACACCTGAACTAGGTCACACAGGTGTACATAACTGAGCAGGCAGGCAGGCAGAACAGACTGTTGTTTTTTCTTCATTATGTTCATTATGTATGTGGTATTATATCACAGTTCAACCTGTGCGCTTGGAGAGAAATGTTAGACGGTGGCCCAGATCATGTTTATGGCAAGGGTAATTGGGACTGGAATTCTCAATTCATATTAGATGGAATCTGTCACGGTTTCAAATTAGTGGATCCAGGAACACATATTGATGGGTACTACAATGTTAATTACAATTCTGCGACCATCAGTGCTTTCAGTGAAATTGATGATATTATCAAGGGCGAACTATCCAGTGGAAAGCTAACCAGGGTTGATAGGCAACCACACTGCATTCACTCATTGGGTGCGGTTCCAAAGGCATCTGGCAAATATAGACCTATAACTGATGCAAGTTTGCCAGATGGAACTCAATCAATAATTGCATGCATCAGACATTTAAGAGTTTTGTTTATGACTCCATTGATGTAGTATCTGACAACATGTTGGAGTTGTGTTATTTTGGGGTGACAGACATTGCAGCAGCCTATCATACTGTATTAATTCACCCATGTGACAGGACACTTCAGGGCTTGGTATGGTACTTGGATGGCACGGATGATTTCATCCAGGATAACTTTCTAAGATTCGGCACAAGAGTTGCCCCTTATGTGTTCAACTCTATCACTGACTGAGTCGCTCGCTTTGTGATTGCGAGTGGTTACTTCTGTGTCAACTATTTAGATGACTTCCTCGTCATGGCGCCTACTTATGAGGAATGTAGATTGGCACAATTGTTCCTTCATAGGACACTACAGAAGTTGGGGTTCTACATATCATATGAAAAGGTGCGTTCTCCTAGTCAGGTCCAAAAATATCTGGTGATTGAACTATATTCTAAGCTAATGCAGCTAAGGTTACCTGAAGGCAAGTTGGCAAAATTGGACGTGGAGCTAGCCTTTTTTGCAGGTCACCGCCGGGCGACCAAGAAGCAGCTTCAGAAATTATGTGGAATTTTGGCTCACTGTGCCACCTTGGTCTGCAGCGGCCGCACATTCTTGCACAGAGTCATTGGTATGTTGAAGTGCTTCACTAAATCCCTCAGATATATAAGCCTGACACGCAGCTTTCACAAGGACATAGAATGGTGGCAGTGCTTTACCCAGTGGTTCAATGGTTCGGCCAGTGTAATTCAACCACCTCTGCATACTTCAGTGGTAACCTCTGATGCATCTAGTAGCGGTTACGGCGCTTTCTATGGTGTGGACTGGATAGCCGGTCAATGGAACAACAATCTGTACTTGGAGATCGATAGTCACAAGCACTGTCTGCCTTCCCCCTCTGACATTCCATGTGACATAAATGTCAGGGAGTTATACCCCGTCTATGAAAGCGTCAAGCGATGGGGCCACCTGTGGAAGGACCACAAGGTCTTATGTATGACAGACAATACACAGGTGGTGGTGGCACTGAATTCGGGCAGGGTAGCAAATGATCATAGTTTGGCCATACTCAGGAAGATATTCTGGCAATCAGTGCTCTATAACTGTCCTCTCGTAGGAGTATACCTTCCTGGTAAGGAAAATGTAGTGGTGGATGCAATATCCAGACTCACATCTGAGTCTGACCTCCCGGTGTTCTTATGTTGCAGGGGCATCGGAGAAGCGCAGGCAGTTAGACCTCAAAATGGCAGAGTTGAGGTCTCAGGCATGGTCAGTTAACACTTGGAAGACAAAGACCTCGCAGTGGAAGCGATACATTACTTTCTGCAGCTCTATACATGTAGCTGTGCTTCCTACTAGTACCAATCTAATGTACAGATACATCACCGATCTTTGTGGATCTGTCAAGTACAAGACTATTCAAAAATATGTCAGCGGAGTGTTGTCACTTAGCAATTACTTTGGACATGATGTCCGCAATACAAGATTTTGGTTTCATCACAACCATGGCTGGTATTAGATGGGTGCTCAGGGACCCTACCCCAGTGAGGCCTTCCTTTACACTTTCTGACCTCTTGAAGATGTATTCCTTTGTGAACATGGACTCCCCTTCTGAGCGAGCAATGTGGACATGCCTTGCTCTCAGCTTTCGCTCTCTTCTATGCAAAAGTAATTTGGTGCCAGACTTTCCCACCAACCCTACAGGTTATTACTTGCGAAGGGGTACCATGCAATTCATTTCATGGGGATTGGAATTCAGCATCTCATCTTCCAAAACAATCCAGTATGGTCAGAAAGTGTTCAAGGTTCCAGTCACCCTAGCACCTGGCTCACCTTTATGCGCAGCTTCATTGATATGGAACCATCTTAATGACTTTCCATCATCTGATCCCATGTCTCCAGCCTTTATGATCATGAAGGGGATCAGAGTGGTACCCTGTCGTACTCTGTTCTGCTGGCGTTTCTGAAACGCCTTATGAAAGCGGCTGGTCTTGACCCAGAACGGGCCGGGATGCATTCACTTCGCAGATCTGGAGCTATATACATGTATAACTTAGGGCTGACGATTGAAGTCATTTGTCAGGCCGGGGACTGGGCCAGTATGGCCGCCCTCGTATACCTTACAAAACCCTTCCAGTCACGAGTGGACACTGACTTAATTGTATCAAAGGGTCTCAGGTGTGGATGGGAAGTTTAATTTTGTGGTGTGTTCGTGGTTTCTCTGCCTTTCTTTGACTTATGATTTACTTATGCTAATATTTACTCTGGAGGTTGCCGGCAGTCTCAGGCTGACAAGGCCCAAGTCCAACTACTCACCTTGTCCCTCCATCACATCAGTGGGTGGAGTCAATGAGTTATACGGGTTGACTCCTGTTTTGATTGTCAGAGGGCACCACTCTCCACCACCTGACTGCGTGAACCCTTTCGAGGAGAAACGGTATGATCGGAAGTGTGTTCCTGGTACCGGCGAAAGTTGAAAGTTTACCTGCTCATATTTAACAAGCGAAAATGGCGCCACGTTAGCGCTTCTCCCCGAAAGACGTAACCATCTGACTGAGACACCTAAACTAGGTCACACAGGTGTACATACCTGAGCAGGCAGGCAGACAGGCAGAACAGACTGATGTTTTTTCCTTTATCTTTGTTCTTTATTAACCTTGTTTGTTTAAATAAATAGGCCGGCAGTCTCAGGCTGACAAGGCCCAAGTCCAACTACTCGCCTTGTCCCTCCATCACATCAATTGTAGTTTTAAATTTGTACCAGTATAAATTTTTTTCTTTCAAAATAGTGGTTCTAGGTGTATCATAGTCGCTGTAGACACCAAATGAATAAATGTTAGAATTTATCACATAGTCTTTGTCTATCACCTATATATATTGGCCACTTAGATATATTTCTGTAGATTTTTATGATAATCAAGGTAGGTCCTGGTAAGTGGAGCGATCCATCAATAACGATCTGTGGTGGCAAAAAATCATCTAGTTTCATGTCTCAAAATTTACTGGTGGGTAATCTTCCTGGGGCCAAGGGATGGAAATCCACTTATAGTCTTTAACACAGTCCTGGTCTTCCCTCGCCTTTGTGGGTGGTGGGTGGTTCACTGTTGGCTCATCTAGAGTAGGGGTTTTATTTACATAATATTCTAAGGGAGCATTCATTATTTATGGCAGGAGGGGGGATGACCAAATGAAGGTGGGGGGGGGGTCATTTTTTTCAACCTATTCTTAGAGGGGGGTCATTTCTTTTTCAACCCATTCCCAAGGGGTGGGGAAATTTCTTTTTGGGGAGTATTTGCCAATGTGATGTAAATTTTATAACAAAGCACAATTTTTTTCGTAACATGTCGCAAATTTCAGTAATAATTCTAGCTATAGTTCTGCGCAACATTTTGTTACCAGCTACCTCCAAGTCATATCCATTTCATTATGTTATATGATTGGCAGTCTTACTCTTTTGAGTGTTAAAACATGGATGAGGACAGTCACTACCACTATGGTATACAGTTTTCCCTGGGGGTAACACTGCTCAGCTCTTGAGATCAAAATATTTGGCCCAATGTTTGACACTATGTTCCATGTTCTTTTGCTGGCCCTTCTGATTGTCTCAAAAGATGTCATCATAAAGATAAATACTTTTTTTTAAAGGGGGGGGGGCTGGGATGGGTACGGCACAAACAGGATTTTGTGGTGCCACCACATACACATCACTAGAGTGAGCTGGGCATCAACAAAGTTCTCAGCAGTAAAAAACGTTACATGTTAAAATCACTGCAACTGGCGATCAGAATTTTCCAGTAACCCTTATTTTCACCCCTTGATGAAATCAACCCTGACAAGATTGATTGTGTCCATAACACCCATTAAATTAATATAAAAACCAAGATTACAATGAAATCTAAAGAGAAAGACAAGCTACAAAATTTTGTCTCTGTATACACAAATTTTGAAAAAGAAACCAGAAGCAAGTGCCTCAATCAGAACAATTCTTCCATTGGTCAGGGGTAGGTCACTTAGTATAGTTGGTTAAGACATACCTATTTAGCTGCATCAGTAGTAGCCCATGCTAGCCCTGCCTTAAAAAAATCGAGGAGCCTTCAAATTAGTATTTTACCAAGAGGTAAATCAATCAACAGCAGGGTATTCACAATTTGATTGCTCAAAAGATTGAAAGAAAGCCAGCTAACTACCCATCATGACACATCACTCATAGGTGGTGGAAGAGGGGAGGGCACAGGGCCCCCTCAACTTTGAAGTTAGGGGAGGGGCCAACGTATGTTTTGCCCCCCCCCCTAACATTTCAGAGAACTGAGGAAATTTTGATGCAGATTGGCCTAAAATACAGCAAAATCAAGGTACAATTCCTAAATTTTCTCTGACCCAAGCCAAAATCCTTTCTGAATACAGCAATTTAGAAGTGAAATTCCAAAAATTTCAGGGGCCTTCAGCCTCGAGATGGGAATTCATATCTCCACTGAACTATCACCCTTAAATTTTGGGGCCCTGGCCCCCTAACTTAAGCTGATAATATCACCTAGTAAGCTTATAATAAATATTGATGTAGATCAGGTAATATAGACCATGTTGAATGTAGTTGAATGTGGTGGGAGTCATTTTCTTTCAATCTATTCTGAGAGGGGGGGGGTAATTGTTTTTCAACCCATTCCTAAGGGGGGGGGTCATTTCTTTTCCACCCATTCCTAGAGGGGGGATCATTTTTTTCAACCCATTCAGAAGGGGGGGGTCAGTTTTTTTTTACGTATTCATTCTGACAAATTGTCGCCCCCCCTGCCATAAATAATGAACGCTCCCTAAGTTTAAGAGTTTTGCAAGTTTGCATAGTTTTCTTTTGGCCAGACCATTGTCCCTCTAAAACCTTGTCCAACAGAGACTCAATCTAACGGTCTAAATGCAACCATGTTCTTTGAACCGTTTCAATAGTTGGTCCTATCTTTTACATGGTCAGCTGGATCAGTGTCTATGGTTATCAATCTCGTAAGTTGTGAGATGGGGATAGATTCTTTCAGAGCCATGGGATTGTAGGAATTACATTCACCATTGGAGATACATGTGGGCATCTGTTGGTTTGGTGTAAAGTATCATGCAGATTTTGTTTTCTGGGCCTCTGTATACTGTGGTGTCGAGGAAATGTATTTCCTGAGGGCTTTCATCCGTGATTTTTATAGTTGAATGGACATTGTTGATGAACTCAATGAAGGCAGCTACCTCTTCATGACCTGGTAGTATGGTGAAAATGTCATCAATGAAACGTAGCCAGATTTTTGGTTGGATGAAACTCTGTGCCAGCATCTCCTCTTCTAGGTGTCCCATAAATAGGTTGGCATAATTCGGAGCCATCTTTGTACCCATAGCTGTGCCGTGGGTGTGTATGTAGAACTGGTTATTGAATTCAAACACATTAGTGGTTAAGATGTTGTGAATGAGCTTCGCTACTAAAAAAGTATGGGGAAATGGGTGTGGTCGTTGATTCAAATAATGGTTGCAGGCTGCTATGTCCTGAGCGTGGGGGATGGATGTGTATAGGGATGCCACATCTATGGTGACCAGTAGTTCCCTGGGTTCCAGTGGTGGTCAGACGGCGGAACAAGCACTTGCGCGCCCCCTACATATCACCCCATATATGCGGCTGCACCGGGCTGTGTGTTTCAGTCTCAGAGTAGCCAGCACAGGGGTCACATCACCTAAATAGGTCAGAATGGCCAGTGTTGTCTAATGATGAGTCTATGGAGGTCACCCCCTTTTCCCAGCAGTTATATTTCTACTATTAAACCTGGAGCACTTTTGAGCACTCTTAGTGAATTGAATGCATAATGTCTTACACTATTGATATGTAGTTCTAATCTCTACAGAGACTCTCAAGTTAATGTGTAAAATCTATTTTGAATTGGCTAATTATCAATTTTTGGGCAGCCAGCTGTCAACTGACATCTGCATCAATATTTAACTATACACAAACTAACAGGTATACAACACTTTTCAGATATAGAGAGGGAATAGTGACCAACATGACTGCAACCATCTTTCTTTTGTATTATCTTTAATTTGTCTGTGTTTAGCTGAAGACTTGCAGACTCAGAAGTGTCTGTTACCGCATGGGCGCCGTGTTTACGGTGCTCCTGCCCCACTCACCCTACAGAGGGCGTACTGCTTGCTGCGTCGTGTGAGTGGTGGTATAGTGTCACCAAGTGGTTGATGAAGTCAGAGGCATCTCTGGACCCCTTTAAATAAAGACAATGACAGATGAAAAGGCTAAACAACGACCAAATCTGTTACAATTAAAAAGAAATACAACGACTATTAAATTAAGTATAAAATGAGTTTTTATCTTTGTTCTTCATTGTTGATTTTTGCCCCCTTAGAGGATGGAGAAAAATGGTCCAACTTTTAAGGAAAACCTATAACGACAATCAATTTCACAGCTTTATCATATGGGCTTGGCACTCATTACTACGTGCATAAGTGCCACCTTATGCTGGGATAAATATAAATGTTACTGCCACCTGGGAGTGGAGTGGTGAAGTAAAGGTGCACACCTGGTGCCCATCCACACTGCCAGGCAACTTAGGAACATTGATCACAAAATCATTTCTTAAGGTGGACCACCATGGCCTAAAAGTAGCTAAATTTTCACCACATTTTCACAACAACTTTTAAATCACATCGTCTCTCAAAATATAATGTGTAGAGGCAAGGAGAAAGGGTGCTCCGTGCTAAAAGTCAACTTTAAAATTCAAATCACTAGCTTTTCAGTGATATATTGCAAGAGAAGATACTCCTGTTAGTCTTAGAGGAATGGCTTGCTAAATATGGGTAGTTATGACCATTTCCTGAATGGCAATAAGCTCTACATCTAATTGGTCATGAGATACACCTAAAATTAGCATAATTTATGCTAAGTAGCTAAATTAGCATAATTTTTTAATTCTTTTTCCCATAACTTTTGAACTTGAAATGGTATTTTCGTTCTGTTTTCACCATAGTAAACCTGGTGAAACATACCTTTAAATGAGATCATTGATTTTCCTATTTAGAATGAAAATCATGTTTCCATGGCAACAGAAATCAACAAAAATGCCAATTTAGGCCCAAAAACGTTCTTTTTACATGCCTTGTTTGGAACCTTTCCACCCAAAATAGAACGTTTTATCAAAAATCATTGAATTCTCCATGAAAAAGTACCCTAAAACAGTTTAAGGCATATATTTCCTATTCTACCCCATAGTGATGCCCCCTGTTGGCTAAAACAGGTAGTAAATCCCGCAGGAACCCCCATTTCTGCTTGCTGGCTCAGTAATAATAGTATTAAGAAAATATTGGGGTGGTTGTACTGAGGACCAGTTATATATCATTTATTCGGTGTTATTATTTGGTATTATTTGTTGGCCAGTCAGAGCTAATTGGATGGTTTTCGAAAGACCTTGAAATTGATATGCTATTTTCTCAAGTCTGAGTAGATTTTTAAATCATATTTATGGTTAGTGAGAGCCTCTGAAGTGGAAATACCCTAGAAGCTGCTCATAGATGGTCAATATATATGCTGGGCATGGGAATATTCTGAAAAGCTCCTTGCTTGCATATAAACTACATATTAGTCCATCTATTGGTCAGATATAGCTTAATGCACCATGTATTTTTTACTGATTAACATGCGAAAAATTATTATAAACGCATGTATGCCAGTGAAATAAAGATTTGATGTGTGCTATAGAGCACTAATGGCCCAGGTTACATACCATATGAGACTTGTCACTATAGTGACAGCGTGTCCGAGTCGTCAATGCTTAAGGCTATGGAGAATTCACCCATTATCGCTCACATTTTTCATTGGTAAATAACTCCTATCCTGATGAGTTAAGCATTGCACAGTATCAGCAGGTGTTGAATAAGGATCCATATTAACCATAAAAAAAGGCATGAGACACTGTAATTCTCCTCCATTTTGTTATAATCAAGCAGTTTTGATGGCACGATAGATTCTATCGATTTAACTTGAAATTAAAGGCTTTTTGAATATAATCCATCCATCTTTGGCAATATCAATCGAATTGAATCGCATACACCCCTCAATTTACTGTTAAACAAAAAATAAAATCTGACTGCGCGCATGCGTCAAGTCTCCAGGCCGGAAGTGAGGCGGTCAACATAACAAAAATAAGGTGGTCTGATTTACACACTGCTATAAAAAATGTGTCTTAATTGGCCAATTCCCATAGGAGTCAATGTGTTATTTTGACCCCCTGTCGACCGCCGAAATTGACCTCGCAATGCTATCCTATGGAGCCTCGTTTTCGTGAGAAAGTAGGTCAAACATGTCAGGTTTTTTCTTCAGCTTTTTTCATAGCTAAAGAATTTTTTCCCCAGCAATTGTGCATGTGCAATGAAAGAGTAGATCCTAAAGAACATGTTTCCATGATTTTTTGTTTAGTTATCCCCCAATTTCGATGAGCAATTCCCATCTAAAGTTCCAATTCATGATTGTCAGTTTTTGGCTGAAGAGGCGCCAACTAGAATTTCCAGACCTTTTTGCATGGTGCACATGGTCAGGGTCACTCCTAACTCCATGCATGGTGTGGGGGCACGCTCCGTCAGAGTGGTGCCAGAGGGCTACTTGGAGATCCGTCCTTGGAGGGATCTCAGAGATATCCGGAGGGATAGCTTGGAGACTTCGGAGGGCCACACTGGTTCCGGTGCCTGCCGCTAGGGGGCGCCACTCGAAGGCACTTTTGGTTTGTAATGTATAAAAGTAAGGGAAGTCCTCCGAGTCCTCAGTCTGTGCTACAGACTCACACAGTTCGCATTGTGATCCCTCCGGAAGTAAGACTCTTATTAGTGGAAACCGTGTATAATCTTGGATATATGTATAGCTTGGCATGTTGAAGGCTTATGATCTGTATCTGTTGATATGATAAGGAGTTCTCCAATATAACAGTGAGTCCTAATAAAAGAGAAAGTACTCAAGTGGATGAAGCCATTTTTTTATTCAATATAATACATACTGCTATCCGAGGTATCATGCTCCGAACGAACTATCTCCGACTAAGCACATGAATAGCGATTCATAACAGTTGGTGACAGTGGTGGGCCACCTTAAAAATAAAATTTTCTAATAGTAAAAAGGAACCCACATGGACGGAAACGCTAATTTTAATATAGGAGAGGGAGAGATCTTGAACCCATGGTCACGGGAGGAGACAGACGTTAGTGAAGGATAGATCCCGAAGTTACCTTCTCAACCAGTTGGGAACTCCAAAAAGGGGACTCCTGAGTCGGAAGAGTCGGATGGCTCTGTCTTGGAGGGAAGTTTGGAGGAGGAAGGGGAGGAGCACAAAAGCACAGATGAAGAGATGCTAGGACTTATGAAGCAGTGGAAACCCTTCCCGGAGAAAAGCTCCGGAAGTAACCCTTGGGCTATGCCATGGGGGACTTCTTCCGAGGAAAAACCCGGAAAGGTGATATCACCTCCAGCACACTCAACCCCCAAAAGGAAAATCTCGAAGAAAGAGCCGGGAGTGGACGGAAAAGTAAAGAAATCTGTAATAATGCCGGCTAAGTATGATGGTAGTGCGGATCTGGACGAGTACTTAGCACATTTTGACCTCTGTGAGGTGGTAAACGGATAGACTCCGCAGCAAGCCGGAGCATTCCTGGGGCTAAGCCCTACAAGGGGTTGCTCGGAGGTTCTTGGCAGGTCTTGACCCTGCTACAGAGCACAGATATAAGAAATTGCAGAAAGTCCTGGAACAGAGGTTTGCCCCCAGGAACCAAACAGTCCTTCAAAGCCCTTCTCCACACACGGAAAAGAAAAGCTGTTGGATGCTACGGGTAGAAGGCCCCACCACACGGAGTCAAAGTTTGAGGGAGGAAGAAGTGGAAAAGAAAGGGGAGGAGGAAGGCATGGAAAGCGATCTCCTGAGGGGGGAGGAGGACATCCCCCAAGATCACGACGAGATGTCCCAACATCATTTTAATAGGATTCCCCGAAGCCGAGAGGGCCGAGGATGACGGGGTGCTACATCAGGTCCGGGAATGGGTAGCCTCCGGAGAAGTACCTCCGGACCTGGGTGGAGAACCCTATGAGGTGAAGGCCGCTCAGAAGGACAGGCTAGAAATAAATGGAGGAGTGTTGGGCCGATGGTGGAGAGAGGAGGGCAATGATAGGTTCAAAGTAGCCATTCCCCACCCCATGAGGGGATTGATTCTGGGAGAAATGCATGGCTCACCCCTGTCGGGGCACTTTGGGCAAACATGAACCCTCTGATGGCTGCAGGAGGAGTTTTATCGGCCGGGATACCAGAGGGATGTCATCTTGTGGTGTGCTTACTTCACAGGATGCAGATGCGACGTTGGCAGACACGCCAGACGTGACGCCAGTATCCTCCCAGCAAATAGGAGGGGAGGAGGAGGCATGTGAACGGGTTTGTCACATAACTGTCATTATGCAACATCACGGCGGACGAGAATGGTAAGGGAGAAAGGAACCATGGGAGAAGTGAGGAGGGCAGATGGTGGCAAAACTGCAAGACGGACAAGAGAAGGTATCAGTATGGGCATGGGAGAGGTGGTGGACCTGTCAATCCTTTTTCGGGCTTCGGAAGGAGCGCCTCCAATTGGAAGAATCGCCAGCACCCTCACGCCACCTGAGTCGCTCCCTACATATAGTATAAAAGGCGGAGGTCACCCTCCCTTCGGCCAATTCAAGTTCAATATCAACATGGGAAAGCACAAGAAAGATAAAAAGTCGAATAAGTCTCCCTGGAAGGGGGCCACATAGCAAGTGGCACAGATGAAGGTACAAGTCCAGGGACGGTTCGCCTGCGGAGAATGTAATGCTTCCTTCGCACAGAAGAGACCGCCATGTCAAGAACGTACATGGAGAGGCGGAGTCCAGGGCAGAACTGTAACCAGATGTTTAAGAAAGACTGCAAAAAGGACTTCTTGGACCACTTAATGAAATATGAGGTTATGGCTATTGGCCCACGCCAACTGTCATGGACTTTGATCCCCCCTCCGAAGCTGGACCAACCTAGCGAGGAGGAGGACGTAATACCGGCCAAAAAGCGAAAAAAGGACAAGACTCCTCAGTATCTTGGATACTGAGGAGTCTGGGGAGGGGGAGACTGCCAGCGCCACCAGCACTAAGATCCCTTAGTCAGTTAGTGGAGGGTGAAAAGGGGGAGGAAATGGTATCCGGAGTGTCCATGGTAATATCTCCGTCTATTGAGAATGATCCGGAGAAAGGACTTAGGGGCATAAGATTGGAAGACGGGCGACTGGTCCTTCATGGACCAGGAGGGGGTTCTATGGTGCAAGCCGGGGAGGAATTGCTGCTGACCCCCGGAAAAGGACTAAAAATACAGGAAAGGCCCCCCCCATACTGCAGTTAAGTGGACTCCTTGCAAATTGTGGTGGGAAAAGCATCGACCGTCTCCAGTACACCAACCCAGCCCTAAGAGAACTGAGCCCACAGCCTCCACCTCCTCCGCCCCCTCCACCTCTTGTACTCCTCAGGAGGACTGCTCTGCAGAGGTGGAGAGGAGGAGTAGGATTAGGTTTTGGTCTAGGACTCTGTGCAAGACTCAGCCAGGTGGCAGCTCCCGGCATGGTTAACTATTGCACAGCATTCCCTACTGGATATCCGAAACTCGGGGATAACCGGGAGGGGAACTACGTCTCCCACCTGGCTGCCAGAGACAATCCCAGGGATAAGTTGGCTAAATGGTCCGTCGTTGGAGGTGGGGGAGGACTTTGTCAAAGTGCTGGGGAGCCGACACGAAGGCGTGGACCAGCTGGCATCTGACCTCTTCCGAGTGTCCTCGATGACCCCCACTGTCTACAGGAGGTGGTTCGGGGAGTGGAGGGAGCAGCTCCAGAGCTGGGGGAGGCAGCGCCCAAGGTGGAGGCTTCCAACAGTGCACAACTAAAACCCCTGGTAAGTAACTTTACTACCATGACTGGGTGTCTAAAGATTAAAAGTCCCCCTAAATCGGATAAAAAAAAACTTCATCCGAGACTAAAAGTACCCCTTCTAGTAAGTTAGAGAAGGGGAATTGAAACTCTTCGGGTAATCATACCCCCTTCTGTAAAGTGGGGAAGGGGCAGCGGAAAAGTGTTTCCAGTAACATTGTAGTCCCATCTAGTGAAGTAGATGTAGGGACGGAGAGTAAAGCTACCGAGGTACCTGAAATGGAAGTTGATACTGTTAAAAAGTGTTCTGTCCCACTCTCATGTTGAGGAAAGGAGGGGAAAGGTATGAGATACTGATTCGGAGGAAAGTAACTAGCTAGCTCCAGAAGCGGTTCCCCGGAGGCCACTCCAGTAGAGGAGGAGGCAGAGGTAAAGATAGGGACGACCTAGTTGTGCTGTGAGTTACTAAGACAGTCTGTACTTGTTGGTTTGAAGATTGAGGACGTGACGCCTGTGACCATGCCGGAGAAAACCAAGGAAACAGTAAGGGATGAGACCAGCACGTTGTGATGGCAGAGGTGATTCTGGAGGAACCACCGGAGGCCAGGCCTCAAATCAAGTCACCGGAACGGGCACCTGGAGGGTGTAATCTAAATTCATAAGAACTGTGTTAAGGACTTACGTGGAGTACGATGTCGCTGCCGGATGATCGTCATTGTAAAGTCATATTGTGTATATAGTTAACTCAAACTCTCATGTAAGGTTACTCAGGAGTATTTATTGTCATCACTTTATATCCATGTTTTAATTAAAAATAACATTAGTTTGTCTAGGGAGGGGAGAGTGTGGTGCCGGAGGCCGGAGTATCGGAATAGCTGGAAGGTTTAGGTGAATCACTCCTTCGGAGTGATTCTGTGGGGGGATGCTCCGTTGGAGTGGTGCCGGAGGGCCACTCGGAGATCCCTCCTTGGAGCAATCTCAGAGATATCTGGAGGGATATCTTGGAAACTTCGGAGGGCCATAGTGATTCCGGCGCCTGCTGCTAGGGGGCACCACTTAAAGGCACTTCCGGTTTGTAATGTATAAAAGTAAGGGAAGTCCTCCGAGTCCTCAGTCTGTGCTACAGACTCACACAGTTCGCATTGTGATCCCTCCGGAAGTAAGACTCTTAATAGTGAAAACCGTGTATAATCTTGGATATATGTATTGCTTGGCATGTTGAAGGCTTATGATCTGTATCTGTTGATATGATACGGAGTTCTCCAATAAAACAGTGAGTCTCCTAATAAAAGAGAAAGTACTCAAGTGGATGAAGCCGTTTTTTTAATCAATATAATACATACTGCTATCAGAGGTATCATACTCCGAACGAACTATCTCCGACTAAGCACATGAATAGCGATTCATTACAATTGGTGACAGTGGTGGGCCTCACACGGTTTGCATCGTGATCCCTCCAGACTCCGGAAGTGGAAGTAAGACTCTTAATAATGGAAACCGTGTATAATCCTTCTATCAATAGTATTAAAAATCAAGCCAACATTTTTAAGGATAAAAATGTTAATGAGACAAAAAGCATCTATAAAAGTCATTGTTTTAAAATCAAAACCGGAAGTAGGAGGTGACCTTGGTTTGACCCCACAACTGACCAATCAGAGACAATTTACCATGTACCTAACTACTTTTTCCATCTTTGCCTGGGGCACAAACAAAGAACGATTTTTTTAGCCTTACGACAAAAATTAACGACAAACCTGTCCTGAATAGAAATTCCCTTGATTGTTTGTCTTTGACTTTCTTTGTTGTAAGACCCTATTTCAGCTTTGTTTATCTGTCTTAATGTAAAGCGGCCTTGGTGTAGGTGTCATGCCAATGGTTTGATGATTTTGTCTACATAGGAGCTGATTTGTTAAGTAGATCCGTCACAGGCTGAGACTATGGGGCTGTCTGGATTTCCATTTTTGTGGATTTTGGGTAGGGTATAGAACTGAGGAGTTCTAGGGTATTTATTAATGAGACTCTGTTTGCTTTTCTTAGGTAATAAATTCTGTTTTACTAGCAGGTTAATTTCTTTGCTGAGTCTTTTGTTGTCAGCCTTGGTGGTGCCTGAGTGCAGTCTACGATAGAATTTTATATCATGTAGTTGTCATTGACATTCAGCAGCATAACCAGTGGCATTCTATGACAGTGGCTCCTTTGTCTGCACTTTTTATTACTACAATATATCTCCAAGTTGTTGCCCAAATCATGTAAAGATATTCTCTCCCCTGGAGTTAGGTTATCCCAGGTTTTCTCAAGACTTTTTGAGATTTCAACCTGATCAGTGATGGAAGTTGTATTTATAAGCAGTCCACGTAGGCATATTTGCCTGGTGGTGGTGTCCAGCCCATGGATGGTGGGTCAGGTTGAAGAAAAGGAATGTCAGTAGTGGTTTGGGGTGGTGAAGTTTGACAATTCTATAAGGGTTGCTTGACTGCTGACAAAGAGGACAACAGAAAGGGTGCCATGATCCACCATCCCATATTAGTTTATTTAAAGCTATAGCTGGGTAACAAGGTAAATATAATTATAAAAAAAAAACATCTGGTAAACCAGAGGTCTACACTGAGAACAACAGAAAGGGTGAAAACTTGATCAAATCAGGTGGGACTGCTATTCTCTTTATCAGCAGTCAAGCAACCCTTATAAACTTAAGTCAAACTTCACCTTTCACCAAGGTAAGTCTTGTTTAATTTTTATAAAGTTTATGTCTGGTTGCAATGCTGACAAAATAATCACAACAGAGATTTGAAAGCTTGCCTTGTTACCCAGCTGGTAATGACACAATAAAAATGGTAAAATACCTTATTGTGTGCTGGAGGCCATGGTGAGCACTGTAGACTAATTCATGCTTCCATGGTCCTTGTGGATGGATCTCTTGTAGAATCTTACAAAGGTTACTGCAGGGACTTGCTGTAGTACACTTTGGATACAAAGGCACCTCTTGTAGAGTGTGCCTTGAGGTATTTGGGGAACTCCAACTTCCAATAAAGTGTTTTTAGTCCACCTGGACACTGATGAGCAGTCTATCTGCTTTTTGTCCTTACAGATAGATAACCAGAGTTGATCTTTTCTCCCTTCTCTGTAAGGTTTGGTGACTTGAATATAGTGTCTCAAAGTCCTGTAAGGGCATCATGCTCTGTCTGAGTGTTATAGATGTGGAACCTGTCTAAAGATTTGCCCTCCTTTGTATGTTTTAGTGGGGTGTCTACCAGTTACCACCTCATCACTGGTGAATACTATAGAGCTAACCTTGAAGGCATGCAAGGACTGCGTTCTTTGGGCTGTAGCTAATGGTAATGGCAAGACAGTGGTCTATCTACTGAAACACCTCTAAGTTGTCCACACACATCTAGATGTGACCCTTAGATCTTACCATATTGGTCTAACGCTACATAAGTAGATCATAGAGGTTCCAAAAGAAATTCATAGGCTCTATGAATAGGATGTATTTTATTTTATTCACAATATTTCATCCATTTTTCCAAATACTTGTGCATTGTGTTTGTGTGCCCTTGCTCCATGACACCATATACAAGTGTATTGTAGTGGGCATGGCACCCCTTGCTCTAAGGGCTGTAGCTGCTACATCCTTCTTGCAACCAGGTCTAGGTGCCACAGCTCTCCTGCTGTAACAGGGCTGCACTGCCAAATTGGGCATCACCAGTGTTCCCTCCATGCCCTCTGCTAGTGCATTCTGTGCAGCTATTAGTTTTAGGCTGAAAGAAGGGAAATATTGATTGATTGATTTGTTTAACGTCCTAAGGCTGTAACACTTCATGGGAAAGGAGGCAAAGCATAATAGTTATTAGGCCATGGTAGACACAAATCATCTGTATCAGCTCCCCATGGATCAAGTAGCCAGCTGTGGTAGTTTTCTAGTTTATGTGCTAGTCTAGATGCAAATAGGTCTATGCTATGATATCCCCATTTCCTCAGAATCCGTTCAAAGGCTGAGTCAGGTAGTTCCCACTCAGTGTGCCCTGGTGTTCTAGATTCTCCATCTGCCTCTTCATTTTCCTTGCCTGGAATGAGCTGACTTTACCCATAGGTCTTTGCTTTCACAGAATTCCCACATGGTCTTTGCAATATCATCACAGGGTTGGTTTTTAGACCCCCCTTTGTGATTCACATATGCCACTGCCGTTGTGTTGTCTGATATACACCTTACTGTTTCACTGTGTAAGTGTCTGTCATCTGTTTGTAGGCCCAAGAGTACTGCCATACTTTCTTTAATGTTTGTATCGTTTTCCCTTTCCTTCCTTTAGGGATCATAGCCCTCTTGTCCTCTCTTTACCACATACTGCTCTTCAGCCATTGTCTGATGAGTCAGTGATGATAGTAATTACAGGTTTCTGTATTCTGATTTTTCTTCACCCTGTACCTAGCCTCTCTAGCCAGCAGTAGATGTCCTCCTATCCCTCATAGGTGATTTCCATCTTAGCCTCAAAGTTCCCTCTTTTACTTTTCAAGGCTTCTGTCTTGTCTTATTCAAGATGCCTGTAGTAAGCTCCCAATAGTCTAAACCTTTGGAGTAGTCTCCCATAAGGCCCACTAGCCTGGCCACTTCTCTTATATTGACTCGACACATCTTCAAGATTTCTGTTGTGAAGTCTTTTTAATCTTTTCTTTTGTTGGTGTGACAGTCATGGTGGTGGCATGTATGACATGACCAAGAAAATAAGACCGGTCCTTAGGGTAACTACACTTTTGTTGGGGGTGAATTTTGAATCCTAGATAAACTAGCATTTTTTTGCAGCTGTCATGGTTTCTCCACACTGCTGTGCAGTTTCCCCATGAGGGTGTCATCTATATAGCCAAAGCAAGAATGACATTCTTTCTGCAATTCTGCAAATTTAGTAAAAGTTGTTGGTCCATTAGGTAGGCATGTATTAACTAAGCGAATGGCATGTATCATAGGATATCGAACGAGTGGCCGCAGGCCACGAGTTTGATATCCTACGATACATGCCATGAGGTGCCTGTTAGCCCATACCTTACTAAGTTTATTACACGATTAATCAATAAAAAATCAATAAATAATCAATAAAATATCAATAAAAATAAGTTGAAAACAAAAATCCTTCCCCGGCACGCGAAGCCAGCCACCATAGTGTACATACACCTCCTCGCCTGGCAGCGGACAGCGGCAGGGCACACAGCGAAAAATAGTGTATGTACACGATCGGTACACACACCTCATCGCCCGGCAGCGGACAGCGACAGCGCACACGGCGAAAAAAGATGAGTCTCGCTGTTATGTTTGTCTATAAAATACACCTCCTAGCCCGGCAGCGGACGGCGACAGCGCACACGGCGAAAAAAGCTTCTCGCGGCTATGTTTGTGTATAAAATACACCTCGTCGCCCAGCAGCGGACGGCGACAGCGCACACGGCGAAAAAAGATGCGCCCAGACCGGGGCTCGAACCGTGTACCTCACGCGGCTGAGCGCAAAGCGCTAACCACTAGACCACCGCGCCTTCTCCGTTCAAAGCTTCTCGCGGTTATGTTTGTGTATAATACACCTCCTCCCCCGGCAGCGGACAGCGACAGCGCACACGGCTTTGTATCATATCCAGACTTGGTTCGAACCGAGCATTTCTCGTCAGTCCTTGTGGCGCAGTGCATAAGGAGTTGGATTTGGGATGTGAGACTGCAGGTTCGATCCCTACCCTGGCCTGGAAAATTTCGTGGGTTTTAACATGTGACATGTGACATGGACAAGGAGTGCTGATATCCACCTCAGAGAGTGCTGAAATCCACCTCAGAGAGTGCTGATATCCACCTGGGATCTGCTCATAAGGGGTCACACAATATGCAGGAATATCAGAACTGGGATATCCAGGAAAAGCACTGTGAGTCACAGAAATCGTGTAATAAACTGATATAACACCCCTCTCTCCAGGCCAACAGCCTTAGAATTTTATTGGTCCACAGGTTAAACTGTTGGCCCGGACCTGCAGTATGTCAAAAAGCAAGAAAAAGGTCGAAAATTTGAGACTCTAAGATAGGCATGTAAGCATTAATAACACTCACCTGACTTAGTGAGACCCCCTCTTCGCAAAACCCAAGTTGTTAGGGGTTTTCTTTTTGTGATAGTTGTTGAGCTTGCGTTTGTGAGCCTTCTTTCTGTCCCTCTTGTAGTTGGACTCTCCTGCATGGGAGTGCGTGCCTCTCCAAGTAGACAGGGCAAAATCTCTATTCTACTAACCATGATGGTTGCCTTATATTCAATGGGTGGTTTTTTTCCCCAGAGAATCCAAATCTGTGATTTAAATTCATTCCCTCACATGTTTCAACATTGATAGAATATAGGAAAAGAAACCCTAAGAACTGATACTACAATGTTAGAGATAAGTTCTACTTCTGGTTACACCTCATTTGTGGCATTCAAAAAAGATGTATGGTCAGCATCATACCCAAACCAATCTTAACTCTAACTAAGGTTATCCCAAGCTACAAGGAGACTCTTGTGTGCAGGCCATGCACAAGGTGTGCCTTGTAAGGGACCAGTCCCCTTGAGTTTTGGGTGCGCCTTATACGTGGGTTTTTTCAAAATTCCAATTCAGAGGAGATTGGTGCGCCTTCTGTGCGAACCAGCCTTCTCTGAGTTGTGGGTGCGCCTTCTACGTGGGCTGCGCCTTCTACGCAAGAGATTACAGTAGTTTTCAAAGAAATAGGTTCTAGCAATAAGATTTTACCATTTTGAAAATATTCAGTTTAGCCTAATTAGCATAATTTATGGAAAACGTTAATTAATTAGGTATTTTCACTTTTATTCTCATAAAAAATATGAAGATATGGGAATAAATCAATGAAACTTGGTAGACCCATGCTTGATGATAAGGAGAATCATATGAAACTTGGGCCCTTTCAGTACAGCACCTCAATCCAATATGGCTACCATGTTTCTGTATGGCTACCATCTAAACCTTCGAAAAGCTGTATCTTTGCTTCTAGTTAACTTACAAACGCAAATGAAAATGCTACGAGTACTATAGATTTTGATGCGACCATTTTTGAGATGATCTGTGGCAGCCATTTTGGATTTGGAATGATTTTTCTCTCAAAGACCTGAAAAAAATCCAGATTTCCACTATGAAATCTAAAAGGATATGGATAACTAATGATGAATGCATTATTCCTGATAGCAGCTATTAGAAATACAGTGCAATCTGACAGTCTGGTACAATATGGTGTAGTTTGGTTGCCATAATGGGTTTATTCCTGAAGGCCTGCATGTCGCTTTCTGTATTATGTCTGGATATTCTCCCTGTAAAGTGGGAGCTTTGCGATCAGTGCATGAAGGCTAACATCATTGGGACCTTTCATGACAGAAATTGATGAACCAGAATTATGAAAGGCAAGTAAAATATCAAGTTGTCTTCATAATTGTTGGGGTATGTTGGCAGCCTATATTCATACATATATACATGGGCCATCACAATATGTATGGGCCAAGATAACCAATACAAAAACATAGAAAACCATTATGAATATTACAAATGAACCATTTTCAGAAAGATATATGGTACAAAAAATAAGAATACACCCTTATCTTTCGATTTGGGTTTTACCTAATTAGCATAATTTGTGCAAAAAAACATTTTTTTATTTGTCCTTCTTTCTTGTATATATTATATGCTTAGATACGTTTCTTAGATTTGCAAATGTATCTCATAGGAATAAAATTACACAATTACCTTGCCTTCTGGGTTGTACCCAATTAGCAGAACTTATGCAAATCCATGATTAATTGGATATTTCAATCATTATCCTCATATGTTTGATCATTTGGTCCATTATAATCATGAAAACCATGATAAGATGCATTGCACACATCACACACATTTCTCATATTGGGGAAAAAATGGAAGCAACTTCCATATGGTAGATCCAACAGAACAATGACCTTAGCTACCGTAAACTCCCGCGTAGAAGATACGCTGCGCGTATAAGACGCACCCCAAACTCAGCACATGCATTTTCGCGTATAAGACACACATTTTAAGGCTGAAATTTGTAAGATTAGTACATTTCTATAGTAAAATTACCCCTCGTATAAGACACACCCCAAACTTGAAAAAATCCTATAAGACCCCCCAGGCATTTGTTTGGTGTAGAGGACGCGTCTTATACGCGGGAGTTTACGGTATATGTAAAGTGGGTGGGTACATACTTCCACCCGGTGAGTGAGTCCAGTACTTGTCGTTGTTGAACACATGCCAATACTGTGCTGCATGAGAATTAGTCACATCTTTAGGGTCTGATTTCCAGCTCTCTAGACCAATTTTCTGAGGTCAAAAACACTGTTGAGGAAGTTGGATGTCAGGATGAGTAACCACCATGTATACATATTCAATATCACACATTTGATTTTTATTTCCTTACTAAAAGATGGTTCAAGATGATTCTATATATGTGTTATTGGATAAAAAAAGAAAGGGTGGAGCTCTACATCAAATAGCCATAGTGGGTGTATGAAGCTTGACAGGGTTGTCCTCCCGAGTAAGCTAGTTGTATTTATAATGATTTACCTCCAATAATTAGGCCTATTGCCCCATTTCTTACTTCTGGGGACCAAAAACCCTTAAAAGGGCGCCTGTTTGCCCAAGTAATATTAAGATTATTTGAGACTTACCTGTAAGTTGAGGTATAATCAGGATTATACCGAGGGAACCTGGCGGTTCAGGGAATACACGAGAGAAGGTTCCGCGCATGCGCAGTCAGTCCTTAAGAGCCTGTGAAGGGGGGTCAACTAACTAATACCTAACCTTACTAGGGGTAAATTCCAAAACCACCCCCCTTATTAATTAATCTGAGACATCATGATTAACCGAGGGAGGGAGCGGTAGGGCGTGTATTCCCTGAACCGCCAGGTTCCCTCGGTATAATCCTGATTATACCTCAACTTACAGGTAAGTCTCAAATAATCTTAATATTATCCCTCGGGAACCTTCAGCGTTTCCGAGAATCCACGAGAGTTTCAGAGCAATTGACTACCCTGAACAGAAAACACAACAACGTATTTACATTCAACTTGTATTGTCTGTGACCATATTAAAGTGGTAATGTGGAAGAAAATATATATCCACATATGATAACAACTTGTCTATAATAAGTCTAACTTGACTTATACACCCAATATGTCATCTTAAGATGCCAACAACCATAACAGTTCTAAACTTACAAAGTTCAAATACTCGCAAGAGTAACTTTCCAGCCTTACAAAAGGTAACTTCATTCTACGCCAGAATGGCGTTACCCTCGACAATGTCTTCTATTGGTTTGTGATAAAACCGTGCAAATGAAACTGACTGGCGCCACCCAGCCCGTTTCATTAGCAGGTTTAAGTTGCCCCCCACCCTGAGGAGCCCCGACGCTGAGGCTCCTCGGGTTGAGTGCAGCTTGTACTGTTGCACGTCTATGCCTGATAATGCAAGTACGCCTAACACCCATCTTGATAGAGTGTCCCGACTTATCGGTAGATGTGGTTTTATATAACTAATAAGCAACTGCGATTCTTCAGATCGAATTGCCCTTGTTCTTTCCAGGTACTGTTCCAGGCACCGTACCACACACACCCTAGGGTTTTCGTCAAACTTCCGAAGTACCAGTGTGTTCAGCGGATCACCTTGCCGGTTGCTTTTCAGTAGTTTCGTCATGCGGAACACTGCTTTGTCCTTAACAGACATGTTTTTGATTGACAGATTCACTATGGTCTGTCCCCTCTGGGATGTCACGAGAAGTAGTAATACGCTCAACTTCATCGAGAGTTTCTTAAGTGAGACTGTTTCATTGTCCCACTGCTGAATGACATCAAGTACCTTACGGACGTCCCAAAAGGTGTGGTAGCGGGGACCCGGCGGATTCATTTCATACGCTCCTTTGATCAACAGCTTGACTACCTGATGTTGTCCCACTGGTTTGCCATTGACATAATTGCAAACCGCAGAGAGAGCACATCTGGCTGCGTTCAGGGCCTGGTAACTTTTCCCCTCTCTTTGCAGTTTTGAAAGGAACTGACACACTTGCTGAATAGTAGGCTGGAGCACTGGAATGCCCCTTTCCACGCAGAAAACGCACCAGTCTTTAAGATAAGTCGTATATGACTTCCTAGTGGCAGGTCTCCTGGCATTAACTGCCAGCTGAATAGTATGACTGTCAAATCCCCTTTTCACCAATTTCTTCTTCAGAAGGAACGATAGACCACCAACGGGGTAGTTTGTAGCCTTAGCTTGTTCGCGGGCTCTCCTGGATGACACAAGTTTCCTCTGTCTCTCCTGAAGCGAAGTCTTCTCCAATTGGTGCGTTGGAGCCCGCCGTACCACGGTTGACCCGGCCAATCGGGGGTGACCAGAATCGCTTGTACCCTCTCCAGTCTGATCCTTTGAATTACGGGTCCCAACAGACTGAAAGGAGGAAAAATATACATGTATTTTCCCCTCCATGAGATGGACAAGGCATCTTTGTCCCAGGCGCCAGGTTGTGGCCCCCAAGACACAAAACATGGCAATTTAGCGTTAGCACGAGAGGCAAACAAATCCACTTCTGGTGTGCCAAAAATTTTGCAAACCTTCTTGAAAATTTTTGGACTCAGTTCCCATTCCAGATCTGGTGAAAAGTGTCTTGACAGGTAGTCTGCCAACACATTTTCCTTTCCTGGTATGTGGTTGATGGTCAACCACATATCCCTCTCGGCACACCAGTCCCAGATTTGCTTTGCCAACTCGTTGCATTCAACCGATTTGATTCCACCCATTTTTCTGACATAAGCCAAAGCAGTAGTGTTATCAGTACGAATTTTGACATTGACCCCATGTTCTGGTACCAATGCTTGTAATCCTAATTGGATTGCCATCAACTCATGGATGTTACTATGAAGGTTCACTTCCTCCTCCTTCCAAATACCCTTGGTGGTTGTCTCACCCCTGTGAGCCCCCCACCCAGTGCCTGAAGCGTCGGTGATGATTTCAAAATCAGCACCCTCGTTTCTGATCTTTTTGGAAGCAGTCGGAAGGTTTTCTAACCACCAGTTGATGTCATCCATACCATGTGAACCCACAATCATTTCTGCATCAAAATTCCCTTTATTTTGTTCCAGCGCTAGGTTCTTTTCTCTCTCAAGACCCTTGATATGTGCCGGCCCATACTGCACTCCTGCAGAATAGGCCGTCATCAGACCAACAATACCAGCAATATCCCTTATTGTGTAAGGCTTGGGACCATTAGCCAAGTTCCACACCGCCATGTTGAACTTGTCTATCTTGTCCTGTGTGGGTCTCACGGTCATAGTCTGTGAGCTCAACAGGAACCCCAAAAACACAATTTCTTGTGTAGGCGTAAATACTGATTTATCAGGATGCACCACAAACCCTAGAGAATCTAACTCTTGTCCAAGCCTGTCAGTAGTAACCCTACACTGTTCTGCTGTATCTCCCAAGATAAAGGAGTCATCAATGTATTGAAAACACTCATGACCTCCCTCTCTCAGGTTGGAGAAGACTGGATTTAGAATTTTTGTAAAAATTCTAGGGGCACAGGCCAAACCATTGGGCATGCCCTGGAACTCATACAAGATTCCTTTCCAGTAGAATCTCAGGAACTTCCTATCCTCTTTTGACACCAAAACAGAATAGTAAGCATCCTTGAGGTCAATGGATGCCATAAAGCATCCAGGCCTCATCATTTCAACAGCCGTGTTTAAACTTGTCATTTTAAAATGTGTGTACTCTACACTCTCATTCATTTTTGACAGATTCAAAATTAATCTGTACTCGCCATTGGGCTTGGGCCTTACAAACACGTTAGAAATGAATTGACCTTGAGCTGGTTCCACAGGAACTATGACACCTTTTATGAGCAACTTGCCAATCTCATTGTCAACATGCTCCTCTTTCTCTGATCCCAGATCATAAGGGAAAGGCACCATTTGTTGAGTTGGTTCCAACTCCTCAAAAGGTATCTTCACCCCTTTAACCATGTCCAGGACCCACGGGTCACTAGTTATCATGGACCAGCGGTCTATATATCTAGCAATGCTACCAGCGACAAAATTCTGAGCAGAATGATTGAACTGTAGGGGACTTACCTGCCCTGCTAAGGACCCTACTTCTGAAAACCCGAGGTTTGCTTCGCCTTCGCTGCACTACCCGCTGCTGCTGGCGCTGGTGCCCTGGGCCTCGGTCCATTCATCCTTGGTGCCACATTGTGACCAAACTGGGGAATCACGAATGGGAACCTCATACCAGCTAACGGGTTGAACCCCCTGGGCTGATGCTGATGCCTCTGCTGGGGAAACCCCCGCCGGCGCTGCTGTTGCTGGCCTTGTTTGAAGCTACTCTTAGCTTTCCCTGGCGCTGCATGTTGCTGTGCTGGTTTCTCAAGTTTTTCGGCCATCTTGTGTGCTGAGTCCACAGTTTTGATTGCCTCCTCGAGATTACCTCCGAATAAGAACTTCGGGTCATCTCCACCATCCTTGAGGAAATGCTCCCCATATTTAGCCACTACCATGGGCTTGAGTGCCTCCGTTCTACGAGCAGTGATGGCCTTGATCGTACTGACAATCAACTTCATACAGTCCCCAAAAGCCTCACTCAGTTCATCCAACTGACTGTCCTTATCACCTCGAGATATCCACAGGTCCATAATCGGCACAAATGCCAGCATGGCCTTTACCAGGTGCACTTGCAACTTCTTCAATGCTTCCTCACGTTTGAGAAACTCAGAGTTCTTGCTTTTATTAATTAGAACCTTAAGGACTGGTTCTAACTCCGGCACCACCAATTGGCCAGCCTTCTCCGGCTGTGGGTACTTGCTGTGCAACGTTTCCAGGTCAGACCTGGTCCTCTTTTCCTTGAACATTGAGTTCAGAAAATCTGCCACAAAGGGTCTGATATCCTTTCCTTTCTTCCCTTTCTCTTGTTCCTGCTCCACACACTCTTTCATGAGGTTGTAAAGTTTACCGGAAGGTTTAGGCTCCTCCTTAACCTCCTCAACTTCCTCATCTTCTTCCTCTTCCGAGGGGTCAGTGGGTGTTTGCTTCACAGCTTGCATCAGTAGACTGCCCAAGAATTGGCCCATCATTGCCGATGTGTCCACATTCTGGAACAAGGATTGGAAGTCAAATCCTTGAGTACCAGAAGCCCCTGCAGTAGATTGGGTTGAAGTACCTGAAGTACCCTCCATAGGAGCCGTAGTCGTAGTACCTTCCGTACCAGCATGACCAGCCCCTGACGTGCCAATGGTCTCATTGGAGTCATGCATCTGAATGTCAGATCCATCCTCACTTATAGTATGTTTCCTCCTAGTATTTGGACCTTTCTTGCCCTTGTTTTCCTTCTGATCACTCATGGTGAATCTGTAAGAAACAGGACCCAGAGTCACTAAAATTTAAACACTACAGTGTTAAAATAGGAAGAATCACAATTCAAGTTAATAGTTAGAAGAAACTAACCTCAACTGTAATCAACATCAATTGAACAGGCCCAGTAATGCCGATCGCTAAACCAAAACTTCCGGTAATGCCGATCGCTAAACCAGCAAACCACTGCTTCAGTTTGTCAGTTTATGGTCAATCGGTCCCCGTAGCGGTCGTGTGCTCGTCTCCGTCTTAACCGAAAGACACGCCGAACCCAGCGGCAAAGTTTTCCGCCGCTCGGTCAACGTACCGGGCGCGCGCTGGTCTCCGTCTTAACCGAGAACCACGCCGAAACCAGCGGCAGAGTTTTCCGCCGCTCGGTCAACGTACCGGACGGGTGCTAGTCTCCGTCTTAACAGAGAAACTCGCCGAAACCAGCGGCAAAGTTTTCCGCCGCTCGGTCAACGTACCGGGCGCGCGCTGGTCTCCGTCTTAACCGAGAACCACGCCGAAACCAGCGGCAGAGTTTTCCGCCGCTCGGTCAACGTACCGGGCGGGTGCTAGTCTCCGTCTTAACAGAGAAACTCGCCGAAACCAGCGGCAAAGTTTTCCGCCGCTCGGTCAACGTACCGGGCGCGCGCTAGTCTCCGTCTTACCCGAGAGACACGCCGAACCCAGCGGCAAAGTTTTCCGCCGCTCGGTCAACGTACCGATCGGGAAAACTCGCATTTATTGGCGAAAAACAGACCAAATGCTCGCCAAATGCCCGCAATGACCACCTGGGGGTGGGCAAAGCAGTGATTTGCCCTAAAAAGGGGCAAAATTCCACTCTGTTTACACCAGGGGGTGTAGATTGAATGAAATGTTGACGACCGTGAAAACCAAGATGGCCGCCTCGGAGGAGGATCGGCCCGGTCGTTGAAAACTGCTCTAAACTCAATTATACGAGCAGAAAGGGCAAACAAAGCATTGCCCAAACAATCTATACAGTAAAATTAGTCTGTAGGGCGAAAATCCGCCCCCAGAGACAACAAATTATATCCTTACAGCTCGAAATGGCTAAGGGCTCTTGCAGACCAGAGAGACGCTGTCAACTCGGAAATCCAAACTGGCTGCGCATGCGCGGAACCTTCTCTCGTGGATTCTCGGAAACGCTGAAGGTTCCCGAGGGATAACCATTATACAATACTAATAATATCAGGGATGAAAGCTGGGGATGACAAAAAAAGCCTGAAAATGTGAAATACTTATTTTACTGAATATGTATCTGGAAAAAGGTCATATTATGGTTATATATTCTTATGCTACTGCCTAGGATCTATAGCAAAGACACATACCCACCCTAATGACGTTTTGGGGGGAAGAGAGAAAACACAGCAATAGTTCCTCTATATGTCACACACCATGCCTTCATCATGGTGATGTCATAGGTAACCAGCAGACAAGAAGTCAAAAGTGAGACTCCTACCCATGAGCCTCCTCCAGTGTCCTCTCCCTGCAGCAGACATGTGCCACCACAGTACACACTGTTACAGTGGCACCATGCACATACTTACACCCCCACCCCATCTCACTCCCCTTGCACTCTTTAACCACAGTCACCTGAGTGGGATACATGCACCTAGAGGCATACTATGTTTGGAGTAGTAGGTCACCACCTACTCAATACTCAGGCCTCCCAGGACAAGTGCTGACAGTAAAGGATTCTTAGTACTTAAGCTATATACAGCCAGGCCAGCAGCTGTAAACCACTGTCAAGCTGTCAGCCAGGCCTAACTCTATGGGCAGGCTGACCAGAGGTGGCTGTCACACAGCCCCACAAGGAGATCTGGGTGGGTGGCTGGGGTAGGGACTTAAGAACTATGGCAGGTCAAGTCCAGGTCACCATGGTTACTAGGGTAGGTGGAGTGTGGTGGGGGGTAGGTGTTAACCACAGCCAGGCCTCTTGTGTGAGGCCTGGTCTAGGAGAGGGGTGTGGCATAGTTGGGGTACAGTAATAATGATTTCTGGAGATTATAATTTTTGATTTTTTCTGAATTTTTCAAAAGGCCTGGCAATCATCCCTGTAATATGCATTATTTGGGTAAAAAGACCAGGGTATTTCTACTTCTGCTCTTTCAATTTGACACTGTACCTCTTATACTTGACCGATTTACACGATTTTCCATCATATTAAAGTAGATATTAAGGAAAGTACGGCCACATAGATGATAGTTTGATTAGTTGAATAATACAATATTTTATTCACAAAAATAAAGAGAAAATGTTTAGAAAAAAACATACTTTTGCCTGCCTGAGTAACCAAGGCACATCCAATGTAATCCCACTGTGAACCAGTCTACAGATTTCTGACACACTAGTGTTATATACCAGGTGAAAGGGGAGATGTTGGGCCATAATGTAGGAATATGAAATAATGGGGGAGCAACCGCTGCTAGAAATTAGGGTATGTGTAAGGAAAGCAACTTTCTTTTATGGAAATTAACATGAAAATTGAGGTAATTTTGCTTACATTTCCCTTCATAATACAAAATAAACAACTTAGAATATACCCTAAACTACCGAAATCACTGCCAATATATATGTATTCCTATTAGAAACCCCCAAAGCAACAACCTGCCACCATAATCTTTTGGAAATAATGGCTCTTAGTAAAAAAAAACAACATTTGTGGTTACTCAGGCAGACATGTTTGAGGGCCATACACATTTGGATGGTTGCCATGTCAACCATTTTCATATTTGGATAATGCCAGTCCACACTTTTATAGTTTAGCTCATATATATTTACCACAAAATCTATTATAGTAACAATTTTCAGGAAACTCCAAAGTTTCCTGAAAACACCACCTCCAGCGTCTGTGCCCACCTTTAGTGAAAAGAGGCCTTATAGGTCCTCCACTAGAACCTGGCAAGGCTGACAAAGGGCCTATCTAAGAGATCTCAGTGGGACTCTTATGGCTATGGTCAGTGGTAAGACCAAGGCACCAATTATACCACACATGGACTTACCTATGGACACTGTCTTCCAAAGTGATTTATTGTGGTGTTAATGTACCCACTGTCTCCTGTTCTGAGGACAAGACTAGATTTTATGGACCTTAATGACATTTTCAAAGAGTTTAGGCTGACCTCCTCCTGTAGGTGTCAATAATACCATTAACGGAGACCCTAACCTGCCCTGATCACCTAACAAAATGGGGGCTGTGGGGCTCTTATCTCTCCAACAGCTCATAACCCTCAAACAGGTACACATTTGAAGGTTAAGAGCAACCACAGGATCTTATCCCTCAAACATGTGTCATAAGCCTCAAACACTCTTGCCCCTCAAATGCTCTTGTCCCTCAAATGCTTTTATCTCTCAAACGTTTTTATACCTCAAATGCTCTTATCCCTCAAACGCATGATACATATTTCCTAGACCCATACAATTATAGAATGGTGGTGCCTCCTTGGAACCTCCTGATGCCTCATGGCCAGTTCTGGCATAAGCAGATCCAGGAATTTGAAAATAGAGGTGTCTACCCAAAGGTACCCTGGATGATGTACACAGTATGGAGCATGACACCTTTAAAAAAGGTGCATTTAAGGCATCTTCTTATGCATACTGATTTATAACCTAGCTAGGGGGGCGAGTTTGGGGGCAGATATAGCCCTTTATTAGTGTAGTTCATTTGTAATATTCATTATGTTTTTCTATGTATTTGTATTGGTTATCTTGGCCCATACATATCGTGATGGCTGCCAACATACCCCAACAATTGTGAAGACAACTTGATATTTTATTTGCCTTTCATAATTCTGGTTCATCAATTGCTATCATGGAAGGTCCCAATGATGTAAGCCTGCTCCTTCATGCACTGATCGCAAAGCTCCCACTCTACAGGGAGAATCTCCAGACGTAATACAGAAAGCGACATGCAGGCCTTCAGGAATAAACCCATTATGGCAACCAAACTATACCATATTGTACCAAACTGTCAGATTGCACTGTATTTCTAATAGCTGCTATCAGGAAAAATGCATTCATCATTTATTATCCATATCCTTTTAGATTTCATAGGGGAAATCTGGATTTTTTTCAGGTTTTTCAGAGAAAAATCATTCTAAATTCAAGATGGCTGCCATCTCAAAAATGGTCACATCAAATTCTATGACCCCAAAATAGTACTCGTAGCATTTTCATTTGCGTTTGTAAGTGAACTAGAAGCAAAGATACAGCTTTTCGAAGGTTTTGGCGGGTTGGTTTGGTTGATTTTATGTCCACTAATAGTACTTAAAAGTTAGCAGACATTTCTGTAGTTTGTGGACATTAAGTCCTATTGTTTCTGTTTGGACAGGTATTTCAAAGCTGCTTGTCCAGACAGCTAGACAGGTATTTTTATGCTGCTTGCCAAAGCCAGCAGTGACCGTATCTATGAATGACCAAATCTATGAGATGAATGACCGAATCTATGAGGAGGGGTGAGGGGGAAAACTGCTACCGGGGCTTCATTCCCCTAATCTTTTCGAAGGTTTCAATGGTAGCCATACAGAAACATGGCAGCCATATTGGATTGAGATGCTGTACTGAAAGGGCCCAAGTTTCATATCATCAAGCATGGGTCTATCAAGTTTCATTGATTTATTCCCATATCTTCATATTTTTTCAAAATTTACAAGAATAAAAGTGAAAATACCTAATTAATTAACGTTTTGCATAAATTATGCTAATTAGGCTGAACTGAAAATTTTCAAAATGATAAAAATCTTATTGCTAGAACCTATTTCGTTGAAAACTAGCCATTTTAGAATAACTGTAGTCATGTGTTGCATCCTTCTCAAGCTTAATTAGGTAATTTCACCTATCTAATTAGATATGCAAATTAGGGGCCTTAATATGCAAAATCCAGAATGGCCCCATGCAAATTCGGATTCTCTGGAAAAAGACTGAGTAGGAACCACCCATTGAATATAAGGCAACCATCATGGTTAGTAGAATAGAGATTTTGCCCTGTCTAAAGAGGTATGGCATTGCTTCTTGAATTTGTTGACATGTTTGTCTTTCTTTTCAAGTTTCTCCATAGCCGAGATGATGTCATCTCCACCTAGCCACTTTGGTGTTGGAGGATTTTCAGGTTGGCTACCTTCTCTGACAGCTCCAACTTTTGGACGTCCCACCTGAAGTTGGTCATGTCAAACATGGTTCTGATCATGACAATGTTAGCATACATTGTGTCCATCACCATTTTCTTGAAGTCTCCGATTTCTCTGTAATGGCAGGGTTGGTATTCTGCTTGGCCCAGAACTTCTCAATGGCAGCGGCCTGTCTTGCATGGCAGTCATAGTGGCGGACATGTTCGACTGTAACTCAGCCATGTGTCTGTCCGGCGTGCAAGTGTTAGCATTTGCTGTGTGCTTCAGCGAGTGGTTCAGCTGTGGTACTCTTAACCCTGGCACATATGCCTGTCTGGGGAATCTCTCCCTTTTTGTCTTGATGAATGTCAAGTCAAATGAGGGGCCACAAGCCTTCTTAAAGATGTTGACAAATCTTTCAGAGAGGTCTTCATTTGTAGGATCCCCAGCCTCTACTTCGCCATCAAGGCTCTTGTAGTAGGGGTCCAAGTGATTGCCTGAATCTGGACCACCTACGCCAATGTTGTGGTCAGCGCCTTGGTGAGTGCCTTGGTCCCCATCTTGGTCACTTTTTCACTACTGACTTTGTGCTTTTTGCACTTGCTGACCACTATATTAAGAGCATAGATGACCATTAGACTTCCACTAGGTCCTTTAATCCCAGATGGAGGACCTTTATCTAAGGGATAAAAGGACCAAGTGAGAGTCTAATGGTCACCTATGGAGTTTATACCATAAAATAAAATATTTTTACCTTATAAACCCATAAAAATCAATGTTATTTGTTGTGAGTCGATGTCACCCTTCCTCTGCCATATTGGTTTCTAGGCAAGTGGACTGGACTGCCTGGAAGCAAAGTGTTACATTGACGTGTGTCTCAGGGGCATTTTCATAGAACTGCTGCTAAGTAGCGTGCACACCTTGCGGAATTGCTTCAGACCATAGGCCAACGTAACAACTTGTGTCTTGCCTCTATAAACCAACCACCTTCAATGCAGTCAACACTACGGTGAAAATTTCCACTGATTCGATTACTCTATCTTCAATCCTGTTAAATATACAAGTCAAATTATTGAAAATGAAGAGGTATGTGATAGATTTTAATGATCAGATTCATCCTCTGTACGCATTAAGCTCCTACTGCTATGGTTTTTTTAATATTGACTTAAATATATTGCTGTCAACTTGCTGTCATGTCTTCTCATTCCAAGTGTCAACATGGGTTCATTTAACGCATACTATTCGAACTTCATTATCAGCTGTCGGCACTGTAAAATCGTTCAACAACGTGATAACCATGGTATAACCACTACTATACAGATTTTCCCTTTGTGTGGATTTTGTCTTTGAACATACTCATCATGTATTTCAGTTGATTATTAGAGTCTGACCATAGGTGTGTCAGCCATGGAAGTGCCAGCGGTGTCACCATGGTCAGCGACAGAGCCCTGGTCAGTTATGCTGCCCTTGTTGCATGACACAGATGTTGACCTATTTGATATGAGGACCAAATTCTTCACTAAAAATGGACTCATAGTTAGTACATCATAACCAGTGTTGCAGTTGTCATCTACTATTTTGAAACCCAGGTTGAAGCCATGCCACAAATAGTCTTTCTCAGAAGTGGTGAGGTCAGGGATAGTCGTACCCGTACAAATAAGTATCAACCCGACAAGGTTTTAAATCCAACCACTTACCACTAATTGTGTGTCTGCAACTACAAAAACCAGCTAAACAGTCACTGTAAATATCAGTAGTAGGACAGGCATTGCGGGATATGGTATAAATAGGTATAGTCAGCAGATTTCGAGGAAAAAGCTCTTTCCTCATATATGTTTGAATCATCCAAAATGTGTGGTGAATTTTCTATGTTTGCGCTATGATCCACCCCAGAAGAAATCGCACTAAAGGCTTCTGGGCATTGATGTGTGGGAAAGCTCTCCCCTATCAAGTCACAATTGGGTTCATTTGAGATTGAGGTGGAGGGCACTGACGTTCATTTTTCACCTTTTTCTCCCCCCTCTGAAGATTTGCACTTGCCAGCAATATGACCAGAGGATTTGCAATATTTGCAAACATGGAAATGCTACATGTGGTGGATTTACAGCCCTCTGGTGAGAAATTGTAATTGTTACATGCATTGGTAGTTGGCTTAGAACCTATGGACTTGGACTTAGACTTGTACTTGTCAGCACCCCATGTGTTGTCATAACAGAAACTGCCTGAGCGTCTGCCAAAACTTTAGTACCCATTTCCAAAGCCTTTTCTTTCATCACTTTGTCATACTTTATCATAGCCTCTGGCTTATAGAGATGTGTCTCATTTTTCTTTACCAGGAAGATAAGGTGCTCAACAAAATGGAGGGGTTTCTTTTTCTCACGCAGTAGATGCTTTATCTGGTTGAGGCAAGTCAACACTAACTGATCCATAGATTTAATGGGCGCTTCCCCTTCAGCAAACAATTCTGAATCATATTTACCATGCTTTTTATGAGACTTCTTACCACGGCAGTGATGACAACGACTTTTCTTACCCCTGTTCCTACTCCTACTTGCACTACTTGAAGATGAGGACGAAGATCTAGTTGACCACCCGTCCGACCAGGTAGATTTTGCCGATGATGAAGACAAAGACCTTACTGAGGACAGAGACCTCCTGCGTGACATTTTGGAGCTGTGTGAACTGCTGCGGTGAGACTTACTTGATTTGGGAACATCGATTTTTGCTGCCAAATTGGCCACAGCTTTTGCGGTGGTTCGCATTGCCTCCTTCTACTTGGCCAACGCGATCGTTAAAAGCCTTGACTGTTGAACCATACAAATCCACATCTGGGAGAGGAGACAGATTCCTGAGACTGAATTTTAGCTTTTTAAGTGACATGACTTTGGACTTGGGACGGTTACTTTGCAAGCTTGCATATTGATTTGAGCTCGCCCTTGACGATTGTCGCAACATAACTCCACAAAAAACAGTGGAGAAAGTGAAGTGGGTTGTTCATTTAATGTTGACAAGTTCAAAGTGAGAGTTTGTTATCTAGAATTACATCATCAGTTGATACGGTTGCTACGGCAACAACCGAAACGAGAATGTCACGCATGCTCAGTTATACCCGTAACCCGGAAGCGTTACAAGCCGTCACCATGGTCAGCGATAGAGCCCTGGTCAGTCATGCTGCCATTGTTGCACGACACAGATGTTGACCTATTTGACATGATGGACTCAGACCAGCTCAAAAGCACTTGGTGGTATTGGTCTTATAAACACCGCTTAACAAAGTTTATCTATGCCAAAAGGAAGCCAACAATAACAGGACTGTTGAGATCTATATCAATGGTCTTAAAAGTTTGTAGAAATTCTGGAACAATTTGATGTAAATATTCTTTGATGCTGGGATGTATGTTGCTGCTGTGGGATTGCATGCTGAACTGATTCATTATGGCATGGTGGATCATGGCACCCTCTCTGTTGTGATTATTTCATCAGCATAGTAACCAGACATAAAGTTAGACTTAAATTGAATAATTTGGAATCATCATATGTGAGGGTAAAGGTGGAGAGTTTGACTATTGTGTCGAGGTGGAGGGCTGGTTGTTTTCTGAAGTGCGTTTTTTGGTGGGTTTCTGTGATAATTGGTCTTTTAGTTCTTTGTGGCTTCAGGTTGTTCCCTTCAGGATCTCTGTGGCCTCTGCTGTTGTGCATTTTGTGTTCATGAGGTCACTGTGTTCATTTATTAGAAGTTTTGTAGCTCTGTCTTTCCAATAATCTCTAAGGAGCTATGGTCTACATCTGGAATCTGGGCTGTAATAGACGGTTGGAGGCCTCTAGGGGCCATGTGGTTTTCAATGTGATAATTCAGGTGTTTGGTGTTGGTTGGAACTAGACCCACTTTCCTTTATGATTTATACCATGGGGCGGTATGGTTGGTAAATCTAACAGTGGTTTTAAACTGCTGAGGGGCTTCTTTTTTGGGTTGTTTCGCTCTGTAGTTGCTACGGCACTATAAAAAAATGTTTCTTCTATTAGAAAAGGGTGAAACTGGTCTACCGTAATCTCCCGCGTATAAGGCGCACCCCCTTTTTGTTAATTTAGTACTGTTCTATAGTGAAAATACCCCCCCTATAAGGCGCACCCCAAACTCAAGGCAATGTCCCTCCCACGTATAAGACTCAGCAGCATTTTGTTTGGCGTATAAAACGCGCCTTATACGCGGGAGATTACGGTATATCAACAAGCACTGACGTAATCAGAACATCTCAGTTCTAGGAAAGGTGGGTTAAGAGCATATCAATATGACAGAAATGCCATGGGTTAGAGACAGCTTATATTTTTACCTCAAGTTGAATACGACAGCCCCATAGGTTTAACCAAGAACCTCTGTATCACACCCCCCAGTGATAACCATTCCCTGTATCACACTGCCAGGTAGATCATTGCAAATGGTCACATAACTAATGATGAAATGATAACTATTGCACAATAAATGACTTTTTGAACATTTCTGACAAAAATAACTCGAGATAAATACAACGGAGCACTCGATTTGGTCCCCAGTGAGGGTTATCACACTCGGCGAACACTGGGGAACAATTCTTGTGCACCTTTGTCTATGTATCATACTTAGGGCCTCGAATACTTGAATATCAAAACATGAGGTGCCCAAAATTTCTCTTTAGTGTTTTATAAGTTTTTTGCGGAAACAGAATTAAGTTATTAAAAGCGGTCCCTTGGTACTCCTTTTAGAAATCTTCTCATGTTCACGGTTTTACTTTGCATTGGGAGAGAAAAATATTCACCTTATTTGAACTGTCAACATTGCAAAGTAAGACCCTCCCCCTCCCCATATAAATGGTAATTTTTTCCTTCAATTTTAACATATCCCCCCGGTAGGCATCTCAGGAACTGTCTTTTTGAAGACAAAAATCTCGGAATTCTGAGATCTCTCAAGACATTTCACACCCCTAGGACCTATATGTCAGTCGATCTTTCAAACCAATAGACAAGTCTCAAATTGTTTGCAGGGGCGTGGCCAGGTGACCAGAACGAGGTCTGTGTCCGTGGGCCCTTTCCCGCCCTTCCCTGTCCACTGTGAGTGCATACTTAGTCCATGTGACCCGGTCTCTGTTCATGACTGTTCCGAATCAATTTGATGACAGAAAACATCACTTAACACCCTCCCAATTGGTGAAATGAGTTTAATTGCATTGATGTGCCAGTGCAGCCTACGTTTGATATCTGGTAAGACAATCATGGACTTTGAAGTCTACAATATGGTCTATAACAGGTCAATTTTTCAGAAACCACGGTGAAACCTCAAGGATAGATCAGGGTAATCAAACTTCACTCTGTTTGGCAGTAATTGATGTTAAATGCCTCGAATGTTATCTAAAATACCTGATAAGAAAGCAGGCCTTCAGGGGCTCCATAGGTTAGTACTGGAAAAGAGGAGGGCGGGAAAGGGGCTTCCGACACAAGCCTTGGTTTGGAAGCTGCTTAATTATTCATGACCTGCTATATTAAGACTTCCGTATTGTCATGTACTCCTGTTAGGATTGTTCAGCTTATATTCAGACATTTCCACTGAAAAAGGGTATCCTTCCAATATCACAGTATTACTCGTGTTTAGAGCGCTCCATGCATATAAGTAGCACCCTGAGCTAAAGGAACGGCCATAGGATGCACCTGGTTCTTTTGGGCAGTTTAGTACTGTTCCATTATAAAAATGACCTTGCCTATAATCTGCATCCTGAGTTAAGGTAATTTGTGGAAGGCATATCTAATGCCATCCTTGCTACCGTATGCCTTATAGGAAAGAATTTACAGGAACCCTGTCAATATACCAGATATCTAATATCCTTTACAAAAAAAAAACGAATTATAAACAAGTAACACTTCAGCACGCTGCAGTATTTTTTTAAAAACAAATGTCCATAATCCGTGCACATTCAAGCAACGGTGACAATACATATTCCGATTTATTTTTTGCAATTACTATAAAAATGTCATTTAGATTCAGAGGGATATTATGAACAGGAAAACCTGTAAATGTCAATTATGATGTACCTACGGTACTTCTTGTTTCAAGTGCATGTGCATGTGTATATACTTTAGGTGTGACTAGTGAAACATGATAGTCCGTTACAACAGACAGCGTACATCTCTCAGAAACCAGGGCAGAACAACAACTGCATACTGATGATACCGTGACTCTGGTTTACCAAGTAGTACTGTAAATCCTCTCGTATAAGCCGCGGCTTATACTAGAACCCAATTCAAGGGGAGGCTTATAAAATATGCCCCAAGTCAGGGTGCGGCTTATAGGGGGTTATTTAATCTTATAGAACAGTAGAAAACCTTCATTTTTTCAAGCCTTGGATGTGGCTTATAGCTCCTCCCAAAGTCAGGGGTGCGGCTTATTCGAGAGAATTTACGGTAGTTAAATATATTTGCATGCATATGTACACTGTACAATTAAAGCAGCTAAATGCCCCAGCTTTCTAAGCATATAACTTACAAGACACAATCTAAAACTTAAAACTCCGATACTGGTATCTAAAGTTGGGACAGATTGAAATAAAACCGAATAGTATATACACTATTTTCTCTTGATTCAATAACAGAAAAAACCAACAAAATACACAGGTAGAGTAACAAACAATAAGTCAACTGCAGATGTGTGAAATGAAGTGTTACAATGAGCAAGCATATGGAAATGACTCTACAGTGTACATGGATTTATTGAAATGCATATTGAGACTGAATATTGCATTTGAACAAGCATCTAAACCAAAATGTGACGACTAGGCACTCCGCAGCAGACCAAATTGTGGCAGGTGGAGTGTGTAGGAGGTAATAGTTAGCAGCACTGAGAGTCTGAATGAGATGCTTACTTGTCCACGCTGCCGTAGAAGGCGTGTAGCTTGATGTAGTCTATGATTGAGTCCTGCACCAAGTAGCGCACACTCTCACCACGACGTATTGCTCGTCTGTGGAATGAACACAAGAATGATCTTAAGATATTTACAGGAAACGACCCTACAGCAGTGTTGCCACCACTCTTTACTTACAGTTAAGGTGACCAAATTATCTATACCAAGGGAACAGCAATTTAGATTTCACTCTCTCTTAAGATTAAAGATATACGGTTATCTCCCGTGTATAAGGCGCAGCCCGCGTATACGGTGCACCTAGAGTTTTGGAAAATTCTCAAAAAAATGTATTGCTCATCTGTGGAATGAATACAAGGATGATCTTAAGATATTTACAGGAAACGACCCTACAGCAGTGTTGCCACCACTCTTTACTTACAGTTAAGGTGACCAAATTATCTATACCGAGGGAACAGCAATTTAGATTTCACTCTCTCTTAAGATTAAAGATATACGGTTATCTCCCGTGAATAAGGCGCAGCCCGCGTATAAGGCGCACCTAGAGTTTTGGAAAATTCTCAAAAAAATGAAAAATTCATAACTTTGGTTCTACTGAATGAATTTTCAAAATTCAAAGACCTATGTGTAACTTGGGCCCCCTGGGCCCCCATATATCCTATTATGGCTAACGGGGCATGTAACGTATCAAAAGAAAGGTCTTGGAGTCCCCCTTGTGGATGCAATGAGAATTAAAACCCCCCGTATAAGATGCGCCTTATAGGTGGGAGATTACGGTAGCTGTGTCTCAATCACCAACCTACACAGGGCCCTTTCCCTGCACTGTGTTCCCACTATTACCATATGAGGCGAGTAGTCTCTCCAAGATATCCTCGACTGACACAATCATAATCATCACTCATCATAAGGGAGTGGTCATTATTTATCAACGGGGGGGGGGTGGTGGTGGTGGGTTTGAGGGGGGGTTGATAAATAATGACCACTGCCTAACATACTTTGGTCATTGCTATTTAGAAAGAAAGTATAGAGAGTACGGCAAAACTCTGCTATATGTATAAGACATACACTATATATTGAGATCTCATATTTTTGTATATATATATATATATATATATATATATATATATATATATATATATATATTAGCGAAATCCGAATCTACCTCTGATAGCAAACACCACAAGACTCGAACTATGGTTTAACACTGTTTATTAACCTGGCATCGGGCCACACCATCTACTCGGAGCTCTCTGGTCCTCGGAGATAACTTTCTTAAAGCTATTACTTGTGACTTCAATAAACTCTGGTGCCAAACTGATTTGTCGTTGACTCCCGGCTTCCTTATATAGTAACCGTTGTCTCCGACGCTGGGGTCACTCCAGCGTCGGAGACTCACTTATATCTACTCCGCTCTGGCTCGGGCTCCGAGAGAACGAGGCTTCGCTGCCCCCATTTCGGCCTCGTCTCGCCTCCCTCGGCCTTACCGCCACACTCTCCCCTGCTAACTTTAAACTATAGGAGAGAGCTGTTCCTCCAAACAGGAACCTAACATAACGATGCTAATGTCCTGGCACGGGTCCCCTACTGTGCCCTATACTCCTAAACAATTTACACATGCATGAACAGTATCTCAATAAACTTATTCACACCGGTCTTGGTTCTTCTTTACTTCTATAGCCAGGTCCTTCTATAGCCAGGTCTCCGAGCGCTCTACCCCGCTCCAATGGGCTGCACCTCCTTGTGAGGCTCCTGTACTTGTTTAGCTCCGGCCTTACTGCCAACGTTTATACAAGCAGCTCCTGTCTGCTGCTCAGAGCACTCTGACCGCTCCGATGGGCTGCACCTCCTCGAGAGGCTCCTGTACTTGATTAACTCCGGCCTTACCACCAACGTTTATACAAGCAGGTCCGCCCGGCTGCTCCGATATCGTTCAGGACCGTCGTGTCCCCCTGGCGCCCGCTTCTCCTGCGTCTCCGGCACCCCCTCAACGCTCCTCGTCTGCAAGTACCACAGAAGGACCCCGGTTGAGTACCCTGTTTTTGACAACCTCGTCCTAGGCAACAGTCTACGCCGTACTTGGCTGATTTCTTCTCCTATCTTCTACTGTTCTTCTACCACACTCTGTGCAGAAGTTGTGTCCTACCTACGCTGGGCCGTACCGCGTCCGGAATATCTGGACCAGTTCAACTTCCCCACCAGGCAGGGAGACGATGTCCGCGGTTTGATGTCCTCCTGGGACGATGATCATATCAGGACTCAAGTTGGGTTGGGAGCCGATCTTCTCCGAATAGGTCCGGAGAGTAGGGTGGCCAATATACCCTGTGCTCCAAGGCATAAGTCTACTACTGGGTCGCGCCTCCCTCCCTGATGTCCTCCTGTCCGGCGTTACTGGGTGGCGTAGAGCTCCGGTACGGGATGATCCTCCTCCTGCAGGTCCGTCTCTGCCTCCACTGGTACCACCTTACACCCAGTAATCACTAGCACTTTAGACCCCTCCACATCCTCCAGAGGAGCCTCCGAGTCATTGCTTTCCCCACCTCCGCTGGAATCCCCTCCGGGATCACCACTGTAGCCACCGCTTCTTCCCCCTCCCGCTCCAGGATGGCCACTTGCATAACAAACTCCCCCCTGGGTGACAGCACTAGAAGTCCAGTGTCTCCGACTATTACTGTCTGCGGCTGCGTGGTGACCTTTTTTACTGGTGAGGCGGCTGGTGTTAGGACCTGTCTCCGCTTCCGCTCTTTTGAAGATCCCCCTGCTGTCTGTTCTTTCTTCTGTACTGTGCTTGGCTCCTTCTCCTTCCTGCCTTCTTCTCCTTTGCTTTGTGATCTTCCCCACATTCTGTTTCCTCCTTCTGGTGCTCCTTTTCTGCCTTCTCCTTCTCCTCTCTCTCCTTCTCTTTCTCCAAGAGAAGGCAATTGCGAACCTCCCGGAGCACGGCATCCTCTTCTTGGAACTGCCCCCAGTCTCTCGGCTCTGTCTCCGTCTCCGCCTCAGCCGTTGGAGCACGTTCCCCTGCAGTCCACTTCTTGGCTGCGGGTGAAGACCCTGCAGGTAGCCAGCTCTTCCTCCAGGGGTTTCCCCTCACCCGCACTGTCTGCAGGGGTCCCGAGACAGGCCATCAGCATTTCCATGTTGTCTCCCCGGCCTATGCTCAACCCTAATGTCATAGGTATCAATTATCTGTATCCAACGGGCCAGCTGCTCCTCCAGCTCCTTGAACCCGAGCAGCCATTTCAGAGATGCGTGATCTGTCCTTACTAACACCGGCCGGCCCACCAGATAGTGTCGGAACTTCCTCAAGCCAAAGTCTATAGCCAGCAACTCCTACCTAGTGACGCAGTAGTTCCTTTCTGCTTTTGACAGTGTACGGCTGGCATAGGTCAGAACTCGCTCCACCCTGCTCTGCTCCTGGCTAAGGACTGTTCCGAGGCCTAAGTCACTGGCGTCTGTGTCCAATGTTAGGCGGCCCTCTGGCTCCGGAAAGTCCAGGATAGGAGCCCCCGTCAATAGCTCCTTTAGTCGTGTGAATGCTGTCTCACACTCGCTTGTCCATCGAAACGCTCTTCCTTTCTCGGCCAGCACGCTCAATGGCTTAGCTACGGTGGCGAAGTTCTGGATGAATAACCAGCCAGGCTGAGGAAGCTCCTCACATCAGTAACTGTCTCCGGCATACCCCAGTCTCTTACATCCGCCACCTTTCCCGGATCCGTTGAAACTCCATCCTTGCTTATGATGTGACCTAAGAACTTGACCTCTTTCAGAGCTAGCTGACACTTGCTGGGTTTTATCCGAAGCCCCGCCCCAATCATTCGCTGTAGGACCTCCTCCAGTCTCTCGAGATGCTCCTGGAAGGTTGAAGCGAAGACCACCACATCATCCAGGTATACAAGACAGCCACCTCCATAACCCTCTCGAAAGTGCCGGGGGCACTGCACAGCCCAAACGGCATTCTTTTGAATTGGTACAGGGCCCTGTGTGTCCTAAAGGCTGTCTTCTCCAGATCCTCCGGCCTGATGTCTAACTGCCAATACCCACTCGCCAGGTTGAACCAGGAGCCTCCGGCCATTGTGTCTAGGCAATCCTCCACCCTAGGCAGGGGTTACCGCATTCAATTTCCTAAAATCCACACAGAATCTAGTGGAGCCATCTTTTTCTTTTACAAGGACCACTGGCGAGGCCCAGGGACTCTGGGATTCCTCGATGACCTCTGCTTCCAACATCTTATCCACCTCCTGGTCTATGAGGTCCCTCCTATGCGGCGCCAGGCGAGGGGGGGTGCTTGATCGGAGCCACTCCTCCCGTGTCGATCCGATGCTGAGCCACTTGGGTATGCCCTCTGTCTCCAGGATTTAACTGAAATGCTTCCCAGCACTTCCTCAGGAGAACTGCTAGCTCCTCTCTCCTCCCTGGCTCCGCCCCCACCGTCAATTCCCTGATCCACTCTTCCCTGTCCTCCTCCTTCATCATTCGGCACCTGTCCTCCGTTTCTACGGGTTCCTCCTCCACCATTTCTCCTTTGAGGGGTTGGATTCCCCCCAATGTCATGATCTTAAAGATGGTCACTACTTCCTGCCCCAGATTAAGGACTCGCACCCAGGTCCTAGCTTCCTGAGGTCGGACCAGGCTCCGAGCTACCAAGAACCGAGGTTCTCCCCTATGTCCTGTGAGGTCTTCCACCAATCCATCCTCTCCTTCCTTCCAGGGACCCTCCAGGACGACCTCCTCTCCTGCCGCCAGCACGGCAAATCTGGTACTTACCACCCGGCAGATGCTCTCCCCCTCCAACCATACCATTTCCCTGTATTTTCCAGCTCATGCTCTCCTCCGTTCTCCTTCCACCAGTTTGCGGAAACCAAATTTATAGAGGCTCCCGTGTCCACCAAGAACTGGATAGGGCGCGACCCTAGGCAGGCCTCCACCAGCAGACCTCCGCCCCCTCTTTCTCTTCTCCCTGCTATCTCATTCTCTGGCCTATCGTCTCCGACCTCCGCGCGGCCACGGGCCAAGGCCGGCTCTAGTTTTCCGCCTCTCTCGTTGGTCCTGCTCTGGACCTCTCGGTACCTTCTCGCCGGTTCTTCCACTCAGGGCAATTTCTCTTGAAGTGCCCCTCCTTCCCACCCGAGGGTGATCTATTTGGACCATTGACTCGTCGAAGCTCCGGGAAGGATAACGAAGTCGCTAACTGCCATTTAGAGTGACCCGGCATTCCCTGTGACCCGGCATACCCAGAAACTACGACATGTCCAAGTCAATTGCAAATACATGCCCCTCATAGTGGTAGCACGCAGTGTGAGGGGCTTTCTTCTTTTCTCCCTTTTCCTCCTCCCTGGATGCCAACTTCGATATTATCTCGGTCAACTCAGCCAATTTCTCATCAGTGGATAGCAGACTCTCGGAGATTGTTTGTTTGTTTGTTTGTTTAGTTTTATGTCCGGGGGCCATAAAGGAACTCAGACATTCAAGGTTTCTTGGATATTAAGTCCTTTCTTTTCTGTTTGGACAGGTATTTATATGCTGCTTGCCTGACACAGCAGTGACCGAATCTATGAATGATCGAATCTATGAGATGAATGACCGAGGGGTGAGGGGGAAAACCGCTACCGGGACTTCATTCCCCTACTCTTTTCGAAGGATAGCAAGTGTTCTTTTATTTGCCTGGTCCCATAGACATGGCCAGACAAACCACGGCCTTTGATCACTCAGACGTGGTTCACTGAGGGGGAAACCCATGGCAAAAGGCAAGCATGTATGCCCGGGCCCGCGCATATGGACACCAGCTGCCCACATGCTCACCCCAAGACACAAGAAACCCCAAGTTTGTCGCCTTTTACGAATCTGGTATACCCACTGGAAGAATGGAAGGAGGAAAATTCCTCCTTCGTGGACTCCCAATGAAGTTATTCTGCTCCTCCATGCCCTCACATGAAGGTCCCCACTCCACAGGGGGATCTCGGAGATTGTGGCATCCGCTACCTGTGCCCTTCCCCGGGACTCCTGTTCATTCTTGAAGTAGGCCTCTCCGCTTATGGCCGTCATTACTGCCGTCTGGAGATCCTTGGGGCGTGACTGATAAACCCACTGCCACAGCTGGATGGGTAAGCATAAAAGGAATCGGTCTAGCACTAGGGTATCCCTGGTTTTCGCATTGGCATCGGGATAAGCCAACCTCCTGTACTTGGCCAGATCCTCTTGTAAACCTTCTCCGGGTTTCCTCTCTCTGGTTCGGAGGAACGCCTTATACGTCTCCTCCTGATTTGCCTTCCGCAGATCCTCATACCCGTCTCTCGTCCCTGGATCCCTCGCAGATAGAAGCTGCCTCGCTGGTCCTGCTAGGCTTAATCCCAGGAAGGTACCCGCCTCCTTTGGTGTTGTCAATGGACCATTCTGGGTATTATTATTATTTTTCATATTTACTAATTTCTTCGCCATATAAAACCCAAGCTCTGCTCACGATCCATACTCAACAATCTCCTGCATTCCTCAATAGGAACCAGGATCCTTTAGTCATCACAAACACATTTCCTCCATGAGGCTCTGTGACATAATGTAGATGGATGTAATAACATTCCAATCATATCTACACCCACACAGCCCCGCTGGAGGATGTGGGGTCCACCTGTGGTGCCATATTTGGAATGAGAGAATATTTCACAATCTCCTCTCAATCCTCATCAATATGATTAACACACAGGTGGCAATCTCTCCCTATGACATGTGTCCCTATTTCATTGAGCCACGTGTATAGAATATTTCACAACACTGCGAACTGCTCAAGTCCTTCATATAAAAGGCAGCTTGAGCAGCTCCCAATCATCTCTCCCAACTTACACCTTACACCTATACCTAGAACCTACTACAGGTTGAGCTATAGGATCGGAGGCAGAGCTTAGATCTTGGCGAGTGTTATCATTGTTACCACCTTTATGAAACACTCATGTCAGCTATGCAATAAAAGGATCAACTGAACTTCCCTGGATTCCGTGTACATTCACTTCACCACATGTAACCGTCCGTTGACAGTGTCCATTTATTAGCCCTGACAGAGAGGACGAAGTGTAGTCTGTCAAATCTGCCATCCCATCAAACTTAGTCGGCTTCACCACAGGCTTCCAATGCCTACCGTCCCCGCTCTCCGATGGCTTGTGTCTCCGTCTCCCTCTCGAAGCCTCCCTGGCCAGTTGAGTTATTGCATTCACCAGGCGGTCCCCCTCTCTGAACCAGTCGTCCCCTTCCTTGCCCCCTTGCTTGTCTCCGTTGTCCGCTTCCTCCTCCGAGGAATTGCCATCTGTATCGGAGCTGTCTGCCCTGCTTGCCCCATGCGCGCTGGTTTCCGGCTGGAGGTCACCTCTTGCTGAGCCCCGGCATAAGTCCAAGTCAATTGCAAATACAAACTCAATAATAACTTCACTTCAATAATGCGGACGATATAACATTGTCAAGTTTGATTCTTGTAACCATAGGCTTTGCTAGGTATTTGAGCGCTGTCAATCCTGCCCAATCCCCTGCCTGCCGAATATCCTCCAATGGAATGCCTGACACGTGGAAGAAAACTGCACCCGCTCTCCGTAAACTATGCACTCCGGCCCTTTCAGGGTTCACCCCAATGCTCTTAATTAGTCCCTTTAGGAACTTGAGCAGGACCGAGTAACTGAGGGGAACTTCTCACCCTCCTTTGTGAATAACAAATAATGGTGAGTCTGGTGGAGCAGGAGCGTCAATCATATGCTTTTGAATCAAGGAGGTTGCACAGAAAGGTGAACCCGGGGTGTAGGTTATGGGAACATGCACTCTCTGCCCAAATTGAATTGTTTTCGAGCTACTAATCTCAAGCATCATGCCCCATGGGTGAAAAGTGACTGATTTTCTTTTCAGGAAATGGCCTGACAAGTCAGATAATGAATTTGGTACCAAGTTACTTTTCCTCAGCAAGGAGCAAAAGCTCAGAACTATGCAAGCTTACATAACACAATGGTTACTGTTTGATAAATCCACTGACCTGAACATGTCACATAAGTTAGCGAATGTTAATGTTACTGTAATAGGGACTGGATGGCCCAATATCCTGCGCAAACCATGAAGCACCACACTGAAAGCAAAGTCTTGGTGAATCCAGCCCACCTCATAACCAAAATAGCGGTTTAAGCTAATTATACTGCTCACATCATTATCGATAGTGCTGTAGCTTAGACAGTCAGAAAGGTACATAATATAATGAGTCATAGTTAGCACATCTGTAGGAAGAACTTTCACTCCGAGCCAAGTGCAGAACACAATATAGCGTTTCCACTGTGAAGACTTTGTGCGCCAGGTTGATGGGGACCATACAAAAGCTCTGGCCTCTGCTGCTAGCCTATCTAACTTCATACACCACTGGGAAACCACTACAACATAAAAATAAGGGAAACTCTGTGCTACCGTCCAGCAACCTTGATAATTTATCCGCCACCCCATTGAGACGGCCTGGAATGTGGTGCGCCACTACATAGCAATTGTACAACACAGATAGCCAGAAGACCCTTCTCAAGATTGCCATAGCAACTTTATTTTCACTGCCACTACTTGAGTATTGTCTGAGTTTACAATGACCTTGCTATCCCTGAATATAGGACCCCACCTCCAGAGAGACTCAATTAGAGGATAGAATTCCTGTACGTTTATGTTTTCTGGAATGGCCATGTCCGGTTCCGGTCGCATATGACCATGGAGGTCTACCACAGAGTTAATTCCTGCTCAGTGTCTGATTTAATGATACGGGCTTCCCCGTTGAACCATCTAGAGAATGATGTCCACCAGTCCAAATCCTTGTGAAAACCTTTAGTCAAGGAGATATACCGCTTGCCCTGAAACCCTTTTTAGCATCTCGATAACTCGATATGAGAATGTACGACCGCCTTTTACCAAAGAGGAGCAATTAGACAAAATGCCACAAAGTCTTTGCAGTTGCTTACGTGTTGCCTTGCGGCGACCATTGAAAAACGCAATCTCCTGCGAACTTCTCCTCTGGTAATCTAAGCTTCATATCGTTCATATTAATCTCGATTCCTAGGTACCGCTGAACTCCAGAAGGGCTTGCCACCTTTTTGTATGCCACATAGAAGCCGAGCTTCAGTAGCAATGAATGGAGGGTCAATTGTACAACTCGACATTGTTCATATGAATGCCCCATTAATAAAAAGTCATCAAGATAGTTGAAACAAATAAAGCTGTTCTTCCACATAAATCTTGAAATAGAATCAGTCAAGCGATTGAAAATGTAAGGGGCAGCTCTGGTTCCGAATGATAGAAAATTGTCCACCAAGTACTGGTCCTTCCCATCAATTGACCAATGCAACCCCTGATATGCACATGGATGGAATCAAAGGGGCAAAAATTCACATCCGCTAGCCCAACTCAGGCTTGTCTCTGAGAACCTGGGGAGGCCTGGTAACCCTGCTGCTGGTAACTTTGTTGCTGACCAAAGTAATGTGTCTGGATTCCTACTGTGCCCTGGTACTGATGAATGGACTGGTTTTGCAGGTTTTGGTAGCAGTTTTTAGCCAGGTGCAAGCGTCCCCCACACACTGCGCATGAGTGCTGCTTGGTACAGTTGACAAAATCGCACACAGTGCAATTAAATTTTTTGCACCAATGATCTGGGCAGGGGATCATGAATTTTGACTGAGCGACCTTGACCTTGACGAGACTGATTGGCGAATTTTAACTGCTGTGGTAGTTTCATGGCTTTCTCTAATTCTTGTTGCATTTTTATATATGCTAATGTTTTCTCAATACCCAGATTTTCTGCCATAGATAGATACTCTGCTGCTACATCATATTCATACTGGCACATGGCTTTCTTGGAATATGTGGGCTTAATCTCTCTGAGAGCGATAAATTTCATATGCTGCAGGTAGGACATGGCGGTTAACTGGGGGTTATTGGCAAGCAATAAACTCTGAAGCACATTAAGCATACCATATACTAGTTCCCTGTAACTCATCTCGTCATAGGATTTATCCGTAGGAATGTGGTAATCAGGACGCAACCATATTTTAGACCTTTTCCTCTTAGTTGCTACACTAGCTGATTGTAAGGTAGTTAAAAGGTCATCCTCTCCCTGAAGTTTACCTGTCGTAGTGTTGAACAGACTCGCCACATCCCCGTTCGGAATGCCAATGTTACCTAGACCTAAACCAGCAGAAGCTAGTCCTGTCTGCAGGGTGTGGAGAGATTGCTGCTTTTGAGAACCAACCTGAACATTGGTATTGACAGGCATCTGCTGTCTAAGTAGATCTAGAAACCACTGCTGTAGACCACCCTGGTTAGTGGTGTTGACTGGTGCATGTTGATTGCCAACCTGGGTATTGGTGCTGACTGGTCCCTGTTGCTGTTGCAGCTGTTGCTGTTTCCAGGCCAAAAACTGCTGATATTCATCCAAGGTAGCCTTGGAGTAGGTGGATTCTGATGCGCGTGGGCCTGGAGGTGCACCTACATTAATTTCATTACCACTGGACATGGCTGTTGGACCCACAAAACCACCACCAGCACCCACTATGATCGTGTGTGCCAACTGGTTTGTACTGGGTACCTCACGGCCACTAGCAGGTACCGCGTGGGTCCCAGGAAGGGGATTATTGCCCACATTTTGCAAATTAACATTGTTCATACCTGTTATGAGCTGCTGAAGGCCTGTAGGGGCCTGTGGGTGGCCAATATCTCCTGAATTCATCAATACAGAAGCTGTAGTATAGCCAGCCGGAAGGCCCGGTCCACCATCTTGCTTCTGTGCTTTCAGGTCTCTTGTATGAACTGTGGTCACATACTGCGACGACGAAATGTCAGATTTACCCTGGTTAAGCTCCTCAGCCTGTATACGAAGCATATGAGCCTGTAAACCAGGCTCATTCAGGCTACTTCCCCCCTGTGCTGCTGCTCTCCCTACATGATCACCCGAAAGGAGTGAAAATTTGTGAGGTTCCTTACTGGGGTCACTAGAATCGAATGCAGCCATGAGCCCACTCCAAACTCGTTCAACCTTATCAATGTCCAACAACACTTGCTTATTCTGAGCCCTGATTGAGGCAAGTTCCAGTTCTAATTCCTTACGCTTTGCTGTATGCTGGATCTCCTTCTCCCTAGCCCTCTCTGCCTTTAACTGGTCCTCTAGATCCTTTATATTAGCCTCAAAACCATTGTCAGGTGTGATACCTCCAGTCCCTTGCTGGCCGTGTTGACCGGGAGATTGGTCGTCCTGCCTGGGCGCTGTGTTGTCCTGCCCGGCCCCCAGCAGAGCTCCCGAGGTGGTCATGGTCCACCGATCCCATGGCAGCCGGTGGTCCCCCATGGCCCGCTTGCTCCTTTAGGGCCCCTAACTGCCACCATTTGGGGTTAGGATGCCTGCACGTAGGACACAATCTGGAGTTCCTGTGGTACTGCTCCTCGCAGGAGTCACAAATGACTCCCATAATGAAGAGAAGAAAAAACAAAGTTCTTGTCTTGCACTGCCTGTCTGCCATGCGTGGCTGCTGCTTGCTGAACTGTCACCCCTGCTGTGGGGGGAGAGTGTAAAGGGGAAACTGTTCTATTCTACACCAGGTGGTGGTGGTGCAGCATCTAGCGTCAATAGGCTAATAGATCACTCAAGGGTGATCTATTTGGACCATATATCACCTAAATTCCGGAGCTGCCCTGATAAAATCAGTACTTGCTGATACAAATCCATCGAATATCATATGAATGAATGAGATTTGTCTTAAATAAAAAATAACAACAAAAAAAAACTCCAAATAATCTTCTAAGAATGAGCCAACTTCTGTTCAAATACCATCTTTTTTCTCTTTCTTAGGAATGCATGAGATCTGTGTAGATTTAAATGGGGCCTTAGAAAAGACAAACGGGTACATGAATTTCTTTTATAAATACAGCTGTGCGGCTTAACCTGCGCAAACCCTTACATTGCTAGGGCACTTGTAATAAGCCTACACTTTCTAGGGCACTTTTAACACAACAGTCATAGATTTGGCCAAAAATCTCCTAGATTTACCTTCTATGGGGAACAATATGATTTTCCCATGCTATTTTCATGAAAACTGGGGCAATTTGCATATCATGAAAATTTCAAAATCCTCTCGGTAAATCAGGGTATTTTGCTGAATGCTGAAAAGTAGAGACATTTTGTTCAAAAAATACCCTTGCCAGCTGCACATATATACACAAACTACCGTAATCTCCCGCATATAAGATGCGTCTTATACGCGAGGTTTTAGTTCTCCCTGGATCTGCAAGGGGGACACCAAGAGCTTTATTTTGATATATTACACATATTATACATTATAGATTAGTACTACAAAGGAGCACTTGAATTGATCACCACTCAGGGTTATCACACTTGGCTTCGCCTTGTGTGCTAACCCTCAGTGGTGAGCGATTTACATGCACCTTTGTCTATGCATTTAATAGTAATTTTATGACTGACATTTCAAAAGTACTAAAATTAAGGCCACCCTTAAAAATAATTTTGTTTCCTGTCCAGAGGCCTGGTGGAATTTTTTTCAAGAATGGGAAATTTTTTTTCTTGAGTTCTGAAAAGAAATTTATTTTTTTCATCCATCAGCACAAGAATCTAAGTTTCAAATCAGCGAATCCTAGATGACAAATTCATGCCGACAAATAAAAACTTTTTCCCCCAAAAAATTTTCCCCTCCCTCCCTCATAGGTCTGAAAAATCCCACCCTCTGGACAGGAAACTACGGAGCCCCTAAAAGGACATACCACAAATAATTTTTCCCCTGAAAAAATATTCTTGCGGATACTGACAAATTCTTGCGGGTACTGAACAATTCTTGCGGAAACTGAACAATTCTTGCGGAAACTGAGCAATTCTTGCGGAAACTGAACAATTCTTGCGGAAACTGAGCAATTCTTGCGGAAACTGAAGAATTCTTGCGGATACTGAAGAATTCTTGCGTGTACTGAACAATTCTTGCGGGTACTGAACAATTCTTGCGGGTAATGAACAATTCTTGCGGGTACTGAACAATTCTTGCGGATACTGAACAATTCTTGCGGGTACTGAACAATTCTTGCGGGTACTGAACAATTCTTGCGGGTACTGAACAATTCTTGAGGGTACAGAAACATTCATGTTGGGGCTTGAGGAGTTTATCATCATTCAGTTTCCACAAGAACAGTTTAGTATCCGCAAGAATTGTTCAGTATCTGCAAGAATTGTTCAGTATCTGCAAGAATTGTTCAGTTTCCGCAAGAACTGCTCAGTTTCCGCAAGAATTGTTCAGTATCCGCAAGAATTGTTCAGTTTCCACAAGAAATGCTCAGTTTCCGCTAGAATTGTTCAGTATCCGCAAGAATTGTTCAGTACCCGCAAGAATTGTTCAGTACCCGCAAGAATTGTTTCTGTACTCGCAAGAATTGTTCAGTACCCGCAAGAATTGTTCCTGTTCCCGCAAGAATGTTCCTGTTTCCGCAGGAATGTCCATGTTTCTGCAGGAATGTTCCTGTACCCGCAGGAATATATTTTGCATGAAAAAATCTTTTTATAATGTTCCTGTTTCCGCCGGAATGTTCCTGTTTCCGCAAGAATGTTCCTGTTTCTGCAGGAATGTCCCTGTTTCTGCAGGAATGTTCCTGTACCCGCAGGAATATATTTTGCATGAAAAAATCTTTTTATAATGTTCCTGTTTCCGCAGGAATGTTCCTGTTTCCGCAGGAATGTTCCTGTTTCCGCAGGAATGTCCCTGTTTCCGCAGGAATGTTCCTGTACCTGCAGGAATATATTTTGCATGAAAAAATCTTTTTATTATGTTCCTGTTTCCGCAAGAATGTTCCTGTTTCCGCAAGAATGTCCCTGTTTCCGCAGGAATATATTTTGCATTAAAAAAAATCTTTTTAGTATGTCCTATTAGGGGCTCCGTAGGAAACAGACATATTCTTAAAGGTTATTCTCTGTAATAAGGAAAAGGAAAACACTACGCTATTTCCATGATAATGTATTTTGATGGCCTTTTTGTAAGGGATCTGACAAAATTATTAAATTACTTGTCACTATAGAGGAGAGCGACAGGTTAATCTGATGCATCTGATGATGTCATGATTGCCAAAATGCATCAGGTGCTGCATTGCTTATACATAGAAGATGCTGCAAAAATGTGTTTTGTTTAGAAAAGCAAAAAGTAGAGGATACTGTTACTGCACAGGAACCTTCTATTAGGTTATATATTGATCTATGTCAGCGGATTTAGCAAAGCATGTTAGATAAGAAGCTGCAAAGATCATCATGTTGCATCCTAACAGTGTTGTGCATGTATAATTGTGATGTAATTTGCCAATCGCGACATCATTAGATGCATCAAACACACCTGCAGCACCCCTCTATAGGGACACATATATCAAAAACTTTTCCAGAATCTTTTTATTCACTGGAAAGGCCATCAAAATAGACTGTCATGAAAATCGGGTAGTGTTGTCTTTAATAAATGAAGTATGGGAGTGGGGGACACACAGACCTAAGCCCAATGGTCACTACAACATTTCCCAATTGATTTTTCCATTTACACTGTGTATAAAGCACACATCGGGTCGTTTCTATAAGGTATACCTCAGGTCTGATGCATGTACATGTGTTACTACAGTTGTGTATCAAAGTTCCAGGGTAAGAAGGGGGTGGGCATATCATGGGATCTGTCACAGAGTTAACTCACCTAATTCGTGTTGAACTTATCTCATTTGTAATCCATTCCTGTACCAGCATAACGTTATTCTGAAATATATATCATGTGTTCCACATCAAATAGTGCGTATAGTTCAGTACATTATAGTGTAGTCTCATACAGTGGAGGCACCCCCACCTCCCCCACAACTGCTGGATATTTGAGAACTTCAAAATGTTCAGAGCTACACATTTTACACGTTTCTTTCTACAACGTTATTTCAAAGTGTATTCTTTTATAACTACCCTCCTTGAAACCTCGCACAGAGTCGAGTAGGAATGTGGGGATTTGTCACTAGAAAAGCTACAAAATCAGATGCATCAGATAGACCTGCTGCTCTTCTCTATAGTAACACTGATTTCAATATCCGTGCCAAAATCTTTTTATTTGACATAAAGGCCTTCAAGTACACTATCATGAAAATAGAGTAGTGTTTTCCTTTAATCCCTCACACATCCCCCCACCTTCACTATCTTGAGGAGTTGATATATAGGGTGATATCTGACTAAGTTTCTTAACCACCTCTACATGTACTGGGACCTGTACATGGGCAGAAAAGCAACTGATAAAAGCTATTTTCATTCATGGATTAATATGTCATGGTAAAGAGAGAAGAAATAGCTTTGATATATCAGCCTCTATGTGTAGACACTTTACTTATTGAGTTAAATAGCGTCGTTGATGAGGAAACAATGATGGAAAGAGCCCAAAATGGAGGATTTTGACATGGTGTTACATATTGATTCACCAGTCAGAGTTTATTCATTTCCAGGAGTAGCACGAGATGTCTTAGTAAAGCTAAGACATTAGGCTTTACTCTGAGGCGGGTAATGAGTGCCTAAGCCATAAAATAATGTTGTTAAGTTAACTATTGTTATAGGTTTTCATTTCTAATTTCTCAAGCCACTAAGTGGGCCTTAAAGACAAAAAATAATGATTAATAAAAACAAAGACAATTCACATTTTGATCTTAATTGTAAGAGGATTTGTAGTTGTTTGAGAATATTCGTTGTATGTTTTTTTTAATTGTAAGGCGATTTGTCTTTGTATGGCACTTTTGCCATTCTTTGTACTTATGTAAAGGGGTCCAGGAGACCTCTTGGTATGACTTCTGCCCCTTCTAAGCCTTGGGTAAACCCTTGAAATTGAAACCTATACACGGAAAACCGCTTCAGAATCAGAGAATATTTTGTGCGAGTTTTCTGTGGAAAAGTATGTGTGACCTTGAACTCCCGTGATTTACTCAAATAACTCTAGATATTTTGATAATTCTTTCACCAAAAAAAGGAAACTTAAATGCCCACATTTCCTATGCTTACACCACACCTCTAAAATTGCGAAATATGTACTTGAATCTAAACATGTGGAAAAAATGTCAAGACATTTTCCACCCCATATTATCACCACTCTGCTATTGTCAATAAACAATTTTAATGCATTTACTTAGATGCCCAGAACGTAAAGAATTTTTTCCTCTTTAATCTGGTATATGGCAATTTGCCACATATTGAGTTACAAGTCTAAAACCCATGTAGCAAGCCCAGTTGGGGCCAAAGTGGGCAGGATTGAGTACATGGGCTTTAATAGTTTGGGGAGATCCTGGGTTTCCAGTCCGGGCCACAGTGGACAGCCCTAAATGGGCAAACCAACTTGAGCCTGTTGGGCTCCCAATGGGTTTTGTCAGTAGACCATATTAGGTATTGTATTTATCATATTTATTTTTCACCATGTCTCTACCATGTAACACAGTGTCCGAGTCTACCCACAAGCCAAGCCACACCTATAGACCAAAGGCTGGCAGGGTCAACTGCACTCAGTGACCCTGCCTCCTCCTACTGGAGGATACGCCCATTAATCATGAGCAGCTCACAGCATGCCAGGAATTCCTAGTACCGTAATCTCCCGTGTATAAGACGCAGTGCGCCTATAAGAGGCACCTAGAGTCTTGGAAAATTCTCAAAAAAATGAAAAATTCATAACTTTGGTTCTACTGAGTGAATTTTCAAAATTTAAAAACCTGTGTGTAGCTTGGGCCCCTGGGCCCTCTCATGCCCTATTATGACCATTATGGCATGTAACATATCAAAAGAAAGGTCTTGGTGTCCCCCTTGTGGATCCAAGGAGAACTAAAACCCCTCGTATAAGAAGCGCCATATACGCGGGAGATTACGATAGTGGATATTGGATGAACAACAAATGAGTGTAGGAGAAGGCATGACGATGATGAACGAAATCAAGGTGCTACCTGCGGACTACCTATTGCAAAAACGATGAACTAACTTCGCCACATAGCTTCAAAGAGAGAAAATCTTTTTCAACCAATCACAGAATAGTATTTATTCAGTACGGAAATCCGATACAGCTCCCTACATCTCCCAGGGCTTGGGTGTATGAAAAATGGAACGATGTGCTTTGGTACGCACAAAGGGCTCAGGGCTGGTGCTGCCACCTATCATATCAAAATGTAATGAAAAAGATACCGAGCAGCGCATGCGCAATGTTAACAAACAGGTCTACTCTAGGTACACTACTCTTACTAGTCTTAGTATATGATGTCGGCCAATGAAAATTGTTCTTCATGTACTTAGAGTATACCTAGGGGGTAGGCAAAGATGCTACCTGATAATGAACATTGTGGAGCTAATGATTTTTCCCGCGTTTTTTTAAATGCATCCAAAACATCTCACTTTTAGACGCTGTTTTCGAACCAAATAGAAACAAAGAGAGAAAAGTCCAGCCCGGAGGTAAACCTATGGAGGACTGGATTGGAGAAGATATTTTTATGAAATGACTTTTTTCTTTATTTAATTTTGTATGAACTCATGGATGGATTTTTGAATTTTTTTCTTTACTGTAACTAAAGACTGATATATGAAATACTCATGTATGGTAATTTTATTTGTTTGCATGCTTTGTTACTTGTAGAAAATTGAGATTGAAAATTGTATAACTGACTTTTTTATAATGCAACCACCTACCCGGCGGTATAGACTCAGGGTGGTCCCTGAGCCAATAAATGGGGAGATGTAGACCTAAATCCTAAGTAGGAGTAAGTACCGTAAACTCCCGCGTATAAGACGCGTCCTCTACGCCAAACAAAATGCTGGGGAGTCTTATAGGATTTCCTCAAGTTTGGGGTGCGTCTTATACGAGGGGTACTTTTACTATAGAAATGTACTTATCTTACAAATATCAGCATTAAAATGTGCGTCTTATACGCGAAAATGCATGTGCTGAGTTTGGGGTGCGTCTTATACCCGCAACGCATCTTCTACGCGGGAGATTACGGTAGTTAAGTAGGTTCTGTCTCCCCATAAAAAAAAAGGGTGGCAAACATTGATCCATGGATCAATATCAAAGTCTTCAACATGTGACCCAAAAGGTACCTTGATAAACCCTAAATACTTAGCTTATCTTGTGATAAGGACCATGCACTATCTAGATCTGGTACCACTGTCATTCCTGTTTATGCATACTCTTGATATATTTAGCTAACATAATACCATAATGTTTTCACTACAGGTAGCCAGTTTACCTCCTTGTCACAGACCACTCTTTGACCAAGGACAACCATCTCCCTCATCCCAACAGATGTCATTGTACGTACCCGATATTTGGTGAGCTGGTCCGACTCGTAAATAAACTTTTCAGGGTTGGAACCCCCTCTCGATATACACACCAGGCCATGCCGCCCTAATATCTCCTCCAACTGAAAAAGAAAAGAGTTTTTCACATCAACATAGGATATGGTGATGGATAAGGTGGCACGCAGTACTTGAAGGTGAGGATGGACTTAAAATTGCCAGTCACTAAATGGAACCTTCCATTGTATTATGCAAGGTATCTTAAATTGGACGAGTAAATATGAAATTAAAATTAGATATCATTTTGGCCACAGTTGAAGAGAGGTTGAAAACTCTTTTTTTTTCATTAGAAGCGTTGTATTGTTTGCAAGAAAAAACTACTGTCACTAATCATAAATTTAGGTTTGAGTTTACGTTCAAATGTAACTTCAATTTCAGAATTGTACTTTTATCATAAATCACAATTGAAACTAGAGGGAAACCTCCATCATACAATGGAAAGAACCATTTTTATCGTAAATTGTTTTGCTATGGGGAATTTACATAACTTTCTCCAAATTTCTTCCCTTTATTTTTTCATAGTCAATAAAAACAATCAAATTGGTGTAGAGAAAAATTAAGAAAGAATGAGAACAGTTGTCAATACTAGACTACCGCACAGTTAGCAGGTCGGATTTGGTATTAAGTAATTAAACACTCACATCTTTCTCTAACCATAGCCCAGGCGTACCGAATGACTCGAGCAGGTCAGCACCACACAGCAGTTTAAGTTGGACAGGGCCTGAGTTGCTCTCATTAGACAAGACATTCATGTTCGCCCTCAAATTGGACTGCAGACTATAGTCCACCTCGTCTGAAATTGTACAATTGTGAAACTATTTGGAGGATGTCATAAGCATAATTTGAACCGCGAAGGTTGGGGCTAAGGTAGATAAAAGCCAGTAGGTGAGTGAGCAACTGAAAATAAAAATCACGTTGGGACATGAGATTCATATTCGGACATACATGCACGTTCATGTATAGCAGTGCCATAAATGCCAACCTAATCAAGAAGTATGGGCCACTTCTATCTCCAGCATTATTCTAGTGGCAGTTATTTCATTACAACTTCGGAGAAAAATGTTTTCCCAGATAAATAGAAAATAGCTAAAATACGTCGCATACCCAAGGTTTAATAAATACAGATGTGTCTGACCTAATCATTAGGCTAATGCCAATATCGTTGTTAACTATTACAGGAAATACACTTGTAGTTCATGCATGGGCAGACCTCACGTTTCTTGGGAAAATAATTCATTTCTAACTTGTAGAGTGCTTGTAGATTTAACAGGAATACTACCTAACAGTGTTATTAAATATAGTTTGCAAGCTATCGCAATAACAGTCAAAGCTGCTAAAAGAAATGAAGTGTAAACAATTTTTGTTTTGGGTATATCTACAATCAGCCCACTTGCTTGTGTGTACTGTTCACATGACATCTGTCTCAAATGTTCAACTGTGCTGACTGCTTTGTCTCAAATAAATATCTTATTCGGGGAATATTATAATTCAAACTTAATATACAAGGATGCGCTTACTTGAGGATTTGAGAATGTTGATATGTCTGAATGGTAAGGATTGTTTTATGATTCGGTGAGACACTAATCTTTAAGAAATTTTTAGATAGGTACAGCAATGCTGTAGTGAATTCTTTATTAATATTTGAAGATTAGAATTCAATATTCGATAGGTAACATTTTTTAATATTAATATACTGTATTTATTATAGATATAAATATTAGTCCATATATGTCAGTAATTACTCACTATATATCAGCAATTAATCAATTAATTTGTCAGTATTTACTCAGAATTCATCAGCAATTAGTCAATATATGTCAGTATTTTAATGAATAAATGATAGTAATAACTCACTAGCAATTGGTCAATATATGTCAGTAATTACTCACTTTGTTAGCAATAAGTCAATAGTGAGCAATTACTAACATATATTGACTAAATGCTGATAAAATGTAAGTAACTACTATCATGTATTGACTAATTGCTGACAAATAGTGAATAATTACTAACATATATTAACTAATTGCTGACAAATAGTCCATAGATACTGACATATCTTGACAAATACCAGTCAAGGCAGGATGCATAATTGAATCAATGGCTATTTCTCTGTTATGGGACTATATACACTCGTGTATATTCATATAATTAACAACGGTGAGTGACCCGCCCAAACGGTACTACTTGTTGCGCGCAGCAATACAACGCTCCTTTTGGTAACTATGGCAAAGCTACCCCCTGCTATATAAGAGCGGTTCTGCCAGCCGTTCGCCAGTCGGGCTCGAGTATCCATACAGTGCACAACACCCCTGTGCTGGGGGTTGGCACAATTTTTAATTTTTTACCGGTTGCCAAGGTTGATTGGGCTTCATCAACATTACCATTCGTCATTTAACCTGGCAAAGTTGGTTTCTACCTAAATTCTGGCCAAAATGGGCCGCAGAAAACCGAATAAGAAGATGTTAGAGCCTGATTCAGGACCGCCGAGCGGTGTTAGGAGATCTGTCAGGAGGCAAGGGCTGTGGAGGAGAACCTTCTAGTGTCTGCAGTTAATATTCCACATGTACCTTCTCTGTGCAGCAGCACAGAGAAGTATCAGAATATGGTAGCCGGGCAGCCGCCAACCATCGCTCACGATGGTCAGTCGGGGCTGGACTGACCCTGAGGAAGGCTGTACAACGGCCTTATATACACCGGAGTCGAGGGCCACGTGACCAGGTGGTGACGTGGTGCTGGACTCCAGCGCCCCCAGGCGTCGGGTAATAGAGGTGCTCTCGACGTCGCCCACGAGGACCACGAAGGTACCTCGAAGACGACGCGGGACCACCACACCACCCCCCACTAGACTGAAACGAGGTCTCTGAAAACTCAGAGATCCTGGATCAGTCTAAACAAATAGATAATAATTTAAACTACTGGATCCGTCGACATTTGTCGACAGAAACAGTAGAGGAAAATAGAGAAATATGTAGTTTCTACTGTACTGTAGAAAAAAATTATTATCACAGTTAATATAAGGCGCTGCTCCATCCAACGTTGGAGACCAGTGTCGAAACACTGCTTCACGACCTGCTCCTGGTCGATCCGAGGGAGGCACGACCGGGTATGGTAACCGGGGTCGTGTCGTTTCCTCCCTGTCTCGTTGAGAAGCTCCTTCCAGCGTAGGAAGCCCATCGATAGTGCACAGTACAACTATGATGGTCCTTCGACCGTGAGGCCGAGGATGTGTGGCACCACCGGGCCCTAAGACCGGGGTGGTGTCGGATCCACACAGCTTCGCAGGGAGGTCCGGGGACAGGAAAGGTACCCCCACTCGTGGAGGGTACACCGTCGTCCGGGAACGAGTTCCCGGGGGTTCCATGCCGACATCGAGACTCTGTTCGATGTCAGCGGTCCGAACTCAGGCGGAGGAACAGTAGTATCATACTACTGATCCCCCGAGATAGACCCTGTAGCGGCGTCGATTTCCGCCTGCTCTCCGTCAGTGCGCTCATCGTCATGTGAGGCACTGGTGGCTAGCTGGCCGGAAAACGTGGGCGACTCCGGCAATGGAGCCACACGGTCCATTGTCGTGCTCCAAGCCTCGTTAGAGGTCTCGGGTGCATCTCGGGAGTCTCCCTCAGCATCTGAGTGGAGGACTGCCGAATCTGCAGAGTCGCTTCCATTGTCGTCGTCGCTCTCTTGACCATCATGGTCGTCCTGGTCTCCCTGGTCAGGGGGAGCCGTTGGAGATTGACCGACGACATCGACGTCCCCGTCTATGTCCATCGACTGTTCCACCTCGGCAGGTTCTACTGCTCCGGCGGAAGCCGACGGGTCCGGGCAGACGGCTGCACTCGCGGGGATCAGAGGTGTGAAGCCATGAAGATCCGGGTGGATTTTCGGGGACACCACTCTCTGAACCGGTGGCGGTGCAGGCTCGGTGGCTCCCAAGAGGTCGACCAAGGGAGCCGATGAGGAAGGCGTGGTTGCCGGCGAGTAGACGGTGGCGCCGAGAGACCTACCAGGGGTGTCAGGCTTGTCCTGTACCACCTGCTCTCAACCCAACATCGTCATAGCCGAGCTCAGACTGTCTATCCTCGGAGACAACTCTCTCAGAGGATTAGACTGAGCCGCCAGCGTCCTGACGTCGGGCACCACTCCACCCTCGACGAGGTACCTCTGCGCTTCGCGAGAGGGCTCCGTTCGAACGGGTTTCAGGGTTCGGACGCCATGGTGTTTGTCCTTCATCCATTCCGAGAGCTGGACCCCGAAAACTCTAAAGAATTCGCGGTCGATTTCTTCCCAGCCTTCTATGATTGATTGATTGATTGATTGATTTGTTTAACGTCCTAAGGCCGTAGGCCTCATGGGACTGCCTCATTGGTTATCAGACATTTAGTCCATTCTTTTCTCAAACTTAATTTGCGCGTGTGTGTGCGTGTGAGTGTGAGTGTGCGCATGCGAGTGTTTGGGAGTCTGCTTGTAGCAGTGGGACACGGCTCGTAGCAGTGAGACACTGCTCGTGGCTCAAGGCCCCTCTTTATCGTGCTGCCTCACCCAGACGCTGTGCCGCAGACTGTTGACACATCATCTGACCGGTCCATTATCCTGACACCGGCCGGACAGTCGTGGTTCTATACCAATCGGGCCAGCTTACCACGGACTGACGAGCATAGAGAGCCACTTTCCAACCTAGCTGCAAGATTACTCTTCCAGCTGGGCCGGGGGATCATTCCCCCAGCCCACCTGACCGATACTTGAGGGGAGGTGTTTCCCCCCCGCTTCAGAGCTTCTCGAACATCTTTACTTCCCTGAGGAAGGTCAGAAGTTCTTTCTTACCAGTGCTGGTAAACACACTGTTCATGGACAAACCATGAAGGTGCTTGTCCCTACTCCTCTTAGTTGCCTGACATGAGAGCACCAGGTGTTCCATAGTCAGAGGTACTTGACATTGCTGACACGTGGGTTGGTTTTCACCCTTCATGAGGTGTCCGTGAGTCAGCAGAGAGTGACCTATCCGAAGACGGGTCAGTCTTGTCGATTCCCTCCTGGTCAGGCCAGTGTGGTCATGCTCTTTGCCAATCGAAGGTTCGATGGCTCTGAGCTTGTTGTTGTGGTCAGAACTCCATCTTTTCTGCCACTCTTTCTTTATGAACTCCTTGGCCATAGGGAGCAGGTCTGAAGAGGGGATGGGAGCCAAGCCGGGTTCCCGGCTCAGGGCTTTCTTAGCTGCATGGTCTGCAGCTTCGTTCCCCTCTATCCCAATGTGGCTGGGGAGCCAACAGAGGGTGACCTCTTTCTGGGCCTGAGTCAGGTGCGAGATAGATTGTTTCATCTGCTGCACCACTGGGTTTCGTGGGTCATGCTGGCATAGAGTTTGCAGGCATGACTTCGAGTCAGAGAATATGATGAAGATAGCATCCCTCTTGGTGATATCATATTGGGCCTGTGACTCAAAGTTATTGAGACGCGTTCGGACATCGGTCAGACTGTACGATGGTGTAGGACAAGTCCATAATGGATAATAATGTGTAACCAGCGGTGCTGACAAGAATGAGATATGTAAAGCAATTTAGTAGAAAGGCAAAGAAAAAGGCAGTAAGGCAAGATAAAGTAATTGGCGTTTATTGGCGGACAAAAAAGTGGATGGCGTGCTCCGCAGAGATTAGGATATAAATTGTCATGATTCAGGTCCATAATGAAATTTGAAATGGAAGGCTTGATGGCTCCAGTCGACAGACGAAGGAGATAAACTTCCGAAATCCAATCTGAAAATGAAAGAGATAATTAGTTTAGGACCAGTAGAACTGGAGGGAGTAATGATGAATAATGGGAAGAAGAATATTAGATTAGGACAGAACTACTTTACAAAGTTGAGCAATAAAAAGGGAAATAAATGAGATGGTGATGTCATGAGACAAACACGTCTCTGCGCAGGCGCGCCGGGATAATAATAATACTTGAATAACATATTTGTAGAATTCAGAGTAGGAGACAGTGAGTTCGTTCAGAGGGAGCATGGAGACAGCATTGAGAATTGGGCACTCATATCTAAGCTAACTGTTAGTAGCTAGATGCCATTAGATCACAACAGGGAGTAGCCTACCTCTGTCAAGGAAAGGAGCATTCCAGTAGCGGAGATTCAACATGCACTTGTTAGTAGTAACATCCTCACCTTTCACAGGCTGGGTAGATCTGGAGGTTGCTCAGATATAGGCAGTTGGGACTTAGAACAATACTACCTAGGAATGATAGTGTTTCAACTTATGAACCTATTACAAGAAGGAGATAGCAATCAACAGCAGTAATTAACATCAACGGACTCCAGGCCTGGGAAGGGCCTCTCCCTCTCCATGCAGGGACCCTCCCTGCATGGACTTAGGATCCACACTAAAGTTGAATCATCATAACAACAATTAAGACTCTCCATGTGAGTACACTGCATTAGTTAATTAGATGAATTGGGCTAGACTTGCCTGCTGCCTTGCCTACTGTATGATAACGCGCGATCTTAATAATTGGGAGTTATTGCTGAAGAGACTTAATGTGAAGAGGAGATAGAGTGGTGGTGACATCATTGCATGAACTAAAGGATATAATGGAATGTTGATCATCGAAAGTTGTTGGAGTATTTGATGAACTGTTGTGCTCTTGTTGTGCTTGACGTGTTAGTAGCCAAGGAGGAGGAACAATAAAAGTCTTCAGTCAGGAGGTATCTCTCACTAGTTTTATTTGAGTAGGAACACTGCGCGGCTGATATGTGTACTGGGCTGTGGTAGTGACGCGTTCTACCATTTATAAGGAGCTAGCTCAAACCCCAAAATGTACTTTACTACATCTATATGCAGCAATTAGAAAGCAAGGTCTAAATAACACCAAATTAATAGAGTAAACACACAGTACAAGACGAGAGTCCATCTCCATCTGAACGGTCTGGCGCGCCTCTTCCCTAAGTGCCGCAAGGAGCTCGTTACGGATGGCCATGTTTGTTCTATCAAACAGGCCGAACAAGTAGGCACTCGCTTCCTCACGGAATGCCTCACCGAATTGGTCGATAGCAGGGCTACCCGTCATCTGTAGAAGTCCCTTACAACGTTCCATGAACGTCTTGGGGACCCCACGTTCGACGCCATCGCCGTATGCAGGCTGTGCCAACTCCCAACGCAAGGTTGCTGTCGGGGTGTCGGCGCCTGACACGACGTTGGAGAAGGTGGCTCCTGCTCCCGAGGTCAGTGTCGCGCCTCCTACGTGGACACGCGGCGTGGCAGCTGGGGTGCTGTCCTCTGCCGCTGTAGGGGGCTTGACAGGAGGAGACGAGTTGGTGGTCACCTTGGGTTGTCGATCACGACCACTCCGGGATTCCACCGTCTTGCCTCCAGGTTTAGCACCACTGGTGCTGGGTTTGGCCGAACCGGTCGAAGCAGTCTTTAACTTTTTAGGAGCCGGGGCCGCGGCGGCCTTCGATGCCTGCACGGGCTTCGAGGGGGCAGCCTGCGGCTTAGGCTTCTTAGGTTCAGTCGAACCGGCAGACTTTCCAGCGTCTGTAGAGTGGGGCCTCTTGTTCCCACTCGTAGAGGCTGTTGGTCCTGAGTCTCGAGGACGACTGGCCTCCCGCTTCTTCCGCTGCTCTACCCTGAACTCGGGGTAGGTGCCGTAGAAAGCGGGCATGAGCTCTGGTCTGATATACAGGCGCTTTGTAGACGGGGCTGCGGGTGCCATCCGCATCCTGTGTCTAGTCGGCGCGCCTGTCTTCTCATTCCGCTCACACTTTCCAACCAGCGTCTCCACCAGTTGGATAGCGCCCTCGGCGTTGTACTTATGGGGCTGCTTGTACGACTTTAGATGACGCGCCATCAGACCCCTTCGTGTAGTCACGAAAGGAGGAGAGGTCGGGTCATCGGGGTCCTGATAACATGGAATGGTCTTTTCCACCTTAACACAACCGAACTGCGGACGGATGGCTCGATGCTCTTCCACTAAGTGTCGAGCATACCTGCCATCGATCGTGTACACGCGAGGGGGGAACCCCTTACGTGTGCAGTTCTCGAAAGCACACTGCTGCCCGGGATTGAAGATGCGCCACGCAAACCCAATGCGCTGTCTCTCGGGCAGCGACACCCCTGACGAGTCTGAGGCATTCGTGATGTTCTCGATCATCGAGACATACCAGTCAATGGCATGGGTATCATCCGAATACCACTCCTCGTCGTCGCTTCCATCCTTGCCGACAAGACTAGGGAGTACCACTTGACCATTCTTGCGGTAATCCTGAAGCTTGGTCAGAGGCCTGTCATCGACGTACTCAGTATGTCGCTTGGCAGTGATCGCTGACAGCCGCTTCCACTCGTCGACAGCCGTGGCCGTATCCGGGGGCGAGGATACGGTGCTCTCCACGGCACCGGCATCGACCTCCGACGGCTCGGTTCCAGGTTCCGGGGGAGCCGTGGACTCACTGCTCTTCTCGCGGGCTGGAGCCTTCTTGGCTGCGGATTCCTTCTTGCTACCTTCCTTCTTGGGCACCTTAGGGATCTTGAAGTCTTTCAAGGTCCCTTTGGATGCCTTCGATTCTGCGGAGTTCTTGCCCTTAGAACCTGAAGGCGTAGCACTTTTCGATGGAGCTGGTGTCGACGGCTCGTCGACCTCCATCTCGTCGGGGGAGGAGTCCCTCGAGGCAGCAGCAGCAGCGACTTTCAAGTCGCGCTTCTGCTGCTTAGCGGCCTCTTTCGCCTTTCGGCGGAGCTCCCTCTCCCTCTCCTGGGACTCTGCCAAGGCTTTCTGTGCATCCTCGATCTGCTTCAGAAGAGCTGCACTTTTAGCCGAGGTAGACTCGAGCTGCTCCTCTTCTTCTTCTTCTTCTTCTTCTTCTTCTTCTTCCTCCTCCTCTTCCTCTTCTTCTTCTTCCTCTTCTTCTTCTTCTTCTTCCTCCTCCTCTTCCTCTCCTTCTTCTTCTTCTTCTTCTTCTTCTTCTTCTTCTTCTTCTTCTTCTTCTTCTTCTTCTTCTTCCTCCTCTTCCTCTTCCTCTTCTTCTTCTTCTTCTTCTTCTTCTTCTTCTTCTTCTTCTTCTTCTTCTTCTTCTTCTTCTTCTTCTTCTTCTTCTTCTTCTTCTTCTTCCTCTTCCTCTTCTTCTTCTTCTTCTTCTTCTTCTTCTTCTTCTTCTTCTTCTTCTTCTTCTTCTTCTTCTTCTTCTTCTTCTTCTTCTTGTGGCTCGCCGAAGAGCTGTACCCTGGTCGGACGAGGACCCCATGGTTCTTCCTGAACTATGGGTTCCGCTGAAGAAGTAAAGACTCCGGGCCTCGAACCGTTCTCAGACGGGACGAGGCGGCGAAGAGGATCTTTGGGGTGTTTCGATCCGCACTCTGGCGGGTCGAAGCCTCGAAGGTGCCTTCGATGTACCTCGAACCGCACTCAGGCGGCTCGAGGGACCGAAGACTGGAGTCTCGAGAGAACACGAACCTGCACTCAGGCAGGTCGTGTCCCTCGACAGTAGACAGGGGAGACCTCCTACACTCAGGTAGGAAGTCCCCAGGCGGAGCGTACCAGCTGGATTAAGCTAGGCTTAGTCCAGCTAATCTGCGTCCGACTCTCACGAGAAGGGCGCAAATGTGACCTCCGGGGTGTGCGACGCGGCCTTTTATCCCTGTGGCGCACGCCTCTGATTGGAGGATGGGCCTACGTGACCGAGGCGGGCGAACCCTATTGGTCCACAGCGGATCACGCCATGACCAAATAAGGTAATGCTCAAAAAATAGAACGACTCACTCTCCTCACACCGTCACGCTCTGGTTCTCCAGTCGCAATGTTTGCATATGCCGTTATTTCTTATGCGGTCTATGGGGTCCAATACTGTCAACATGGGTAATTAGGGCACCCCCCCTCCATCAGACTACCGGGATTAAAAATGGTCCCAATATGGATCTACCCTTCGGGCAGAATCCACCAGCCAATGCTGGGAACCCATCCTCACAGTCTGATAAAAATAAGAGGCCCCAATCTCTCATGTTTCTAGCATCAGATTGTCTCAAACTAAGAGGCAATCGCATGACTTCTCGTTGTGTAATTTTTTATTCACCGTCGGCTTCACGTCCACAGACAGATTTACTCAAGAACGGCACCCGTTATTTTAAATCCTCATTAAAAAAACAGGTTAGTAAAGCTGCTGCTTAGTATTGTGCGAAACATCGATTACTGAGTAGGGTTTAATCTAGGACTTTTCCTGACTTTAACCTTTACTGTAGGAACAAGTGTTGAGCTTCGGGGCGGGTTACCATCACCCCCTCCTAGCTCGCCGTCCTTTGATGTGGCCGGGCCGACCAGGCTATTAACCCGTTTCCGTCGGCGTCTGCCTCCCATCACTTGTGACGGTGTAGATGTAGGAGTCAGAGTGTTTGCTCTGGGTTTCCTTTCATCCTCTACACTTGTTGACCGTTCCTTTGATGAGCCTTGGCGCTTAAGCCTCGCTCGAGTCATAGGTCCGGTCTGGAGTGACTGATCTCCGACTTCAATCGAAACGTTTCGATGTGAAGTTTGTTCAGTCGTTCGCACCTTCGAGGGGGGGTCGGGCTTCCGACATCCCTTCAAAGGCTGTTTAGATGCTTTCGACTTATCTCGACGAGCCGGTCGACCACAGCGCCGCTTTGATGGTTTACTGGCATCCAACACCTCCACCTCGCTCAGTTTTCGAGCCTTTTGCTGTCGTTTTCGATGACCCTGCGTAGTTTGTTTTTTAGACTGAACTTCCGGGCGCGACCTTTTGATCTCTATTTCGACCTGTCCAGAAACAGACTTAGCCCTTTTCGTGGCCTTACGAGAAGGTGAATCATTATCAAGTTGTGGCTGCAACAACGCGACAGTCTGTGATAGTTCTACGCCCAACCACCGGCGCACTCTATCAACATTGCTCTTTTGCAACCGCCCGCGGGACGATCGAAGTAATAATGTCGACTCAGAGAGGACAGAATCCACTACGAACGGCCCATCCCAGTTGGGAGCAAGCTTCATAGCTGCTTGGGGGGTGTGGTACTCTGCTTCAGCCCATAGTCATACCCGACTTTCTGGCGTTCCGCAGATTTACCTAGATTTTCTCTTACCATGCTGTAACTCTCCCTCAACCGATCACGAAGTTGTTCCACGAAAGTAACGGAACAAGGGACTTTGAGCGGGTTTTCGATTGAGCCGAAAATTACATCCGCTGGCATGAGAATTTCTTCCCCGAATACCATCATATTTGGACTGCATCCAGTAGAACTGTGTTCAGAGCTGTTATATGCAGACACGACATATTTAGCCTGTTCATCCCAGTCGTCCATATGTTTGTCTACCAACATAGTCAGACTCTGAATCAGTGTTCTGTTGAACCTTTCCACCTGGCCATCGCTCTGCGGCCTGTACGGATTGGTCCTCTGTTTTACAATCGTCAAATATTCACACATCTCAGAGAAGAGTCGAGACTCGAATTCTCGACCTTGGTCGGAATGCAGAAGCAACGGGACACCAAAGGTCAAGACCCATTCGTCCACGAAAGCTTCTGCACAGGTCTCTGCTGTGTGATTTTGGGAATAGCGCGTACATACTTGGTGAAGTAATCCTGGATTACTAACATGCAAGTATTCTTGTTTGGCGTGGGTGCAAATCCCGAGATGATATCCATAGCTATCCTCCCGAATCTCACCCCGAACAACTCTTGGTGCAAAGGGGACTTACCCATGCCCTCATCGGGTTTTACCAAACAACAGGTAGGACAATGTCGAACCCAACAACATATCTCCTCTTCACCTTTTCGAGCGTTCGTTTTCGACCAAAATGTGCCGCTGTTCGGTGTCCGTGGCAAAAGGAGAGTACCTCGCCCCTCAGTTGGCGTGGTACAACTACTTGAATCGTGCATCTCGCATGACCCGCCTCGACTTTCCAACGACACAACAAACCTTCACGGAAAGTTAATAGAGGCCATTGCCCTATTAATTTCCGTACCTTGGCGCTCTCGATTGATACCTCAGGCCTAGTGGGTTTAGCCCCCTTAACCAGCCATTCTGCAACCCGTTTGATGTCAGTGTCCGCTTTCTGAGCATCGATGAGTTCATCGAGAGACCAAAATGCAACACCCACCCAGCTGTCTACTAAACTACCTACAACTGCCAAAACAGCATTGTGACTGCTGCAATCTGTGCAATCTGACCTCTGGCATAGCCGCACAGGGATACGACTAAGACCGTCGGCGTTCAGATGCTTGGCCCCACTTCGATGTTCGATCTTAGAGTTTTCGAGACCGAACTCCGAAAGGTGGGCCAGCCACCTACCCATCATTCCTTCAGCTTCTTTGAAATTCAGGAGCCATTTCAAAGAAGAATGATCGGTGCGGATAGTGAAATTACCACCATAAAGGTAGTGCCTAAACTTCCTGGTGTACACGACAACTGCCAACAGTTCTCTTTTGGTGGTGCAGTAGTTTCGTTGTGTTTTACTTAGAGTGTTGCTAGCAAATGAGATCGGGACCTCCATTCCATCCTGCTCTTGGGATAGAACAGCCCCAATCGCTGTGTTGCTAGCGTCAGTGTCTAAGATAAAACGACCGTCGGGTGTGGGGAATCGAAGTACAGGTGTCTCCTTGAAACTTCGTTTTAACTCGACAAAAGCATGTTCAGCTCTTTCTGTCCATGCAAATGCCTCGTAACGACCTCTACTACCTTTGGGTTTTTGGATCACTAAGTCCTACAAAGGACTTACTAGTTCCGCGAACCCCGGGATGAACTCTCGGTAGTAGGAACAAAAACCAATGAAGGATCTGATTTCCTTCACTGTAGTGGGCCTAGCCCAAGTCATTACGTCGCTAATTTTCCCCGGGTTGGCTTCTATACCCTATTCAGACACGATTCGGCCTAGGTACTCGACCGAAGTCCTAAAAAGCTGACACTTTTTAGGTTTCAACTTCAGTCCCCATGCTCGAATCCTGTTGAAAACTTCTGCCAGATTCGCCATTGCTTCATCCGTCGTTTTTCCGAAGACGATGATATCATCGAGGTAAACCAGGCAAATCTTACCTAGCAAACCTCTCAACATCTCCTCCATCATTCGCTCGAATGTGGCGGGGGCGTTACACAAACCGAACGCCATTCGATCGAACTCATAGAGCCCCCTCTGGTAGGAAAAAGCGGTTTTCTCGACATCGTCGGGATTCATCCCGATCTGCCAATATCCAGACTGGAGATCGAGACAACTAAACCACTTGTTTCCTCCCAGGGCATCCAAGGATTCATCGATGCGCGGGAGAGGATAGGCATTTTTCTTAGTCACTCCATTCAGGCATCGATAATCGACGCAGAATCTCATGGTCCCATCCTTCTTCGTCACCATCTGGACGGGACTGGACCAGGGACTAGTACTTGGCCTAACCACCCCCGTATCCAACATCTCCTTAAGTTGTTCATCTGCAGCAGCTTTCTTGCGGTTCAACTGGGGATTTAAAGACATCCACATGCTTACGTAGTAAGGCGGACAGCTTCAGTCTTTCTTCTGGCTGGGTCAGGTGGGTGTCACCATACATATCTAACAACCAGGTAGGGAGCTCCCCCGTGTGGGTGCTCGCGATTTCTGCCGTCTCGATGTCTGCAGCTTCCTGCTCGAGACGCATAATCACAGATCCTACCTCCGGTGAAGAGAATTCACCGTTCCTGTCAGCGTACTGTACGGTACCGACCACCTGGCCTTTTTCCAGGACAATGTCTCGATTCAGTGGATTACAGACGGAAAACACTGTTCGACGGACATTGCTGACAAGGGCAGCTTCACCAACCAACCCAAAACTTCTCAGAGTCTTTAGATCGGGTTCGACTATGCCCTGTCGATCTCTTTCCAGACCTTCGGATTTCACCAGTACATCGCACCGATGTCTGGCTGGTATCCTCGTGGTCTGTGCTACTGAGGCAATCGATGATACTCTCTTCAGTTTACACTGATGGTGCTCTTCTATCGGCTCGGTCATGACCAATTGACCCGTCCTTGGGTTAAGGATCATACCGTATAATGCCGCAAAGTCGAGCCCCAGAATACCATCGTCAGCCATGTCGGCCACTATTGGGCTAAACACATAGTGGGTCGATGCGACCTTAAGAGGTAGAACCAATCGACCATAGGTCCGCATTTCGGCTCCAGACGCAGTGCACGCCGTTATTCCCTCGTAGAGATTATCTGACGGAACCACTAACGTCTTCGCGAGTTCCCGAGAGACAATGGTGTGGCTGGCACCAGTATCTATCAGGAAGTCCAAAGAACGCCCTCGAATCTCTGCAGGCAGGTACCATCGTTTCCCCGACAAGGGGGCGGTTCCTGCTAGCATTCTCAACCCTACGTCAGTACTCAGATCGATCCCTCTCTTCTTCAGAAAAGAGAGACAGGGATCATCTGAGGGAAGCTCTGTTGCGCAGACTCTGGCCAGCTGCCGCATCAGGGCTTCTCTCCCGGCGTCGACCTTCACTTTTGATCTAGTTGAACCCTCGACCTCGGAGTTCGGGCTGCCAGCGCCCTGTTCCTTGGCCATTGAGGCTTTTTCTACACCGACATCTTCGGAACCCGACCGGTGATCAACCGGTGCCCCTGTGCTAAAGGGCTGGGACGGCCCTACCGGGACCTTACCTAGTTCCCTCGAATCTACTGTCGTCTGATCAGGAGTGCCAGAGGTGCTGATACCTTGGCTTTTCGATGGTCGGGCAGCTCGATTGCCACGTCGAGCCGCCCGCCTCAGTTTTCCGTCGCATCAGGTGGTAGTCCTTTATTAGGCTCGGGCCAAGTTTGTGCGAAATGCCCCTGCTTCTTGCAGTTCCAACACTTGGCGTCGGACGGAGGGGTACTCGGGTTATCCGAGTTAGTAGCAGGGACATCCCCTCCCTCGATAACCCTGAGTAAATTCTTCAATTGACTCAGCGAGAAGGTTTGTTCCTGTACCTTGGTTTTGGAGGCCTTGTTTGGCGCTTTCGATTTACCAGCGGATTTCTGACTTTTCTTAGTCTTACTCCCCGCCACGGGCTTCGAGTATGAGGACACCTCCCCCTGTCCTTCCTCGACCAAAGCGGCGTCGGCCAACGCCGACAATGCATTTGTCGAGGTGGGATTCACCAACTTCGGCAGAAGTTGTCGTTTTCGCAACAACTCATCTGCCAAGTCCATGAGATCCTTGAGGGACATGTAAGTGCGCCACTCCCGAAGCACGTCTTGTTGTAAATCCGTGTCATACAATCCTCCTATGAACAACTGGTTGACTTTGGTTATTAGCCATTCAACCGAGAAGTCCACACCTGGGTAGGCATCGCCGGCAAGACGTCTCAAAGCAAAGCCGTAGGCTCTAATGCTTTCGTTCTTGCCTTGGCGTCTCTTCTCCATTGTGACAATGGGGTCTTGCAGGCTAGAAGTCATGGCTTCTGTTACCATGTCGACCAGTCCATCCAAAGTCCCATCTCCATGCTCCTCCCATAGCCACACAGTATCAGCTGCGGGGCCGTTCTGGAGTAGCATGAGGAGTTGAGCTAATGCCATACTCGAGGTCCACACATTTACTCGACGGACATGATTGAATCCGTGGTACCAACAGAGCCAATCATCCTTCCATGTAAATGGAGGGCACTCGACCGACCTAGTTCGGGCCGGTTCGTGCCCGATAGAGGTATTCTCAAACATTCTGCTTGATCTTCTGACCTGATCAAGTGCGAATGTTGTACCTCTTCTAGGTATTTGATGGTCCATCCCCATGTTCCTCATAGTCGTGTCTGCACGACTATGATTCATCCCCCAAGGGTTACCGGTCTCGGCCTCACTCAAATGCGAAGCCTCGAACCTGATATCCCTATACTTAGGTGGATCAACATGTTGTTGGGCCGTGGTAGGGGTCGAGAATTGTCCGATCACTCCACTTAGACCATCGGTGCGTGGCATCGAAAGAACTGGTTGGGCCCGACGTGGCCTCGAATCTGCTTTCGAGATATTGTCGATAGTCCCCACCATTCTGTTTATCTCTGCCTGCTGTTTTGAACGTTCCGCCTGTCTTAATTCCGATACTAGGAATTCCAGGCGGTCATGTTCCGCTTTCGAGAGATCTCGCTGTTCGCTGAGGGCAAAGAGTTGCTTAACCTCCTTCATGGCACGGTCAAGCCACTCCCTGTAGTCAGGATTTTCATCTAGGTCCTCTTGAGTGGCAACCCTAGCAGTGCTGCATTCACTACTTTGTTGCTTCTCTCGAAGTCTAGCGGCACGCACTTTCGATTCCGTCTGCTCCTTCAGACGTTCCTCGAGTGCGAGTTCATCACGAACTTCTTTATTTACCCTGGCTTCATCAGCCTCCCTACGAGACGACATCTCCCGTCGGAGCTTATCGATTTCTACACGCATGGCTCCCAGAGAATCCTAATCCTTCTGATCCTTCAGAGATTGGGCTACTAGGGATTCAGATTTCAAGGAGTTAAGCTCGGCCTCGTGCCTCGCTTTCTGTTCCATCAGAATCTGATATTCCGCCATCTTATTTGCGTGTTCGATTCGCTCCTCACAGCGACGACGCATTTCTGCCTCGTCCCTGGCCCGAGCATCCTCGTCAGCTTGCATCTGACAGAGTAACGACTCCCGTTCCTGACGTAGCTGTTTGACCTGCTTTTCATAAGCTGTTAGGTGCTCAGCTACTTCTTCAGTATGCTCGGCTGATTGTTGGTTTAGCTCATGCCGTAACTCTTGCAGTTGTTCCTCCAACATTGTCTTTTCTACCTCTTGTAGCTTCAACTTATGCTTAAGGGACGTCTGCTCGTGCTGGGCATCCCGAAAATCGTTTCGAGCTCTCTCGACGCATTCTCGGCGGCTTGTAGCAAGACGGTCGATCTTCGCTTTTAGTGATTGACAATCCATTGCTGTCAATCGACTACGCTCGATCTCTGACTTCGTTGCAAGTAAGGACTCTTTTTCGCCAGAGAGCTGTTTGACCTTCTCTTGAAGATCAGCAAGTTCCCTATTTGCGATTTGAGTCTTATTCGAAGCCTCCAGCGCTTGCTGCCTAAGCTGTTCTAATTTCAGCTCTATTTCCGTACTCTTCTCCTGAGCTTTCGTGGTATTGCTCGCGAGAGCATCCAACTGCTGGCGACCCTGGCGCAGTTGGCGTTGCTGCTCTTGCAACAACTCTTCGTTAAGTCCCCTGCCACTGTCTATACTTCCTTGTACAGACACGGGCGAGGGACCCTCAAAAGACCAACTACCAAGGCCCATTGGAGTTCCCACGGGCGACGCTGTCTTTTCTACATAGGACAAACTCTGTGCCCTCAAGAAATTCTCAGCAGCCGGAGAGAGTTGAGTCGACACTCGCCAATTGAGTAGCCGGCTCCTTTGATACAGGCCCAATGGGTCAGACGATGGACCTATTATCAGAGAGTGGTTCAAACCACCACCGATTAGTGGATCGTTCACATCCACTAACGGACCTGCAGTCGCTTGATGTTGGTGATTGGGGTCATCACCTTCATCCAAGTGACCCTGCATGTCGAACTTGAGCTCGCAGTACCTATGCGGACTAAAGTTAACAACTGGTCACGGCACCAGTGTAGTGTTCTACCCCTCGATGTTCAATTGAATCTTTCGAAAAACAACGAAGAACAACTATTCAGGTTCCAGTTAAAACTTTATTGTCTAATAACACATAGGCATCAGCCGTTCTCGATCACAGTTACAGGTGGCAGAGTTTGAACTCTATAGCACGTTCGACACTAGGCCTTCTAGTGTCTGCAGTTAATATTCCACATGTACCTTCTCTGTGCAGCAGCACAGAGAAGTATCAGAATATGGTAGACGGGCAGCCGCCAAACATCGCTCACGATGGTCAGTCGGGGCTGGACTGACCCTGAGGAAGGCCGTACAACGGCCTTATATACACCGGAGTCGAGGGCCACGTGACCAGGTGGTGACGTGGCGCTGGACTCCAGCGCCCCCAGGCGTCGGGTAATAGAGGTGCTCTCGACGTCGCCCACGAGGACCACGAAGGTACCTCGAAGACGACGCGGGACCACCACAGTATTGATAGGTTGGTCAATTATCTGGATGACTTCATCATTATTGCCAACTCTGAAAGTGAGTGTCGCCGTCAGAGGGACCTTTTAATCGAAATTATGGAATATTTTGGTTTTAAGATTTCCAGAGATAAGGTTACTGACCCGAACAGAATTTGTACTTTTTTGGGTATCACCATTGACTCCCATAAAATGGAATTAACTTTGCCTAAAGAGAAAGTTGACAAGTTAGCCCGTGCTATAGACAATTGCATTTATAAGAAATTTGCCAGTAAAAAAACCTTACAGAGTATTGGTGGCTTGATGTCATTTTGTTCCCAAGTGGTGAGGGGGGGCCGTACTTTTAGTAGAAGGGTTTTTGACTTGATGGCAAAGGCTAAGGAAAGAGGTGTCATTAATTAAGTCCAGGTATCATAAAGGATTTTTTGTGGTGGAAGGATTTTTGTAGAATTTTTAATTGCAAAAATTTAATCTTGAATGATGTATATAATAAACCCATGGTATCTGATGCGTCCATTCTAGGTTATGGAGCATGGTGTGGTACAGATTTCTTTTATGGATCTTGGAATAACGTTGACAGCTCTAAATTGGGGGTAGGTCACTGGGTTGCCCCTCCAAAGTATGACAATATTGATGTTCATGAAAGGAATATTAATGTGTATGAACTATAGCCTGTTCTAGCTGGTTTGAAGAGATGGGTCATTTATTCAAGAACTGCCGTCTAAATGCTGTAACGGATAACATGCAGGTGTTGGCAATGTTGAACACAGGCAGAAGTAAAAGCCCACTTTGTATGGAGTGGCTGCGTGAAATCTATTGGCAATGTTTTGTGTATAACATTGATATCTATTCAACCTATATAAAGTCCGCTGATAATATTCTGGCAGACCAGTTATCAAGATTAGACTACAAAAATGTTCTTGCCAGGTGTGAAAAAACTTTGTCTGAAAATAATATGTGTATCTAAAATGTTTTTTCAGATCCCAGATTGATGTCCCTGTTAAGAAAGCAGGAGGAATTTGTGAATTCGGGTGTTGCCATGACAACCATGAAAACCAGAAAGCAACAATTTAAGAGGTACAGCAAACTTTGTAGGAAATTTTCCCTAAAAATTTATCCATGTTTTCCATCTCAGGCTTCTTTGTATGCCACTTATCTGGCTGATAAGATGAAACCAGTCTCTATTAGAAATTATATTTCGGCTGTATGTTTTTTTCAAAAGTTGCATGGTCACCCTGACTACAGTAGTAGTTTTATCCTAAAAAAGACTCTAGATGGTATTGAGCAGTGTCAAAGTTTAACCAGAGTTGTTAAATACCCACTTACCACGGTTCACATGTTTAAAATTTTGTCAACCCTGAATATGACACTAAAATTGGATAGATTTTTTTGGTGCGCCATTCTGGTACTGTTCAGGGGAGTTTTGAGGTGTTGCCATGTAGTGGACTCTACACATTCACTGAGGGTGAAGGATGTTGTATTAACTAATGATTATGTAAAACTTCACATTAGGACATCTAAGACAGACCAGTTTGGCCACGACCCTTATGATATATACCTCGTACTTGATGAATCTTCTCCGTTTTGCCCATCAAAGATTTTGGCAGAGTTGATACAGACTGCTAATGGCAATGTTAATCGGAAACTGTTCAGTTTTCCATCTGGTGGCAAGAACAAATGCTTGACATATTCATATGTAAATACGCGTTTAAAATTTTTGTCTGTCAAAATTGGCTTAGTAGATGAGAATGTTAGTACCCACTCTCTACGCTACCTTCTTAAAGTCAATTGGCCTATCAGTAGAAGACATAATGAAGCGCTCCAACTGGAAGTCCAGGTGTGTGTATAAGTACTTGCATGATTCAAGATGTGATTTGATGAAACTTGATGTATTACCATCTATTAATGTGTAATAATTATTACTCCGTGATGTTCCATGTGTTTGCCGGGTGGTTGGCCATTTTGTATATTCAGATCAATTCCACCAAACACATGTCTCTGTTCAATTATTATTATCATATCCTGTAATCCATTCAATATCATCATCACCTATTATAATGTTAATATACTGGTAAATACCTTAAAGTCATCCTAGTATTTATTATAATGTTAATATACCGGTAGCTCCCTATTGAGTCATCTTGATATTTATTATAATATTAATATACCGGTACTACCTATTAAAGTGGTCTAATATAATATGTGGTTTCCATGGTAACCACCTCTTTCATTTATTGTCCAATATACCGGTTACTACATTCTAATATAATAATCTACCGGTAGTGGTTAACCGGTATATGTAGTCACCCCTAGTTAACTTATATATTGACTATTTCCTGACAGATTGTGAGTAATTATTGACATGCATTGATAATTGCTGATATAGAGTGACTAAGTACTGACATATATTGACTAATTGCTGACAAAGTGTGAGTAAATACTGATATATATTGACTAATTGCTGACAAATTGTGAGTAATTACTAATATATATTGAATGAATGCTGACAAATAGTGAGCAATTACTAACATATAGACTAATTGCTGATAAATAGTGAGCAATTACTAACATATATTGACTAAATGCTGATAAATAGTGAGTAATTACTAATATATATTGATTAATTGCTGACAAATAGTGAGTAATTACTATCATACCATAGCACTAATACTAACCTGTTATAGCCTTAAACTCCATACATGTACCGTAAAAACACAGATTAAAACACAAATTAAAACACAGAATGGCGTCAATATTTTCAATCAAACACCAGAGAATGGAGAAATGGAAAGACATCCATTCAGCAATGACACACATTTTTATATATGGAAAAGTACCAAGATACTGCATAATTATGCTAATTATGCAAATAATATGCGCGGATATGGAATGTTTGGTATCAATCTGGGGTGTTTTGTCCCCCTAAAGGACATGCCCCCCTAAAAAATCGGTTTCGAAAAAGAATAAGCGAAATAAATTTTTTGACTAGGTGCCTTTTCGGCCTGAGCCGGTCCACCTGCGCCTTACCTCCAGCCAAAACCTATCTGTTTTAAGTGTCACCGATGAAAAAGGGTAGGTTTGAGGAAGGAATGGATTGAAATATAGGCTTTTTTTGGGACGCGGGGGCAGATGCCAGTCCAGGCACTGGCAGAGAGGTCCAAGAACTGGCAGTTTTACAAAATAAATCGTATCTCCCTTAATAATAGGAGTTTGCCATAGTGTGACCTATAGATAAAGGGTAGCTTGAGCTGGCGAACGTCATGGCAGTCTTTATTTTCAAATCTGCACAATGGGAACAACGTTATCGATACTTTTAGTCTATTTAGTCTTTTAGGCTATTAGAACTTTGCCGATACATAAAATACTACTCAAATGAGGCAAAAACTCATGACAACAGTAATGCTTTGCCGATACACACTATACTACCAGAACGACCTGGGACAATAACAAATCACTATAGGTACTTGGAGGCGCCTAGAACTGGTGTAGAAGCTATCAGCCCACCCCAGAACGACCTGGGACAATAACAATTCACTACAGGTATTTAGAGGTGCATAGATCTGGTGTAGAAGGAGGGCAGCTTTCTCTACCTGTTATGTTATTTTAGGCCTATTTACCAGAGGTACCTGAAGCGTGTAGAGAATATAATCAAATTGATTCTCTTACTGGTGCCTTTTGAAGCACTATGACGATGTGCAGGGGCTTATTGAGTTGCTAGCTTCAATGCACCACTATAGCAAGGTAATGGAGTATCAGTCTGGCCCTACAAATTAATATACAGTCTTACTGAGTTCCTAGCGTTAATGCACCACCATAGCAAGGTAAAAGAGTATCAGTCTGGCCCTGTGTACAGGCTATCATTACGCAGCTCTAGGCGAGTTCAGAGTGAAGAGGGCGGGTTGGATTGGTGCATGTTGACTGGACAGTGTACAGGCTATCATTACGCAGCTCTAGTCGAGTTCTGAGTGGGGAGGGCGGGTTGAATTGATGCATGTTGACTGGACAGTGTACAGGCTATCATCACGTAGCTCTAGGCGAGTTCTGAGTGAAGAGGGCGGGTTGGATTGGTGCATGTTGACTGGGCAGTGTACAGGCTATCATTACGCAGCTTTAGGCTAAGTAAGTTTTTTTTTCCCAGGACAGCCAGGGAATAAACAAATTGAAAACAACTGAGGAAAAATATTATCAGAAATAAATGCCCACCCCAAGAGGAAAAATGTTATTTTATCTTTTTAATTAAAAGTTTGAAATACTGTAATCTCCTGTGTATAAGACGCGTCTTATGCACAAATTTGAGGCCTCCTGCGCCTTACAGAGTCAGCCCATAGTCAGGGTGCGTCTTATAGGTGGGGTACTTTTACTATAGGGTAAAGTGACCATGAGTCGTCCACCTGGGCCTCTTTACAACCTACTAGTTATTCTAGGATCTTTGTAATAGTGGGAAAACATGCAGGGGTCATCTAAAAATGGATATAAATATTACCAAGATGTCTTACTCTTTCCATTCAGCAATGTTACAACTTTCATACCCGTAGTCATGGAGCTCTTAGAGCACCCATTATTCAATAGATGTGAATTTTCATTCATCAGTACCATGAGTCGGCCACTGTGGTACCTTAAGTCAGCCACATAATAAAATGACTCAACTAATTCATAGTAAAAAGTGTACTTTTGAAGCAATACAAGGAAAACGTTTATTCCCAGCTGAGTGACCTGCGTCAGAGTGTTTCTGTAATGATTTTACGAATTACAATGCTGATTAACACCACTGCTTAGGTAAACATAAATTATGTTTATGGGTAATGATGGATAGTGCTAGATTCACTTTCCCAAAGATGGAAAGATAGCAGGTGCTACACCTCAACATATTCTAGCAGTGTAAATAGCTTAGAACCCAATGAAATGGTCACTACTAAGTTCATTTTTGACCAAAAAGCAAAAGTGGCCGACTCAAGGTACATGTATAGTGGCCAACTCAAGGTACATGTATTGCTCAAAGACACTTTGGGTCAGTCTTAGCATATCATGAGTCAAATTTGACACAGCAGATTGTTGACTTTTGTACTGAACACTATAAAATAAATAATTTCAAGTTAAATGATGTTTGACAGAGTATGAATGTAATGCTTTTTCCCAATTTTAGTAAGGTTTAACTCTGTTACTTGATCAATATCACTTTATCACTAATCTATCATTTTGTTGCTGGAAAATCATAATGAACCTTTATCTGACTTCAAGAATAATTTACAAAATCTAGTGTCATCCAGAGCTCCTGGAAGGTGCTAGACTTATATTTCAAAAGATGCTAAGATAGCTTATAGCATATCTTGCCATATAGCACCAGTGCAAATAGCTCAGAATCCACTAATATATTCATTAACACATTCATTTTGGGCCCAACACCAAGCAAAATGGCCAACTGAAGGTACCTGGACGACTCAAGGTCACTCTACCCGAGAACAGTATTAATCTTTCAAAAGTCAAGCCTAAGCTGCGCCTTTCTTTCAACTCAAGGTGCACCTCAGGGCCGAGTCATTTATTGCCAGCTGGGGAGGGGGGCTTCATGGATTTTTGTGGACCGGCAGATATTTTTCTGCCCCCCCCCTCAAAACAAACAGACAACAACAAAAATATGACAAAAGTTTCAATATGATAAAAGCAGTCCCCATTAAGACCTGATTGTGCAAAATGCCCCCCCCCCTCCCGGAATCGGAAAAGCATTTTCAAAATTGTATGCAAGTGCCTAACTATAGGGCAGTACTATAGCATTTCTTTCAACTCAAGGCCAAGGGCGTGTCTTATTTGTGGGATGTGCCTTTTATGCGGCAGATTATGGTAGGAATACAAATTAGAGTTTATGGTTTTCTTCTCTACTTCACCATATTTTCCCCATTCTTTCTCATGCAAAGACATCTTTTCTTGCTGGATTGGACACCTCTACCCAGGTCAGGAAGTCCACAACACGAGTTTGGGAATGCAGTGTATTGTCAGTTTGCACTATGGAGAGCCCTGACCTATGAAGCATTTTATGTTTTCCTTTAGTAGCAGTGTGGATGGATCCAGGTGGCGGCAAGATTGGACGGTACTGTAGTTTCTGTGCGGGTAGGTAAGAGGGCTGGGTGTGTGTGTGAGGTGCATGACAGGAGGCTGAGGAGGGAAAGCCGGGATGTAAGTCAGGTTCAGACAAAAAACAGAAAATCTAAACCCATCACTGGAAGCTGCTCACTGGAACATATACCCGGTGCAGTGTTATAATCTTATCCTTTACTAAAGCTCTCTCTTCAACAATCCTAGATAGTAAATTCCTACATGTGTGTATCACTGAGTAGTTCCTGAACCACTGGCACTTGTTCTGAATACGCTTACCTGAGTGTTGGATGTCTGGGTCCAGTTTCCGTTTCTTGGTGGGAGTATCTGGCAATGGGTTGGCATTGTAGAGTGAGTCAAGCTGCTCCTTGTGGTGGCGTAACACAGCTGCTGTCCTCTGCCACTCATCCTGCTCACTCTCCCATGTGTCTAACCTACAACACAAGATGTACAGGCATTAAAGGCAGCCTGCTCACTCTCCCATGTGTCTAACCTACAACACATGATGTACACAGACATTAAAGGCAGCCTGCTCACTCTCCCATGTGTCTAACCTACAACACATAGTGTACACACAGACATTAAAGGTAGCCTGCTCACTGTCTCATATAACTCACAAAGCATCACCAAAGCCATCAAAAGCACTCCTCAGCATTTAAAGTGACCATGTCTGCTATCAACGTATGCAATTTAGTGTATCTTTTCACCATCACCATCTAGACAACATTCTAAACCATATGAAATATTTCAGCTCCAAAACAAAGAAAACTGTATTTATTCCTATCCTAGTAACAAATCAGGTGTGTCTGATTTCCTTTAGAGGAAGCCTGTGTGCTGTGGATGAATAACCAGTCCTAAATCTCAGGGTGTACTAAACACTACTCAAAACCTGTCAGACTAGCCAACAGGTGGCACTGTGGTGCGCAGGAATGTGAAGGCCTATCCAGTGAAGTGTATTGTGTTGTGATTAGACACTTTATTTTGAGGCACTATGGGCTAGCAGTGATTGGAACAACATAGGCATAGAACAAGAGATGAGTATAAATTACAAACTATTTAGACATGTTTCCATAAATTCTTTTTGTTCCTAACACCAATTTTTTAAAGTAACTCGCGGGTTTAGACCTAAAGTATCAACGATTTCCCACTATGTTTCTAATGATTTAAATGCAAAGAAAATAATATGGGGGTTCCGAGCTTGCTTCTGAGATATTCAGATCATAGATAAAAATAACATTGGTTCGCTCAAAATTGGGTGGTAAAAGCAAGGTCAGAAAATACTGGACAAAGATTACCTAGAAGATAGCCTAATGAAGCCCCCTTGATCAGAAACGACTGTACAATGACTTCTGCAATGAGTGATACTAACAGCCCCGAAAAATAAAGTCCTTTGTACAGATTGGTGAATATTGTTATGCAACTTACCGAATCCAGTCAGTGGTTTTAAGGGCCAGCTTCACCATGGCACATCTGTGATTTGCTGGTACCAAATCCTGTATAACGACAAGGAGATGTTGCATGTATGAGGATGGTGCATGGAGATATTTTGGTGAATATTGGAGTGAAGTGTTGGTGGGAGGGGGTTGATAATCATTATGTACCAGAGATGTCAGTTGGGTGCTGGTCCAACCTCAGAAAATTTAAGGACCCTTGAAGACTTCACAAGTGAAAGGCTTTCTAAAAGTATAAAACTGTACTAAAGTCTAAATTTGAGGGGCGTCTGAACCTCTGAAAATGGATGAACCTCGGAAGGTCTGACATCTCTGTGTACCATAATACCCTACATACCGTAATCTCTCGCATAGAAGGTGCAGCCCGCATAGAAGGCACACCTACTTCTCCTGGATTGTATATTCAAGAAACCCTGCATACAAGGCACATCCCTTATACGACCCTTTCACCAGGATTGATAAAACAGATGGCGCTAGTGGCAGCCATGCTACTTTGCCACTCCTACAGGGGCATGTCTGGGTTGGACTCCAGTACCTGTAATGGGCCCACATGTTTGTAATGGTCTGCCTTATGTTTGGCTCACAATTTTCTTTAAATATTGATAGTGAGTATAGCCACACTATTTCCCTGTGTACAACTTTGATTTCTAAGACATGGAGCTCTATTGTACATTGCAAATGGGCATTTTGGTGAGGGGTGTCCGTGCACCAATGGAGCCCTGGGAGTGGATGCTGGACCTGCCCATTTTAGCGACAGGGCTACTAGAGCGCCATCTAATGTATCAAACTAGTGAAACCAATGTATTCATGAGGCCTTGTCCGCGTACACCTAAAGGGTTTGCCCCCCAAGCGCGAAGTGTTGAAAGGGGCTGGTGCTATAATGGAGTGGACCACCGCACTGAAAAAAAAAACAAAGCTGTGAAAGGTGGAGAGAGTAAGAAGGAAGCGAGGTAATTAGGGGTGAAAAAGAACACCTGCCAAATAGCAGGGTGAGTACAAGGTATTAGACAGTCAACCTTACAAACCACTACCTGGTTCTCCCAGGGTGGTACCATGGGGGCCCCACTCATGGGTCGGTGCAGACTGGGTCAGACTGCCAACCAGAGACCAAGACATAGGCAACTTAGTTAGCAACAGTACCACAAGTGTCTGTACACAATAAATGCAGAGCAATAAACCCGTACATTTAGAGTGCACACACACCAGGGCATGTTGACCCTAGTCAAGGAAACGATTATACTGGGACGCACACTTAGGTCTGCGACGTCCACCAACACCATGAGCCCGAACAGGAGGTAGGTTCCCACAAAGAGTGCACCAATAAAGGAGACCCTAAGTGAGACAGTAAGTAAGGTTGACTTACCAGGGGAGATGTAGTGAAATGGGATGAGATGAAGTATGGTCCGGTAGAGAGTGAAGCGATGAGAAGCACTGGTGGAAGGTGAGTGAGTTAGTAATAGATGTTTAACGCCATTTCGACAGCTAAGGTCATATTCATGGCGAGAACATTACACAATTTCACAAAGGAATGTGTCAGTGCCCACGCATATGTGCACCACACACATCCTGAGGGGATAGGAAAGATGAGAATTAGACCCTTTTAAGTGGGCTAGGGAAGCCCGACTGGTGGAAGGTCTGGGTCCATGAATCCAAGATGGCGGCCATGGCCACCACCATACCGGTGCCAAGTTACCACCGGCTGTCAACCAAACAAAGGTTGTCCAAAGGGCCCCAGACCAGACTGGCCGGAGGCCACTGGACCCTGCAGTGCCCACAAGGTAGACGTGCGACCTGCGGGGGACAGACCAGCCAGAGCTGACCCAGACTGGACAGGGGGTTGGTGCCCCTTATTAGGCTGGGGTAGCTGGCCTGCCCAGGCGCTGGGGCAACCAGAAGGGGGGACACCAAGTAGGTGTCCCGCTGCGCCCTTCTAGTTCGCCACCGGCCAGTCGAGTTGCCTGGCTGACTTCGTATGATGCTGAATATGTAATTTTTTTAAATGCCACAAATGAGGTGTGAGCAGAAGTAAAACTCAACTCTAACATTGTATCACCAATTTCCTTTCCCGTTTGAGCATTCTATTAATGTGGTGTCATGTTAGGGAATGAACCTAAATCATCACATTGTCTAAACATAGTTGGAATATCTAATTTTAATTACTTAAGTTCATATATGTGAGCAGAATCACCAGCCTGCATGGGCTGGATATTGACCCAACTCAGCAGAAACCTATAAGACGCACCCCCTACCTGATTTGCGTATAAGATGCGTCTTAAGCGCGAGAGATTACGGTACATTGTATATGGCATGGTTTGTACATGAGGAAGGACCAATAGTGCATCTTATATGACTGGCAAACATTGGGGTGCACCTTGTAGGTCAAAATCAAGCCCCAAAGACACCTTATCGGTTTCTATCCCTGGATCCCTATCAAGTTGGGGATGGCGTGCATCTTATATGTGGGGTGCTCCTTATACACAGGGTGTCATACAGTAGTTGTACTGCCAACGTTTTCACAAAGACAATGTATCTACACTTACTTCCTCTAAAGTGGAATATATTTGATGGAACTACATGTATCAGATTTATAGTCAATTTACTCCTTTTGGAGTGTATGCTACTCCCCTCTCCCTTTAAAGACCTACGGCTGCGTTTTTAGAATGCCCTTTCTAAGCTTGTATGAAATATGGATAGTACCAGGTCTTTCATCAGGTGTCAAATGGTCCCTTGTTTAATGGTTTGATTTACCAGTTCAGTGGTTCGGGCCTTACAGATTAGGAAAGAAAGAGTAAGGCAGTGATTCAAGTGTATGCCAATGGTTTTATTGAAAGACACTCAGCGGCTACCCAGAAGGTGGTGGTGGGGCAGCTAATATGGATTAATATCTAGGTCTATAAGCTTGGAGGCCTGGAGGGCCTCTGACGTAGCGGCTGAGCCCCGGTCTTTATATACGGACCTTGGTGTTTGTCGCCAGATGTCCCCACAGGCCCGAATTGGTGCTGCCACCTATCCAGAACCTTAGGAACACCCAGCGACTGGACTCACCCGCCACGCCAGACGGTACCTGTATATATGGTTATAATATGATACCTCTACACTACTCCCCCAGACATTAGGCAGGAGTTATAACTATTATAGTATTATATAGGGATAACATTACATTATGTCTTACCCTCATAATAGAGGTATAACCATAGATATAACAACATTTTTAAAGTATCATATGATAGGTATTTAACATACTCGATAGTATTAATAGTTACGAATAATCAATAGGAAAGTCGATACAATTCGACAATATGGATAGTAACAGATATATGTAACGGATCTGTTTAACTTTCAAATAAACCACATATTAATATCATAGTGAGTTTCTTATTACAAACATGATAAGTACATAGTCTTGATAAAGACTTTAAACGTAACCATACTATTTAATGATACATTTAGTTAACCAATTAATCCACCTAAAGTTCTATGTTAGAACTATTCGACATGTTACCGTTTTTGTTTTTATACACTTGAAAAAATACAAAGAAACATATATTACATCGTCATGCATTCAAACAACCATCATAGCATCAGATAATAAATATTATACAATGATATGTCATAAATAGACAATTATGAAAATCTGGTGTATTATAATCTATGTCGGATCATAATAAGTATTATGACAAGTAGCAATAGATCCTGATATGTTATGAACCCGTAAGAGCATTATAATATTACGTTACTACAGGTATACAAATGAGAGTTATATGGTCATTTGAATAGTAATTAAGATAATGATCATGATAATATATATACACAAAATATGAGTAGAGCGTTGTGCGTAGTCTTGAAGTATGTCGGATATGATGCGGAGAGGAAGTGTGGTCAGCTAACCACGGGATGGACGTGCTAGAGTCTATAGTATTCCAGATGAAGTGATATATAGATACACGGTAGTTGATTAGGGGCAACTACCCACAATCCTCTAGGCGTGCTATTGTTCGTTGTAATAATGCGAATGGTGTTAATAAATAATCCGGTTGTCAACATGTAGTAATAATAGTCCTTTGGGATATAGTTGACAAAGTCGTAGTACAAATATTAGATCCGGAAGTAGGTAGATAATGGTAATAAGTCCATTTGGTACATAAGACAGGAATACGGCACAGTGGTAAGTCCATCCGGTAAGTAAGACAGGAATACGGCACAGTGGTAAGTCCATCCGGTAAGTAAGACAGGAACAGGTAACATCAGGCATCAGGTATAGGTATCCGCATCCGGCAGTATCTTCTAGCAGCACAACTACTATTTGGATTTGTAGGAAGTTCATAATCCGAAACAGAACTATCAGGAGATAATAGTTAAATTATATCCTGATCCGACTAACTCTGGCTATAAAAGAACCTGGAACACATAGAATAGACTTAAGTGTTAATTCATATGGGGAACATCAGGAGGTAGATATTCTACCTTCTGCAAAACACTAAGTCTGGTTGTGAGAAGAGAGAAGAAAAAAAAATATGTTGTAGGTAACCCGGAACACATTAAGTGGATTTCTTAGTATGTTTCTTCCTTAGAAGGTCTAGGGCCGACTCGGGAGTACCGTCCCATTCATTGATGTCGACACGGAACACTCTCATGAACTTAGTGTTCAGATTAGTGTTTTGGGTGATTTCTTCTTTTACACGTTTCTCTAAGACGTGTACATCCATAGCTGCCTGTTCTTTCGCAGCTACAGCTTCTTCCTCCCGTGCCTTTACTTTGTCTCGGATTACGGATTCTAGGCGTTCCTTCTCAGCATCGCCTACTTCCTTCAAACACATGAGAGTGTCATTCAGAAGACCCTGATGGAATTCTGTAGCTCTCTCCTTTACACACTTCTCCCAATGGGTGTAGATGGCCTTCTGGACATCAGCCTCCCCTTGGCGAGATTTTTCGAACCAGATTTCAGCGTTACCGGTTTTAATGGTAATCGCATCCTTTGGTTTGACGGGCAATGCAACACTCTTGAGGGGTGTTGACACTACCGGAATGACATTTCCGGATGTTGGACTTCCTGACGTTCCCGAAGGTGCCACAGGGACACAGTAAGTGGGTGGTTAATTCTGTTTCAACCCCATGTCCATGTACATCTGTACCTGTTCAGGGGTGATCAATATCGCCTGAGCAGATACGGCACTTGCTGATCCGGCAGCGGCAGGTGCTGGGGCCTTTTTAGATACAAGGCGACCCCCTTTCCCAATGACCAAGGTCTGGCTTTCAGGTCCAGGGCCTTGTAACATTGACGGGAAATTGTTTGTATCCAATTTCCCAGGTTTAGATGCTGCTCGAGCATATCCGGCAAGTCCGGGTCTCTTGAAGACAGGAGTACCCTGGGTCTGCTCGTGTGGGTGACGTGCCAGGGGGGATCTGGAACGATCATCCGCCCTGGATTGGGTGCTGGTTTTAGCCTGAACATTACCGGATCCGCCCCGGCTCTAGTCTCTCCTGACTCTCTCCCGGGCTCGTTTGCCGTCCTTTCCAGACTCCTCGCATTTCTGCCAAAGAGTCTCATGCATATCCAACTTTCCTTTTCCTGGAGTAAGGATAATCTTGGCACGAAGTTTAGAATCCTTGGTTTTCGGAACTTCACAGAGGACTTGGTCCCCTGGTCAGATCTTCGACCAAGCATCCGCGCTTAGGCTATCGAACTCCTTCATGAGTTCCTGATGCAGCTCCATAATCTTTTTACGGGCTGTATCGAGACCTTCAGCATGGCCTTTCTTCTGGTGTCTTGCCAGATCACTACGCCGGTTGTATGTGACCTTTGTAGTACACTTCTTACCCTTCTTACCATAACTCGGGTCACAAATGTAGACCGGGTGATGGTGGAAGTGGGCTTCTACGAGATGCCTTTGGAACCGGGCTGAAGTACTCCAGGTCTGGACCGAGACATCACTAGCATCCTGGCACATGGAGAAGGGACAGGACTTTTGGTCGTCACCGTACCACTTCTCAAGTGCCCAATGCAACTTCCGCCTCTGGGTAGGGAGTTCAGGTGAATTCTATACATGGTTCAGATCCTTTAACCAACTAGTAGGCCTGGTAGAGCCCAGTCATACGATTCTAATGCACCAAGAATCAAGTCTCTACTGCTATTATTTGCTGAGATATTCACATTTGAACATCCGAGATTTGGTCTTCTTTGGTGACAACCTCCCAATGGTTAAGAAACCTCAAATGTGGCACATTTCTTGACACTGAGGGACCACAGCCATTGGAACCAGCCAGAATAGTAAAATGTAATGAATTTGATATTGGTGTATTTCAAGAAGTGTCCAATATATTGGCTTGAAATTTTCGGCATATACCCGCCTAAGGTTCTGGTGCCTGCCAGTTATGTGTCAGTGACCTTGACCTTGGCTCAAGGTCAAATGACACAACTAACGGGTTTTGAGGTAAAATGGCCCAAAATCATTATATTTCCCATAATTATACTCAATAATCATGAACTAGCATACAAAATACATCAGGGAACTATGCAAAGGGTTTACATGACCTTCAGCACCAATGAAGGTCACATTATAAGCAAGGTCAAGATCAGAGACTTGTTTTCGCAAGAATTTAGCAACAAAACAATAGTTTTGCACACTGGATACTGTTTTCATGGTGGTTTAGTGTACAATTTATACAAATGGGTACATTTTTCTTTTTTCTTAATATTTATTCCATGGCCAGAGGTCATAGGTCAAGGTCATAGAAATCTTCAATAATGAATATCTCAGCAAATATATGGAGTAGAGACTTGATTCCAAGTGCACTGAAATCGTAAATGCGTATTCTACAAGACCTGTTGGTTGGCTAAAGGATCTGGAGCATATCTAAATGTGACCTAAACTTCCTATATAACAAATTCAACTCACTGCTGAGTACGACCAACCATGTCACTATAGTTGGGTGCCGATATCTGCCGGTTTATGCTTCAAAACAATTCAACTATCTATTATCATATATATGCACATATATGACCTCAAGTCACCCAAGGGATTCAAAGCAAACAATAGGGCACAGATATGCATTCCATAGCCATTTGTAAGTTTCCTGTTCATAGTCCCCCCACGACAGTCAATATTTTTGCCCCACAGTGACAGAGACGCGTAGCATTTTCGCGCCCCTCTTTGATCTATACAAGCGCATGCTTTTTTGCTAAAAAAGAGGGTACATATTTTTACCCCCCTCAAAAGGGATCAACATTTTTTTAGGCCCCCCCTTGGAAGGGGTCTGACATTTTTACGCCCCCCTCGAACCCACCACCCCCCCCTGTTGATAAATAATGACCACTCCCTAAATAATGACTTCCTTATAGGGAGTGCTCACTTTTTAACAACAGAGGGGGGAGGGGGGGCTGGTGGGTTTGAGGGGGGTCAGAATTATTTTGACCTCTTGACAAGGATGGGTCAAAATAATTTCACCTGTTTTCAACAAAAAAGTCTGCGTGTTGCTATACGATAAAAGGGCGCATTTGCACACGATATTTGGCCCTACGAGGGGTCAAAAAAATTTGACCTAAAAGAGGGGGGGCAAAATGTTTTTTGCTTAAACCCACCAGCCCCCCCCCCCCAAGTTGTTAAAAAATAATCACTCCCTTACTATGAAACAAAGGGGCCTATCATGAAAATTTTGGCACGTCGGGGGGAGGATTTCATTTTCAATCCCTCCTAAGAGAGGGGGGGGCAAAAAAATTGCATCTGCACAAAATCCACCAACCCCCTCTACTTGAATAATAAGCACTCCCTTGGTGAAACAAATATTCTAGTGTCCTATTGAATGCTTCATTGTGAAAACCTCATAGGGATAGCATTGGGATGGTGCAAAGAGAAAATTCTTCAAATTTTAATCTTCAATTCCGGCACCCTAAAATTCATCCTACAGGTGTGTTCTTGGGCTTATTTTAAAGAATAAGTAATAAATAATTTAAATATCAGTGAGGCATCAATAATGAAATAGATATTCCTGCTAAACAGTAGTTTGTGCATTGCTAAGATGAAAAAGCGTCACAGGGTGTGCTGCGCTCCATAGGCTTAACATAGGGACGGCAAAATTCCAACTCTCCAAAATTTAAAACTCAATTCCGGCTAACTAATATTTATCCTACAGGGGTCTATGTAGACTCATTTGAAAGAAGAGACTGTGAATAATTCATATATCAGTGAGGGAAGGTTGACATCTTATTCTATAACCATGATATAACTGCGTTTTTGTCAATTTCTTACCTCATTTTAGACTTAACTTTACATGAGCACAGAAACGCATCAAATTGTCACCCAAACTTCCACCAAATATCTCCTTGTAGCTTAACTTGAGACCTGTTGAATGAAACCAGTCAGGTGTATACCAGTGTATACAGGTGATTAACCCACCAATAAGAAACCAGCTTACATACAGCCTAAACTGGTGCCCGGCAGCACTCAGCCACCACGCAGTGACCAGTAAATGTGCCACTTCCTCAGAAGCAAAATGTCAACAAGTACTCCATCTTCCAACAGCTCCAGCTCCCGTAATATTTACATCTCAGGCGTCTAACAAACATTTTTAGAATGCCAAGACAATAATAAAAACAACCAGATACCTCCCAAGTCTGAGTTCCAAAGATAATGCCTGTTTTGAAGCAAAAACCAGCCAAAATCGGCACTCGGCGATCGTGACCCGGTTTGTCACTGACTCACAGGTGCGAGTTGAACATGCTACTCTGGGTAAAGGTATAATACCCTTCAGTGTGGTTCAGCATAAGCCACATCTTGCGATAGGCCTTGCTCGGATTGGGATCCTCGTCAGTAAGACGCATCCAATCTTCGTCATCAGATTCCCCGTTTTTGTTGACCGGATCAGGGCAGGCATACAGAGTGGAACCGTCTTTCTTCACTCCGTAAGCGCAATCTTGGAAACACGTCGGGATCCGGGTCTTATACCCAGATTTGGCGTTAGCCCAACGCTCTGCCTCAGTCTGAGTAGATGGGATAACTTTCTCATCATACTCTACTGAGGACTCATCTAAAGAATCCTCGTCCGATGAGACCACCTCCATGGCGGTACTCGAACTGCTTGTACCTGAGGTACTGGCTTTCGGTTCGGCTTTGACAGAATCGGGTAGATTCTTAAGCCGACGTGAAGCAGACCTTCTATTCTTAGATACTTTCCAATCTTCCGGATACGGATCTTTGGTTCCGGGTTCAGCCTTTCCAGCCTCACCCGAGGTACTTGGGATTACCAGATCCACAGACCTTCCGGTAGAACTGCTAGAAGCGGATTTCGGAGAATCCAAGCCTCTAGTATCTAACTTTAGATCAGGGATCGGGGGAGCGGATACTTTTGATGCCGCCTCCTCAGCTCGGGCTTTGTTGCGAGCCTCTTCTTCTGCTGCCATACGACGGTGGATGATCATATGGAGAGCTGCATAACGGTCCAGTTCTAGGAGGGAAGAGTTCCTGACCCGGGTAACCTCGGCTTCTGCTATAAAATAGCCGTCGTTCGTCTGTTCAAAGTTGGAAGCTGCTTCTCTGTACTCCCTAACGGTGTGCAAGTCTTGTCTGACTGTGTTAGGGTGGGGATAGGTCTGTCCACGAGGGTCCGACACACAACCCACCCAATCAATGTTATCTTTCGTAACATTCCACTGAGATCTATCGGGCTTGGGATAGGCTCCCAGCACGAAGGCTCTGTTTGCCTCGTATACTGACTCTCCGAAGGCAATGTCCACCATGAGTCCTCGTTGGAACCATGTCCAATCCCTAAGCCACTCCAGTGGCGTCCTCTCGAGTTGAAGCAGGTGCATCACATCCTCGATCGCAAGTCTCACCTTCAGATCCAGTTTAACTGGAGTACCATCAGGATGTACTATCTGTGCCTGTAGTTCCGGGTGGACGTACAGGTACCTTCCATCATAAGATGCCGGAAACGGGTTATCCTCGGCCGGTTTCCATTCCTTCAATTGGTCTTTGGATCCGTCTACCTGGGTAGTTTCGGATCTGGTTGCACCTAGCTGTACTTCTGGGTTCGAAGCGTCTCCAGATCCCTTGGTAGGAAGTGGTGATACTGGCTTTTCTGGCTCATTCAAAGAAAATGAAGCCAGCTTCTCCTCGAACGACCGATCGGCAGATTCTTCCACCTCCATCAGGTCATTATCTGCCTGTGTAACAGGTGACAATGCTTCCGGAAAAGCATCTGCAGACGCAGTCAGCTTATCCGGGTCACCGGATAACTTGGCTACAGTTACGGATTCCTCAGCCATGACTGGAGGAATCTCTACGGGAGTCCAACACTCCTTTTCCCGACGTTAACGGCGTCGGGGCCCGACGAGTAACTGAGCCGCCTTCTTGAGAATCGACTCTGTGGGTGGAGCTAGCTTGTTTAGAGGTGAAAAATCTGCAGATGTACGATCGCTCGCCCGCCTCAATCTTCACCAAAAAACAATATGGCAACACGCCAGGTTCTGTGACGCCATTTCCACGCTTGCGAGCAGGGTCACGAGAGGTCAGCCGAGACTGGATGCGATGACGTCATGCGGCAACGCACGTGCTACGGACGGAACATAAACAAACCGAATGTTTTTAGGTAATTATCGCTCCTGCTGTCGACTCGTCTAGGGATTTTAAGTGGAGTTTATGGAAAGCTTAAGCAAATCCACCGGATTATCCATCCACTACCCACTGGTACATCATACAGCGACGACAATTAGACCTTTCAGGTCAGTTGTTATCCGTTCCTCTAAATGTAAACATTACACTCGTTGTGTATACAGGTTAGGTTACTGCAGTCCTCTGGGCAAGTCGAGGGCTGCGGCGGACGACTATCCCCTCTTTGGATAGTTCCTTTTCGGACCTGACAGTTCGAAGAGCCTTCTCTAGGTGTTTCTTGGCCTTCTAAACACCTTTCCTCTTCTTATTGTCTTCACCTGCCGAGACTTTTTTAACTCCACCATGCTTAGTCTGTGTTAGCGATGGCGGTACTGATTCAGATATCTTCCTAGGCTTACCCCGGCCTCTCTTCGATATCGGGTTCTTTAACTGGTTCACTTTCCGATTTAGATTCAGAATCTTATCGAATCCTTCACCATACATTTCTGTGGAGGTCTCCCACCCAGACCATTTTCTTAGTCTAGCCACGTTTGACTTGTACAGCCGTCCGAGGTCTGATTTGATGATTACGGTACAATCACTAATAATCTGGGTTATTGTAAAAGGACCGTCCCAATTGGACGCTAATTTTACATGTCTAAGTGGTTCGTGCAGCCTTAGCACTCTATCTCCGGATTTGAATTCTGATTTTTTTTAAATCGGTATCATATCCTACCTTCTGCCATTTGGCACTTTTCTCTAAATCAATTCGGACAGACTCATATGCTTTCCTGAATCTGTTCCTCAAACATTCGACGAAAACTACATGACAAGGTAGTTCCTGATCCATACCTACAACTCTGAATACCAAGTCTGCAGGCATTATTAAATCCTCTCCGAACACTAAATGGTTCGGAGTACAGTTGGTACTCGAATGTACTGTACTGTTGTAAGCATGGGTCACAAAATGGCATTGCTCGTCCCAATTGTCCATGTTTTCATTTACAAGTGACTTTAGAACATGAATAAGGGTTCTATTGAACCTTTCGACCAATCCATCGCTCTGTGGTCTATATGGATTGGTTCTAGTTTTGCAAATAGCTAAGTATTCGCACATCCCTTGCCAGAGATTCGATTCGAATTCTCTACCTTGGTCACTGTGTAGCATAAGTGGTACACCGAAAGTCAGTACCCAACCTTTTACAAAGGCTTCGGCACAAGTAACTGCTTTGTGATCCGGTAAACAGGTATTGTCATTAGTGGTTGTGTTAAATCCACTAATGATATCTACTCCGATTCTCGCGAATCTAACTCCGAAAAGTTCTTGGGATAGGGGAAGTTTGCCCATCCCGGGTCCGGGTTTGTTTTTACAACAGTCCGGGCAGGTGGTTACCCATCTTTGCAAATCTCGCGACATGCTGGGCCAATAGTATTTTTTAGAAAGTCGTGCTAATGAGTGTTTCCTTCCAAAATGACCACTGGTCCGATGTCCATGACAATAATACATGATGTCTTGCCCCATTGCATGTGGTATAACCACTTGTATGAGTTTCTTACCATTATTACATGGCTTCCAACGGTATAACACGCCTTTCCGGACTTCAAGCTCGGTCCATTGAGCAAGAAACCTTCTCATTTCTCGATTTTCCAGAGAGACCTCAGGTCTGACTGGATGTATACCCTTAGGTACCAATTGCAGTAGCTGTGCAGTTATCGAGTCAGCTTCCTGGAACCGTCTTATGTGATCCATAGACCATTCAAGTATACTGGCGACTAGGGGTTCGAAAGGACTTCGAATCCCTGCTAAAACTGCTCTGTGAGCCCCACAGTCGGTACAATCCAGATTATCACATTTCCGGATTGGTATTCGAGACAAGGCATCAGCATTTAAATGCTTCACTCAGGGTCTATGCTGAATTTGGCGATGTTCTAGCCCGTATTCGGACAAATGGGCTAACCATTGACCCAACATTCCTTCAGGATCTCGGAAGTTCAATAACCATCTTAAAGAGGAGTGATCCGTACGTAGAGTAAAGTCAGTCCCCCATAAGAAGTGTTTGAACTTCTTTGTATATACAACTACTGCTAACAGTTCACCCTTGCGTTGAGTTTTACTCAGTGTATTGCTAGCAAAAGCAATAGGTACCTCTCTCCCATTTTGGACTTGCGAAAGGGCGGCACCAATGCTATCATTACTAGCATCCGTATCCAGTATGAAATGATCCGTCTCATTCGGATATTGCAATACGGGAGTACTCGTGAACAGATCCTTTAGCTTTAGAAAAGCGGATTCCTGTTCATGCGTCCAAGGAAATTTATCCTTGGTACATCCTGGGGTCCAGTTAGCTATTATTTGTAATGGGTAACTGACTCTAGAATAATTAGGAATGAATTCCCTGTAATAGGAACAGAAGCATAAAAATGATCTCACTTCTTTAGGTGTGTTAGGTCTATTCCAATTTGTAACTGATTCGATTTTCTCTGGATCAGCTTTTATTCCCTCATCTGAGATGATACGGCCCAAATAGTTTATGGACTTTCTGAACATATGACATTTCTTAGGTTTCAATTTGAGACCATTAGAAATAATTTGTTCTAATACCAATTTGAGATTGTTAGAACATTCTTCAAATGTCTTTCCGAAGACTATTACATCGTCAAGGTATACTAGGCATTTTTTCCACAACAGGTCACTCAAAAGAGTTTCCATCATTGCTTCAAATGTAGCTGGTGCATTGCACAAGCCAAAAGGCATTACGTTATATTGGAATAATCCAATATGACTCGAAAATGCTGTTTTCTCCATATCGGATGGATTCATTCCCACTTGCCAATAACCTGATTGCAAGTCTAGGGTACAAAACCAGCTATTGCCTCCTAAGGAGTCAATGGTTTCATCTATTCTCGGTAATGGATACAAATTCTTTTTCGTTACTCCATTCAACTTTCTGTAGTCTATACAGAAGCTGATAGTTCCATCTTTTTTAGTTACCATGCATACGGGACTACTCCATGGACTATTGGATGGGACTATTACGTCTTGTTCAAACATCTTATTTATTTCTTCTTCAGCTACTCTTTTCTTTGCTAAAGGTAACCGTCTATAAGGTATTTTAAACGGTTCTGCTTCTCCAGTATCTATTTTATGTACCGGGTACTACCTTAGTTGTCGTACCCAATTTTTCACCGGGTTTGGCAAAGGCAGTTCTATACTGATGGAGCAAATCATAAAACTCTTTCTGATGTTCCGGATTCTCTAATGAAGTTTCTTCATACAACTTTAATAAGTCATCCGAGATATCATCGTCAGCCGTTACCTTGGGTAACTTCAACTTACTGTCGGTTACTGTTTCCGAAAGTGTAACATTTCCGAAGACCTGTCCTTTTTTCAGGTAGATAGTAGCATTCCCAGTGTTGGAAACCGGTACTACCGCCCAGGATGCATTCGCTACAATAGTATCTACGGAGGTCAATCTGATACTTGATAAAGTAACTACCATAATCTCCCGCGTATAAGACGCGTCCTCTACGCCAAACAAATGCCTTGTGCGTCTTATAGGATTTCTTCAAGTTGGGGGTGCGTATTATACGCGGGGTTTTCCAACATCTCATTTGGGAAAATGCGCCGATGACAGCTTGAACTCATAGCGCCAGCACCGCGGCAGACGGGGAGCTGTCGACGCGCTCGCCGGGGATAAGGCCCACCATGCGCCGATGACAGCTTGAACTCATAGCGCCAGCACCGCGGCAGACCGGGAGCTGTCGACGCGCTTGCCGGGGATAAGGCCCACCATGCGCCGATGACAGCTTGAACTCATATAGCCAGCAATTCGGCAGCCCGGTCGGTGTAGATTTGCTCGGCGGGTTTGACGCCGACCGTCACACCGTGTGCCGATGACAGTGTGAACTCATATAGCCAGCAGCGCGGCAGACCGGGAGGTGTCGACGGGCGCTCGGCGGGTTTGACGCCGACCGTATGCCGATGACAGCATAGACTCATAGCGCTAGCGCCGCGGCAGACCGGGGAATGGTCCGCACGCCTGCCGGGGTGTAGGGACGCATGGGCCGACGACAGCATAGACTTAACATTTCTTTTAAATTTTGGGGGGGTGGGGGGTGCGTCTTATACGCGAACCCCCCCCCCCTGCTGAGTTGGGGGGGCGTCTTGTACGTTTTTTTTTTTACAAATCGATTGAGAGGGGTTGGATGCGTCTTCTACGCGAACCAGCCTACTGTGAGTTTGGGGAGCGTCTTCTACGCGCACCGCGTCTTCTACGCGGGAGATTACGGTACATCCAGTTCTATCACTGCAGGCTTATTGTGCATCACAGGATCGCTCCTTAAGAGCACATCGCAGGCTACACCTGCGGGAATTCGGACAGTGTGTGCCACACTAGCCATAATGTTTACTTGTCTCAGTACACACCTAACTTTTACAGGATACGGGTATTTCACACTCAACACTCCTGATTGTGGCTCCAAGACCACACCATACAGGGATGCGGAATCCAACCAGAGTATCCCCTCATCTGCTATATCCGCAATGGTGGCACTCATGACATAGTCATGCATTCCATCCAATTGCAATTTCACACAAGTTCTACAATACTTTTGCATAGTACTGCCATTGGCCGTCTGAGGATTTCCTCCCGATATGAGAGTATCATGGTCATTCGGTATAAGATCGTAGAACCTCTTGGAGATACAGGAGTGGCTAGCACCCGTATCAATGAGAAATTCAGCGGATCTTCCGTTAACAGTGAGGCAAACATACCACCGCCTTCCGTTCAGTACGGAGGGCATGTCCGTGATAATCGGGATGTCATTGTTTACACCTGGAGTCAATCCACATCCTTTTAGGAATTCCAGACAAGGATGACCCGGGGGTAGGTGGGCACTACCAACCCTGGCTAAAAAATAACCGCCTACCTCGTTACCGATATTGGGTTTCCCCTGTGCTCCCTGGGCACCTGTTGTATCGGCCTCCCTAACCTTCCGGGTGTCTACAACCACTCCGGTGCTAGGCGAATTTGCTACTGCATGCAAACTATCGTCATGAATGGTGATATCATGGCAAGATTTGTCATCGGGATCCCCTTCTCTGCCCATCGAGGGACCCCTCCTCAGTTTTCCTCTGTGGTTATTCCAGAAATACTTCCCTGTCCCCGAGGGACAGGCTTATCAGCCGTACATTCGGCTGCATAGTGCCCTAATTTCTGACATCTGAAACACCTTTTCTGAGATTTATCCACTCGGGGCCTTCTCAGAGCGTCTGTTAGCCGTGCTACCGTGAACAGGGGCCAATTGGAATGTCTCAGATACTTGAGCGGGTGCTGCTCCGTAATGTAATGGAGCAGCTCGTAGCGGATTAGGTGCCAGACCCACTAATCTTTTCTTCATATCATAACTGTCAATGGCTATGAAGAGGTCGCTGAAGGATGTTTCGTCCTTCCAGGAATCCCAAACTACTAGTTTGTGATCCGGATCTCGCAATCCGCTATAGAATTGTGTGAACAATTCCTGCAGACTTTATGAGACTCCTTGGGTTTCTGGGTCCTCTTCTTAAAGCTTACCTATGGATCTTCTCTTAGGATAGAACCAAATAGGTACGCAGCACATTCGACTAATTGGTCGTAGGTACCGTATATCCCATGCGCTGCTCTCCACTGGTTGAGAACTACTTTTCCACCCTTGTTTAACCAGCAGATTAGGTAAGGCAGAGCTTCTTCTTTTGTCCAACCGCTACAGTTAACTTCATCGACAAAAGCCTGATACCTGTCCTTCCATGGATCATTCGAATCGTAGGAAGGGGGTATCCTTGCCTGTCTATGAGCCGGATTATCACATCCTCGTAGTCTATCAGCCTCTCGCATACATTGGCTTCTATCAAAGATGTTTTGCATCCCTACTGGCATGGATGTTCTCCGATTCGGTTTCCTGCCATCTCCACCCGATCCTGATCCTCCGGATCCAGGTCCACTGGGGCCGCCTCCAGGGTTACCTCCTGGGGGTCCGCTATTAGAATAATTTCCAGAGGAGCCACTAGGGTAGCCTCCACTGTAGCCAGTATTTCCGGATGATCCAGAAGGCGCATACCTGGGCTAGGAGTTATTCTGATTCCCTCCCTGGTTGTATGAATTTCCCGAATAGGAATACCCCCCTCCTCCAGAATTATAATTATTATAACTATATCCTTGAGGAGCTGGTCTAGGTAAGTAAGTACCCCCGACCACATTAGGTTGTGGTGGGTTTGTCCGATATTAGGTGCATTGCTTGGGCCAGGATTGGGGTTAGGCAATCTCGGTCCTGCTGGAGTACTATGTCCGGGTTGGGAAAAATAAGAAGATGGCGTCAGCAAGTTTCTTATTGGTCCCGGTACACAAGGTTGGGATGGCGGAGTTGTGTTTGGTCCACTTGCCGCTGCATTAACTTGAGTCGGATTAATCTTATGACTCAGATCTGGTATCGGCGGTGCCGGACCTACAACCGGATCATGTTTTGGAACATGAGGTGTAGGCGCACTACTTGTTGATGCCTGATTTGAGCCAACTTGTACTGTTGTACTGTTCGGATCAACCACTCCACTGGATACGGAATGATCTGGTTTCTTGTAGATACCAGAATCTACATTTTTATCCACCCCATCAGTTACAAATGGATTGTACCTGGTGGGCGTTACGTTTTGGACTGTATTTGCCAACATTTTAGATACCACATTCGGATCTATATTACATATAGTCAGTTGTGCGGCTTCTACATACTTATCTAGAGCCATTGCAGTATTTTGCAAATCCTGAAGCTCATTAGTGAGTTTCTGTCTATCTTCTTCCAGTTGTTTATTATATGCTATAATACCCGTCTGGATTGTCTTATTGTCTTCAGCTTGCTTATTACACTGAAGTTTCAATTTCTCTAATTCACTTTGATACAGACTTATGTCAGCTTCATAGTTGGCCTTATCACGACATAACTGATCATTTGTATCTATGTATGTTTGGATACGAGTGTGTCTATAGTCACATTCTTTATTAAATGACTTTCTCATTTCCTGAAGTTTCATTTCTTCATTTTCTAATTCTTTCATATATTCATTCTTTCTGGTTTCGAATTCTCTTTGCATACCAATAAGGTCTTCCTCCAGATGCAGTTTTTCATTGATTACTTCATCTTTCGCTTTGACTAAGGTATTTAAGTTCTCGTTCAAAGTTACATAGGTTTTGTTTAACAACAGGACATCCGGTTGTTTAAGTTCTTCACCTTCCGGTACTGCGTATGTCACATCGCCGTCGATGGCGCTGTAATCTAAAATAGGCAGTCCGGGTCTGGGTATACTGTATGGTAGTTTTCCAAACGTTACCCTTTTTGGCATAGGTGCCGGCTGTTCTGGGTTAGTGCTACCACCAACTTCGAACATCAAATTGCTTAATTCGTCAACAAGTGATTGTTGACCTATTAAGGTACTCCTTCTCTGTATGGATTGTTCTCTTCATACAGAGTCAGGTATATTTTCCTCACTTTCCAGTGTGTAATGAGGTCCGGGTTTCCTCCAGGATGCAGTGTCTACATCCTGTGGGTTCGAATGGGTTTGGAATGTTAATGTCCTGTAAGGGTTTGTGGCCTTATGGACCTGGGGGGTTCGGGTCTTACGATTCGGAAAGAAAGAGTAAGACAGTATTTCAAGTGTATGCCAACGGTTAGTTTTATTACTTAGTGCACACTCACGGCTGCCGAATGGTATAGAAGAGGCAGCTAATATTGATGGATAATGGTCTACATGGTGCGGAGGCCAGAAGGGCCTCTGACGTAGCGGCTGAGCCCTGGGCTTTATATAAGGACCCAGGTGTTCGTCGTCAGATGTCCCCACAGACCCGGATCGGTGCTGCCACCTATCCGGAACCTGAGGAACGTCCGACGACTCGACTCACCCGCCACGTCAGACGGTACCCAACTCTATGGTTTAACAATGCGTACCTCTACACCACTCCCCCAGACATTTAGGAGGGTGTTATAGTTATAGTAATATTACTAGGATAACATATCTATATGTCTAAACCATTAGTAATAGAGGTACAACCATAGATATAACGTTAACACCAGGTTAAGTATGATTCGAATGTCATATACATATATTTGATAGTGTATGTAGTTACATAATAACAAATTGAATGTTGGAATATGATACGAATTACTTGAATGAATAACAGTTGTATGTATCGAAACTGTTAATTAGCTTATTATACCATAGGATAACATATCATGTTTACGGTATAAGTAATAGGACAAGTATCATAATTCGTATACATGTGATAGTAACAGTTATGTGTAACGGAACTGTTAACATTAAATACATCACGTAATAACATTCATATGCGTTTGTAGTTATTAATACCACATTTGATTATATAGTCTTGTAAAAGACTGTAAAAGTAACTACACTATCTAATGACATATAATCTTGTAACATCATTGTATGATATAACCATATGAATCCGTGAGTAGTACGAATAGAACCATTTGTATTATACACTTGAAAAGAAAAAAATTACGGTGTAGTAATGAATATAATAATATATATGATATCACCGTGTACCAAATAACCTTTATAACACCAGATTAATATATTTATGATACAACATGTCTCGCAGGACAATAATACATATGTTCTGGTGTAGTTTACCGGATCTTATATTATAAATATGAACAGTAATTTGAGATCCGTACCAACAGATATATATATATATCCGTATCATAATATATAGTAAGTTATGACCAGTGTAGTGGATATGCACATACAAATAGTATAATAGAAAAATAGACATATAATATTATATACAATATGGTAATGGTAGATGCTGCTGGAGTCTTCTGCTGTAGTTTTCCGGATACTAGAAGGTAAGTGTGGTCAGCTAACCACGGGATGGACGTGCTAAAGTCTATGATTTCCTTTTATAGAGTGAACACGGTAGATGAATTTTGGGGCAGCTACCCACAATCCTCTAGAAGTGCTATAGTTCATAAGTATATCCGAATGGTGTAGAGTGTAGAAGTAAGGTGTAGATCCGGTTTCGTCAACAGTGTAGAATCGTAATCCGTTTAAGTATTGTTGACATAAGTAAAAAGTCCAATATAGGCTGGTCCGGAAGTAGTAGTAACATATAGTATAAGTCCATTCGGGAGTATAGATGAATTGTAGAGGTAAATCGTAAAGTCCATCCTAGTAAGTGGTTAGCACAGGTAGCAGCAGAAGTCTGGAACCGGCATCCGGATACGTTTGACAGCAGCAAGTCTACTATCGGATTGTTTGTAAGTGAAGTTCTCAATCCGAATAGACTATTCAGGGTACAATAAGAATTATACGGCCTGAATTATACAATAAGCTGGTCATAAAAGGAACCCGGAACACATACAACAGGTGTTCATATACTAATGAAGAAAACATTTGCAGACCTGTAGGGTTCCGCAAAGACTATATCTGGTTATTTAGTGGTGGAGAAAAAAAATTATGGAAAATAACCCGTAGCATGCTTAGGCGGATTTCTTCGCATGCTTCTTCTTAAGAAGAGCTAGAGCCGACTCGGGAGTGCCGTCCCACTCGTCGAGGTCGACTCCGAATACCCTCATGAACTTAGTGTTCAAGTTGGTATTCCGGGTAATCTCCTCTTTTACACGTTTCTCCAAGACGTGTACGTCCATAGCTGCCTTTTCTTGGGCAGCTGCGGCAGCCTCCTCCTGGGACTTTACATCGTCCCGAATGAGGGTCTCGAGGCGCTGCTTTTCAGCATCCGCAACCTCCTTCATACACAACAGGGTATCGTTAAGAAGACCCTGATGGAATTCTGTTGCCTTCTCACGGACACATTTCTCCCAGTGGGTGTAGATGGCCTTCTGGACATCTGCCTCCCCCTGGCGAGACTTCTCGAACCAAACTTCCGCATTACCGGTTTTAATGGTAATGGCGTCTTTTGGTTTCGCAGGTGCAGCGACAGCCTTGGGGGGAGTCGATGCGGCCTGAGGACCACTTCCGGGTGTGGGGCTTCCGGACACGCCTGCTGTTGGTACACAGTAGGCAGGAGGCTGATTCTGCTTCAATCCCATTTGCAGGTAGAGGCTTAACTGCTCCTGGGTGAAGTTGGTTGGCAGGGCGGCTGGAGCGGATGCGGATCCGGCGGCAGCAGGTGCTGAGGTCTTCTTAGGGACAAGACGGCCACCCTTTCCTATGACCAAGGTCTGGCTCTCAGGTCCAGGTCCCTGGGTCAAGGACGGAAAGTTACGGGGATTAACTTTCCCAGGCTTCGATACGGCGCCAGCGTATCCGGCAGGTTCGGGTTTCTTGAACACCGGAGTGCCCTGAACCTGCTCGTGGGGGTGCCGAGCCAGAGGAGACCTGGAGCGGTCGTCTGCTCTGACTTTAGCAGTGGTGGTCTGACCATTACCGTTGCCACCACGGTTCTGGTCTCTTCTGCTCCTTTCACGAGCTCTCTTTCCCTCCTTGCCGGATTCATCGCATTGCTGCCAGAGAGACTCGTGCATGTCCAGCTTACCCTTTCCAGGAGTCAGGACTATCTTTGCGCGGAGTTTCGAATCCTTGGTCTTCGGAACCTCGCAGAGGACTTGGTCCCCTGGTCGGATCTTAGACCAAGCATCCTCGCTCAGACTATCGAACTCCTTCCTGATGAAGCTCCATGATGCGCTTCCGAGCCCCGTCTAAACCTTCTGCGTGGCATTTCTTCTGGTGTCTCGCCAGATCACTACGTCGGCTATATTGCACCTTCGTAGTACACTTCTTGCCCTTCTTACCATAACTCGGATCACAAATGTAAACCGGGTGATGGTGGAAGTGGGCCTCTACCAGATGCCTTTGGAACCGGGCTGGAGTACTCCAGGTCCGGACCGAGACATCACTCGCATCCTGGCAGATAGAGAAGGGACAGGACTTCTGGTCGTCACCGTACCACTTCTCTAGAGCCCAACGCAGCTTCCTCCTCTGGGTATAAGTGTAATACCCTTCGGTGTGGTTTAGCATAAGCCACATCTTTCGATAGGCTTTGCTCGGATTGGGATCTTCGTCCGAAAGACGCATCCAATCTTCATCATCTGACTCATTATTCTTGTTGACTGAGTCCGGGCAGGCATAGAGGGTAGAGCCGTCCTTCTTTACTCCGTAGGCACAGTCGGAGAAACACGTCGGAATCCGGGTTTTGAATCCGGATTTGGCGTTAGCCCATCGCTCGGCCTCGGTTTGAGTTGATGGAGTGGCCTTCTCATCATACTCAACCGAGGATTCGTGTACAGACTCCTCGTCTGACGACTCAACCTCCATGGCAGTACTACCAGTGGCTGAGGTGCTGGGTTTCGGCTCGGCTCTAGCAGAATCCGGGAGATTCTTGAGCTTCCGAGCAGCGGACCTCCTGTTCTTGCTGACCTTCCAGTCTTCCTCCGGTTCCTGGGTTCCGGATGCGCTGGAGGTAGTACTGCCGGTGGCTGGTGTAGCACTGGCTGAGCTCCTGGTGGCAAGCTTCAGGTCGGGGATAGGAGGTGCGGGTACTTCCGCGGCCTCTTCCTGGGCCTCCTGTTCGGCAGTCATTCGGCGGACGAGAACCGTCCGAAGGGCTGCACCTCGGTCCATACCGGTTAGTGAATTGTTCTGGACATCCACCACTAACTCTTGCTCGGTTATGTAAAAACCGTCGTCCCACTGCTCGAAGTTAGCAGCGGCTTCCTGGAACTCCTTTGTGGTCCGGTACTGGGGCCGGGTAGCACAAGGACGTGGGTAAGTCTGCCCCTCGGGATCAGAGACGCAGCCTACCCAATCAATATTCGTAGCCTTGACATTCCACAGGGACTTGTCAGGCTTCTGGTACGCTCCGAGCTCGAAGGCTCGGTTGGCTTCGTACACTGTTTCACGGAAACCAGCGTCTACCATAAGTCCCCGTTGGAACCACGGCCAGTCTCGAAGCCATTCGGGAGGCGTCCTGGTCAGCTGTTCGGGAACCATGACGCCCTCGATAGCTATCCTTACTTTCGGGTCCAACCTGACTGGTGTACCGTCCGCGTAGGTCACTTGTGCCTGCAGTTCCGGGTGGACATACAGGTAGCGACCATCGTACTCTACTGGGAACGGGTCAGCCACTGCTGGCTTCCACTGATCCTTCGGTCCGTCGACTTGTGTGGTCTCGGACTCAGTCGCTGCGGGTTCAGCACTCGCAGCCCCTCCGGATCCCTCGGGTGGGAGCGGAAAAGCTTCTGCGGACGGAGTCAGCTTATCCGGGTCACCGGATAGTTTGGCTGCAGCTACGGATTCCTCAGCCATAACTGGGGAATCGCCCATGGGAGTAGACTACTCCTTTTTCCGGCTTTTACGGCGCCGGGGCCGACACGGACGGAGTCTGCCTGCTGAGAGACAGACTCTGAGGGCGCACAAGAGGTTTGCTAGATGGTAGAATTTAAGAGAGAAGGGGTGACCCGACTGTCCCAAACGCTACCAAAAAACAATATGGCGACAGGCCAGCTTTCGTGACGTCATTTCCCCGCAGCCCGCGAGGTCACGAGAGGTCAGCCGAGACTGGACATGGTGACGTCATGCGGAAACGCACGTGCTACAAGCGGAACATCAACAAACTGATTGTTTTTAGGTAATTATCGCTCACGCCGATGACTCGTCTGGGGATTTAAGTGGAGATTATGGAAAGCTTAAGCAAATCCACCGGATTATCCGTCCACTACCCATTGGTACATCATGCGGCGGCGACAAATAAGCCTTTCGGGTCAGTTGTCATCCGTTCCTCTAAATGTAAACATTACACCCGTTGTGTATACAGGTTAGGTCACTGCAGTCCTCTGAGCAATTTGAGGGCTGCGACGAACGTATCTCCCCTTCTCGGATAGTTCTTTATCGGACCTGACAGTCTGAAGAGCCTTTTCTAGGTGTTTCTTAGCCTTAGAGACACCTTTCCTCTTCTTTTTGTCTTCACCTGCCGAGACTTTTTTAACTCCCCCACGCTTAATCGGTGTTGGCGTGGGTGTCACTGATTTGGAACACTTTTTAGGCCTACCACGGCCTCGCTTCACTGTAGTGTTCTTTACCTGGTCTATTATGCGATTCTGGTTCAGGATCTTTCCGGAACCTTCACCATACATTTCTGTGGAGGTCTCCCTCCCAGACCATTTCCTTAATCTAGCCACATTCGACTTATAGAGTCGACCAAGGTCAGATTTAATAATTACGGTACAATCACTGATAACTTGTGTTACCGTGAACGGACCATCCCAATTAGACGCTAATTTTATGTGTCTAAGTGGTTCATGTAGTCTGAGAACTCTGTCTCCGGATTGGAATTTCCGATGCTTTAGATCGGTATCATATCCAACTTTCTGCCATTTGGCACTTTTTTCCAAATCAATTCGGACAGACTCATATGCTTTTTTAAATCTGTCTCTTAAACATTCCACAAAAACTACATGGCAAGGTAGTTCCGGGTCCATCCCTACGACTCCAAATACTAAGTCAGCAGGCATTATCAGATCCTCTCCGAATACTAAGAGGTTCGGAGTACAATTTGTACTTGAATGTACCGTACTTTTATAAGCATGTGTCACGAAATGACATTGCTCATCCCAGTCGTCCATATGTTCATTGACGAGTGATTTTAGAACTTGGACAAGGGTTCTATTGAACCTTTCTACCAATCCATCGCTTTGTGGTCTATACGGATTGGTTCTAGTCTTACAAATAGCTAAGTATTCGCACATACCCTGCCAGAGATTTGATTCGAATTCTCTGCCTTGGTCGCTGTGTAGCATTAGTGGTACACCGAAACTTAGTACCCAGCCTTTTACAAAGGCTTCGGCACAAGTAACTGCTTTGTGGTCCGGTAGTGGAAATACTTTAGTGTATTTTGTGTAATAATCACACACTACCATCATACAGGTATTATCATTAGCGGTTGTATTCAATCCACTAATGATATCTACCCCGATTCTTGCGAATCTAACTCCGAAAAGTTCTTGGGATAGGGGAAGTTTGCCCATCCCGGGTCCGGGTTTGTTTTTACAACAATCCGGACAGGTGATTACCCATCTTTGCAAGTCTCTGGTCATGCCAGGCCAGTAATATTTTTTGGAAAGTCGTGCCAACGTACGTTTCCTTCCAAAATGACCACTGGTCCAATGTCCATGACAGAAGTACATAATGTCATGTCTCATGGCATGTGGTATTACCACTTGCATGATTTTCTCACCATTTTTAAATGGCTTCCAATGGTATAACACGCCTTTCCGGACTTCAAGCTCTGTCCATTGAGCAAGAAACCTTCTCATTTCTCGATTTTCCAGAGAGACCTCGGGTCTAACTGGACGTATACCCTTTGGTACTAATTGCAATAGCTGCGCAGTTATCGAGTCAGCTTCCTGGAAACGTCGTATGTGATCCATAGACCAATCCAGTATACTGGCAACTAGGGGTTCGAATGGTCTTCGAATCCCTGCTAACACTGCCCTATGAGCTCCACAATCAGTACAATCCGGATTATCACATTTCCGGATTGGTATTCGAGACAAGGCATCAGCATTCAAATGCTTCACTCCAGGTCTATGCTGAATCTGGTGATGTTCAAGCCCATATTCTGATAGATGAGCTAACCATCGGCCTAACATTCCTTCAGCATCTCGGAAGTTCAGTAGCCATCTTAAAGAGGAATGATCCGTACGTAATGTAAAGTTCGTTCCCCATAGAAAATGTTTGAACTTCTTGGTATATACGACTACTGCTAACAACTCTCTTTTGGTTGTGCAGTAATTGCGCTGAGTTTTGCTCAGTGTATTGCTGGCAAAGGCAATCGGTACTTCTCTCCCATTTTGGACTTGCGAGAGAGCTGCACCAATGCTATCATTACTAGCATCAGTATCCAGTATGAAATGATCCGTTTCATTCGGATATTGTAATACCGGAGTACTCGTGAACAGGTCTTTTAGCTTTTGAAAAGCAGATTCCTGTTCATGCATCCAAGGAAATTTTTCCTTGGTACTTCCTGGAGTCCAGTTAGCTATTGCTTGTAATGGATAACTGACTCTAGAATAATTCGGAATGAATTCCCTATAATAGGAACAGAATCCTAAAAAGGACCTCACTTCTTTGGGTGTTCTAGGTCTGTTCCAATTCGTAACTGATTCGATTTTCTCCGGATCAGCTTTTATTCCTTCATCACTAATGATGCGGCCCAAATAATTTATGGACTTTCTAAACATGTGGCATTTCTTAGGTTTCAATTTGAGACCATTAGAAATAATACGTTCTAGTACCATTTTTAGGTTATTAGAACACTCTTCGAATGTTTTTCCGAAGACTATGACATCGTCAAGATATACAAGACATCTTTTCCACAATAAATCACTTAGGATTGTTTCCATCATTGCTTCAAATGTTGCTGGTGCATTGCACAAACCAAACGGCATTACGTTATATTGGAATAGCCCAATATGACTCGAAAATGCAGTTTTCTCCATATCTGAAGGGTTCATTCCCACTTGCCAGTAACCTGATTGCAAGTCTAGGGTACAAAACCAACTGTTTCCTCCTAAGGAGTCAATGGTTTCGTCTATTCTCGATAATGGATACGAATTCTTTTTCGTCACTCCATTCAATTTCCTGTAGTCTATGCAAAAGCGGATAGTACCGTCTTTCTTTGTTACCATACACACAGGACTACTCTATGGACTATTGGAAGGGACTATTACATCCTGTTCCAACATCTTGTTTATCTCCTCTTCAGCTACTCCTTTTCGCTAAAGGTAACCGCCTATACGGTATTTTAAAGGGTTCCGCATCTCCAGTATCTATTTTATGTACTACCTTGTTTGTCGTACCTAGTTTTTCACCAGGTTTGGCAAAGGCAGTCCTATACTGACAGAGCAAATCATAAAACTCTTTCCGGTCTTCCGGATTTTCTAATGAAGTTTCTTCATACAACTTGAGTAAGTCTTCCGAAATTTCATCATTTCCTGTTACCTTTTGTAAGTTTAACTTACTATCCGTTACAGTTTCCGAAAGGGTCACGTTTCCAAAAACTTGTCCCTTTTTCAAGTAGATAGTACTGTTTCCAGTATTGGAGACAGGTACTACCGACCAGGATGCATTTGCTACAATAGTGTCTGCGGATACTAATCCGATACTTGACAGAGTAGCTACATCCGGTTCTATCACTGCAGGCTTATTGCGCATTGCAGGATCACTTCTCACTAGCACATCACAGGCTACTCCCGGAGGGATTCGCACAGTGTGTGCTACACTAGCCATACTGCTCACTTGTCTCAGTACACACCTAACCTTTACAGGATACGGGTATTTCACACTCAACACTCCTGATTGGGGTTCCAACACAACTCCATACAGGGATGCGAAATCCAACCCGAGTATCCCTTCATCTGCTATATCCGCAACGGTGGCGCTCATGACATAGTCATGTACTCCATCTAATTGTAGCTTCACACAAGTTCTACCATACGTTTGCAAGGTACTGCCATCGGCCGTCTGAGCACTTCCTCCCGATTTGAGAGTATCATGTTCATCCGGTATAAGATCATAGAACTTCTTGGAGATACAGGAGTGGCTAGCTCCCGTATCCATGAGAAATTCGGCAGATCTTCCGTTAACAGTGAGGCAAACATACCACCGCCTTCCGTTTAAAACAGAGGGCATATCCGTGATGATCGGAACGTCATTGTTCACACCAGGAGTCGATCCACATCCTTTCAGGTATTCCAGACAAGGATGACCCGGGGGCAGGTGGGCACTACCAACCCTGGCTAACTCGTAGCCGCCTGCCTCATTACTGATATCGGGTTTCCCCTGTGCTCCCGTGGCACCTGTTATATCAGCTTCCCTAACCTTCCGGGTGTCTACAACCACCTCGGTGCTAGGCGAGTTTGCTACTACATGCGAACTATCGTCACGGATGGTGATATCATGGCAAGATTTGTCACTGGGATCCCCTTCTTTGCCCCTCGGGAGACCCCTCCCTAGTTTTCCTCTGTACTTATTCCAGAGACACCTTCCTGTCTACGGGGGACGGGTTTCTCAGCCATACATTCAGGAGCGTAGTGCCCCAGTTTCTGGCATCTGAAACATCTCCTTTGAGATTTATCAACTCTCGGTCTCTTTAGAGCTTCTGTTAGTCCGGCTATTAATGTTTCCATCACATTAGTAGGAGCAACAGTGGCTGCCACAGTTGGCTTCGCCGTAGAGGCTACATTGCCAGATTGAGTTGATCCGGAAGCTGTTTTACCAGCAACAGATCCTCCCCTCCCTCTCGAATGTACCTTCCTATACCGTTTCTGTCGGTAATACTTTCCAGCTACCTGGACTGATCCAATATATTCTCCGTTTTCATCGGAGACATATTCATCCCCCTCATCAGCCTCATACGAATCGACCGGGGCTAATTGGGAATTTTCATATATCGGAGCAGGTGTACTTTCGTATTGAAGCGGAGCTGCTCTTACCGGGTTAGGTCCTAGACCTACCAATCGTTTCTTCATGTCATGTCCATCTATTGATATGAACAGGTCACTGAAGGAAGTATCATCTTTCCAAGAATCCCAAACTACTTGTTTGTGATCCGGATCCCGCAATCCATTGTAGAATTGTATAAACAACTCTTGTAGGTAACAGTCATCGTCATGAGCCCAATTCGGACGCGCTTTTGATAGCAAGTCCTGTAGCTCCAAACCAAAGACCTTGTGAGATTCTTTAGGTTTCTGTGTCCTTTTCTTGAAGCTTACCCACGGATCTTCTCTAACGATTGATCCAAATAGGTATGCGGCACATTCGACCAATTGATCATAGGTGCCGTATAATCCGTAAGCTGCTCTCCATTGGTTGAGAGCTACTTTTCCACCTTTATTCAACCAACAGATCAAATACGGCAGAGCTTCTTCTTTTGTCCAGCCACTGCAATTGACTTCGTCGACAAAAGCTTGGTACCTGTCCTTCCATGGATCATTAGAATCATATGGAGGGGGTATCCGTGCCTGTCTACGTCCTGTCCTGGGCCGCCTGGAGGGTTCCCTCCTGGTGGACCATTATTATGATAGTTTCCGGATGAACCGCCAGGGCATCCACCATTGTAACCGGCGTTTCCAGAAGACGCATACCTAGGGTAAGAATTATTTTGATTCCATCCCTGGTTATAGTTATTACCATTTTGATAATTACCACTTCCTGATGGATTATAATTATATCTATATCCATAGGAAGATGTTCTTGGTTGATACGTACCGCCATTAACATTGTTTTGTGGCGGGTTTGGTCTTGGAAAATGTCCATCAGTAGGACCATTACCAGGACCCGGAGGTGGGTTCGGTAGTCTTGGACCTGCTGGTGTACTGTGGCCGGGTTGGGAGAAATATGAAGGTGGTGTTAACATATGCCTCGGTGGTCCCGGTACTCTTGGTTGTGCCACGGGTGTATTATTGTTAGTTCCAGTAGCACTATCATGAGTTGTTTTAATTTTGTGACTCAAATCTGGTATTGGTGGTGCCGGACCTATCGTATCCAGCACTGGAGTTGCTGGTGTAGGTGCGGTTCCATTACCTGCGGTATTATCCGGTTTCTTGTAGATTCCGGATACTACATTCTTATCAGCCCCATCATCAACGAATGGGTTGTATCTAATTGGGGTTGCATCTTTGGATGTTTTTCCCAACATTGTAGACACCACAGCTGGATCTATATCACCTATAGTCAACTGGGCGGCTTCTACATATTTGTCTAAGGTTATTGCAGTAGTCTGCAATTCCTGAAGCTCATTCGTGAGTTTCTGTCTATCTTCTTCCAGTTGTTTATTGTAAGCTATAATGCCTACCCGGATGGTTTCATTGTCTTCAGCTTGTTTACTACACTGAAGTTTCAATTTCTCTAACTCGCTCTGATAATGGCATATTTCGGATTCGAATTTTGCCTTATCAAGATTTAGTTGATCGTTCGTATCTATGTATGTTTGGATACGAATGTGTCTATTGTCATATTCCTTATTGAATGACTCTCTCATTTCCTGAAGTTTTAATTCTTCATTCTCGAGTTCCTTCATGTACTCACTCCTTCTGGCTTCGAATTCCTTCCGCATGCCAGTTAGGTCTTCTTCCAGCTGAAGTTTTTCATGGAATACTTCATCTTTAGCTTTGACCAAGGTATTTAGGTTCTCGTTCAAAGTTACATAAGTTTCATTTAACAACAGGACATCCGGTTGTTTAAATTCCTCACCTTCCGGTACCGCATAGGTTAAGTCGCCATCTATAGCGCTGTAATCTAATATTGGTAGTCCGGGTCTGGGTAATCTATAAGGTAGTTCTCCGAATGTTACCCTTTTTGGCATTGGTGCCGGATGTTCTGGATTAGTACTACCACCAACTTCGAACATCGAATTACTTAACTCGTCAACAAGTGATTGTTGGCCTATTAAGTTACTCTGTCTCTGTATAGACTGTTCGCGTCGTACAGAGTCTGGTAGATTTTCCTCACTATCATTATAGTGGGGTTCGGGATCTCTCCAAGATGCAGATTCCGCATCTTGGGAGTTCGAATGGGTTTGGAGCACTAATGATCCATTTCCATTCTCCTGGGCAACTAATTGCCCTGCTGGGTTAGCTTCCGCGAGGCTATCTAACCCATGTACTAGCAGTTCGGACGTTATAACGTCCGGGCTATACACCAGAATTAACTGGTCACGGCACCAGTGTAAGGGTTTGTGGCCTTACGGACCTGGGGGGTTCGGGTCTTATGATTCGGAAAGAAAGAGTAAGACAGTATTTCAAGTGTATGCCAACGGTTAGTTTTATTACTTAGTGCACACTCACGGCTGCCGAATGGTATAGAAGAGGCAGCTAATATTGATGGATAATGGTCTACATGGTGCGGAGGCCAGAAGGGCCTCTGACGTAGCGGCTGAGCCCTGGGCTTTATATAAGGACCCAGGTGTTCGTCGTCAGATGTCCCCACAGACCCGGATCGGTGCTGCCACCTATCCGGAACCTGAGGAACGTCCGACGACTCGACTCACCCGCCACGTCAGACGGTACCCAACTCTATGGTTTAACAATGCGTACCTCTACAGTCCCATTGCCATTCTCTTGGACAAATAATCGTCCCTCAGGGTTAGCTTCTGCGAGACTGTCTAACCCATGTACTAGCTGTTCGGACGTTACAACGTCCAGGCTATACACAAGAATAAACTGGTCACGGCACCAATGTAATGGTTTGATTTACCAGTTCGGTTGTTCGGGCCTTACGGATTAGAAAAGAAAGAGTAAGGCAGTGATTCAAGTGTATGCCAACGGTTTTATTGAAAGACAATCAGCGGCTACCCGGAAGGTGGTGGTGGGGCAGCTAATATGAATTAATATCTAGGTCTATAAGCTCGGAGGCCTATATACGGACCTTGGTGTTTGTCGCCAGATGTCCCCACAGGCCCAGATCGGTGCTGCCACCTATCCGGAACCTTAGGAACACCCAGCGACTGGACTCACCCGCCACGCCAGAAGGTACCCGTATATATGGTTATAATATGATACCTCTACACTTGTTTTTGTTGTTGTTGTTGTTAGTTAATGAGTAAGAGGCCTGTTTTCCCCCAAGTTCAAGTTCAAAATCTTTTTTTTCCTAGACTTTACAAAGATCGGCCTCATCATAGTACATGTTGCTCTGCCGGCATGCGTTGTCTAGGGGGTTGAGGCGTACAAAACGGAACCCTTATAAATCGCAAGCATATTTAAGATATATACATGAGAATATTTGTATGCCATGCTTAGTACAGAATACACATTTCCATCTGTTAAACAGTACTTTCAGTACAACTGTACAAAGGATACAAGAGATACAAGGTAATAATGAAATAAAATAATAACATAACAACAATGACCCTACACAGTTATATAAATGCTTGCTTAAAAGCTAACAATTTACGTGATGTAAATGAATCCTGTGGGTTGAGTCCACTCTTATACCTGTATACAGAGGAATGCAGCAGGCATGAGGGGTAGGAAAACAGTTAGACTTACCCCGGTGTACAATCAATTTAGGACTTCGATTTTCATATAGGAAGACCATTCTGTCTGTATTCCAATGCCGCTCAAAATACAATATCAACTTAGTTTTAATTAGTCTCTTAAATTCATCTTTCCCTACTATCCACCTGAGGTCCGGATTTAAATTATTCCACTGCAGCTGCACTTGGTATATCGGGTCATTAACTCTGGCTACCGTATGGGGCCTTGCTTGATCAATGAGTGGCGCATTTGAATGTCTAGTACCAATAGAGGGGAGAACTTGGAGTTGGCCTGAAAAAACTAATCTATGACAAGTCAAGTTCAAGTTCAAGTTCAAAATCTTTTATTTTTTCCTAGACTTTACAAAGATCAGCCTCATCATAGTACATGTTACTCTGCCGGCATGCGTTGTCTAGGGGGTTGAGGTGTACAAAACAGAACCCTTATAAATCGCAAGCATATTTAAGATATATACATGAGAATAACCCCAATTGTCCTCAAATAATTCCTGTCTCTATTTACTTGTTTAGTGCATCCTATATACACGAGGTACTATGATAGGGTCCCTGACCTCAGTAACTACGGTATGTACCTTTTCAATATATCAAGACATTGGCCCAGGTCTGGCTTAAAAGCGGTGTAAAATTTAAAAGAAGATCAATTCTGTTGAATCATTCTTAGAAATCTGTCAAATTCTCCTGTCGAACCGGCAATCTGTAAAACTGTCTGCTTCCCATACAACATGTGTGTGTTGTGAAGTTGTGGACGCTGTAGCCACCATGGCACATACATTTTATAACTGGGGTGGGGGAGGGTCAAGCTACACACTGTCTGGTTAGGACCACACTTTCTGTTTCACACGCTAGTGGGAGGTTAAAGGTTAGAAACTGAAAGGCACTTAAACAAACGGATATTAAAGATTCCAGGCTGGAAGCGTAGAGGACGGCATGTAGGTGACAACTTGGAGGACATAATCTACTGATCCCAATACACATATCATCAGTATTAATTGCCGAAAGTAGTCAGAGCTCTCATGGTAACAAAAGCCATGATTATACAATCTACACGAAACGAAAATTCGATAAAACGAGCTGATTCCACAGAAAGGAGACACTTCGGACAAGACATTCTGGATAGAACCAGCCAACAGTGCAAACACATAGGGTTCCACCAGGCTACCAACAGACGTCACCCGGGACGTCACAGTTTGGAAATCCCATCACCTGGGTGGGAAATCAGCGAACCGTGATTCTCTTAAGACGTGGACAGGTTTACTGACCTCAATATGAGACACATCCAACAAAGGTTAAGGTTATCTGGGAGAACCTGGCGGGCCTCCTCATTGTGAAATTAGTACATTTATTAGTGAGAGATTTAGCACCTACAGGAGAGCTCAAATCATCCCTTTGAAAAAACCATTATAGACCATAAAACATTAGAACAGTGGTCACCAGTTTCATTCATACCCCAATTAACAGCCCTGGAGGAAGGGGTCATTGGATAAAATGTCTGGTGTATTTAGAAACCTAGGTATAGCCACCGACCACAGCTATAACACCCCCACTAAGAAGTGATTAGGCAGGCCCTTTTTCGGCCCCGCCAGGTTCTGGTGGACAACCTTTGGTGGACAACCTTTAGCGGCCAACTTGAGGGAGTGGTCATTATTTATCAACGGGGAGGGGGTGGGGGGTGTGATGGGATTTTGCGTGGATGTGAGAAAATTTTTTATGTCCCCCCCTCGATGGCAGTCAAAATTTTTGGCGCCCCCGAGCCAGAGAAGCGGAGAATTTTCACGCCCCTCTTGGATCTATAGTAGCGCTGGCTTTTTTTTTTTTTTTTTACTATAAAGAGGGTAATTTTTTTTAGCCCCCCCCCTCAAAAGGGGTCAATTTTTTTCCCCTCAAACCCACCACCCCCCTGTTGATAAATAATGACCACTCCCTTACCATGCTTTGAGAATTGATCTATACCAGCTAATACACGTAACTGCATGTGAGCATGCCGAGTAGGATTTGATTTGACTGGGAAAGGAGTACCGGGTACTTTTTCTAATTACATTCCTTACTGTATTATTCATTCCCAATATTACATTAACTGCTGCTAGAATAGGGTGTTTGAAACAGCATGAAAAAGGGATAATTTTTCTGTCAAAAGCCGTTCATAAGTGTTTTTCCTTGGTTTTCCCTAGTTATAAGCGTTACAATTAATTGAACGTATGCTGTAAATCACACTAATGTGTAGAGTGTTCACCATGAGCCCCGGGCCCACGCATATGGACACCAGCTGCCCACATGCTCACACCAAGCCACAAGAAACCCCGGGTTTGTCACCTTTTACGAATCTGGTATGCCTATTGCCTGGGGCCTATTGTTTGCACCGTATACAGGTATTAGGGTTTTATTAGTATCTGTAAAAATGTTTGCTCTAAAACAACCACTTTTTGACTGTTCTAGTCTATGTCTAGACTATGAGCCTATAAGGGAGTGATCATTTTTTAACAACAGGGGGGGGGGCGGTGGGTTTGAGGGGGGGTCAGAATTTTTTCAACCCCTTGACCGGGGGGGGGGTCAGAATTTTTTCAATACCTCTGATGGGGGGGTCAAAATAATTTCACCTGTTTTCAGTGGAAAACCCCACGCGTTACTATAAGCTAAAAGGGGACGTTCGCGCGCGATTGTTGTCCCTTATGGGGGGGTCAAAAAAATTTTACCCCCTCGAGAGGGGGGGGTCGAAATTTTTTTCGCGCGTCTGCGCGCAAACCCACCAGCCCCCCCTGTTGTTAAAAAATGATCACTCCCTAATGAAGTTTTCAGGAAAAATGACTTTGGTTTACATTTTGCTTAATAACTCGAGAACTAAAGCAGACAATTACAAAAATATATTTCTGGTATATCTCTGTATATGTTTGTTTGTTAGTGGGAGAATAGTACCGGGCACTATAGGTTACCCCCTCCAGTCTCAACTAGATTGTGCTGGAATTTCCAAGTCCCAGAAAATGACCCCTTTATACATAGAAACCCATGTGCGTCATCACTGGGTGTTTCCTTATGTTATTTATAGAACTAGTAGGATTCCCCCAATGCGAAAGACGTAACAGTTCACGTGTGTATATATGTGTATAAGAGGGCAGAGCAGGGTAGGGACAGGTATAATCGAGGTTGAACGACCCTGAGGAGTGATAGCAAGACCACCATTACGGCACATACAGTGCAGGCTACACTCATATGGCTAGTACTTACAGCATCAAACTGTGCAATACTTCCTCCAGTGGAACAAGTATTGGTGACACATTCACCCAAACATATATGTGTAGGGAACTGGAGAATGGGACTGCCGGAGCAGCCTCAGAACAACTAGAACGGACCAACAGACGCCTTAAAGCAGAGCTAGCCGAGGTAAGGGAGTGGTCATTATTTATCAAGAGGGGGCGGATGGTGGGTTTGAGGGGGGGGCGTAAAAAAATTCAGAGCCCTCTTTTTAGCAAAAAAAGCCTGCGCGCTACTATAGATCAAATAGGGGCAGGAAAATTCTCTGCGCCTCTGGCGTGGGGGGTCTCAAAAATTTTTGACTGCCGTCGAGGGGGGCGTAAAAAATTTCCACGCGTCCAAACCATGAAATCTCACGTCTGATAGGCACTGAAATACCTCCACTGCGTGAGTCTGCTGCAGTGGAGGTGTGAAACTGTGATGAAGCTGAAACTGAGTAGTGTTAAACTCTCCTTTCTTTGCAAGCTTATTCTGAAGCTATTTACTGGAAGATCTTTACAAACAAGGGCTCATTTTAACAGGCTTGGCTAGACCTTCAGAATGAATGTATTTTGTACAAGATTGAATACAGAGAATTTTGCCTTTGACCCCATTCAAGTTCAACCAAAAGTTTAGAACCATTTTATGATGAGAAGATCACTGAGCACCTAAAAATAAGTGGTTCCCACCTGTTCTATGGTTAAAAATTATCTAGAAAATGTCTTCCTTTTCTTTTTCTAAGGGGCTGCAGTATGTTTGACAGACCCTGCAAACTTTTTGAGCGAGATTATCTCTGGACACTTGTCCCAACCTCCCCAATGTTGGGCACTTACCATTCAATTAACACCTTATTGTATGCATTTTATATGGTGATAAATTTATAGCTGTGATACAAATAAGTGGTTTTACTTTTTAAATGAAGTTTTTATGTCAATTTAAATGGAAATTATGATCATTTAAACATCCTGAGTCAAAGACGATATTCTGCCATGGTTCTGTCAGAGCGCACAGATCAAGGGAAAAGATGACATATAAAATTTGCTTTTACATTGTTTGATTATGATAAAATGTATTATTATTTACATTCTTAAGGGTATATCTTGCTTATCTGAAAAGAAAATTGCCCAAAATAATCATTTTAGTGATCTAGTCTACCTTGGATTCATCTTGCTTGATCACAAAATTTGGATCCAAATTAAACTCTTAACTATGGCAGAATTCTGGGTCTGATTTGGTACCTTTGACCGGTCGTAATTCCACTTAAAATTGACTTAGAGACTTCATTTAAAAAGCAAATCCACTTCTTTTCTCAAGATCTATCCATTGATCATTAGAAAAGTTTAATGGGATAAAGTCTTGAAATATTAGGTAAGTGCCTACGTCTGAGCCGCACCCTCATATACGCTGCACTCATGAATTTAGGAGAATAAGTAAGCTGCACCCAAGGCTCGAAAAAACGAGGGTTTTATACTGTTCTATATTTTAGGTTAAGATTAAATATAAGCCGCACCCAGACTTTGGGTCGATCCTACAAGCATTGCTTTCATTTGGCTTCTGGTACTGGCTGCAGCTTATACGAGAGAATTTATAGTTTGCCTACTGATTACACACACCATGTGTGACGACGAAGGCGCACCCACAACCCAAGGAAGGCTGGTTCACGTAGAAGGCGCACCAACCTCCTCTGAAACGGCACTTTGAAGAACCCCGCGTATAAGGCGCACCCATAACTCAGCAGGTGTGCTTCACGTAGAATGCGCACCTCGTACATGAAATACCTTCAGAACTTTTGTATGATGTTGCTAATATAAAATTTGACATGTCACAAAAGAGGTGTGAACAGAAGTAAAACTTAACTCCAACACTGTATGTTCAGTTTTTTTTCAATATTTGAGCAGTCCATTAATGTTTTGGCATGTTAGGGAATGAATATAAATGCTAATATTATTTAAACATAGGTTGAATATGTATTTTTTGAGTTACCTAGTTTCACATATGTCCCCAGTAAGATAGGAATGGTATTGTGGTGGAGTCTGGTGTGAATTCTAGGAACCATTTTACATTTGAACATGACAGTAACTTGGCTCACCTTGGGAGTGTCGCAGACCATATATTCACCCAGGTATCAGCAAATGCAGAAATGGCCTTCACCCTACTCCATATAGCCGTGTATTTAAGCTAATCATTTAATGGTTTTATTGCCCCTTTGATCAAGATAAGAATCTCATTGAAGTTGATAGTCTTAGTACAATACACATCACGCAGATGTGCATCTCCTGACTGACACTCCCACCTCCATTGACCAATGAGAATTAAGTCCAGTCATTCTACTAAGCCCCTGGTCATATATATGGCCGACTTTGCAGAAGATGATTTCTGCCTGTAGTGTAGGTACAAACAGCTGGTCAGCCAAACATGACACTAGATGGCAGCACGGCACCATGGAGATTGGTATAATGCTGCATTTAATTCTGTTGATTAAAAGGTCAATAGAATAATTAATAAAACTGTCAGTAAGTGGAATGTAGGTAAACTTCATAACACTTTTATGGTTAGCAGAATGGTATGATTCATGCAGTGATTTATGGGTATTTAAAGCACCATGCTATCAACAACACCTTTTCTTTAGTTGAAGCAAAAACATGACCAATAGTGTTGGCTCTCAATTGTAAACACGATCAGTAGAAATGTTGCCCTTGAATTCAATATTCCCTTAGCCAATGTGTACCGCTTACTTGAGCGCACATATGGTCATTGTTCCCAGTATTTGAGGATCAATGAGGGGGGTCCATCTGACCCTAAAAGCCAAGATGCAGGTGGTTGAATCAATCCGACACCAACTGGGAGTGCAGGTTTTACCCAGAAACCCAATTCCCTCCCTCCCCCCTCCGCCTCTGAAGGTGGTTGGATGTGGACACATCCTATCCATGTCCTACCCTGCTCCCCTTATCTGGGGTTACAGATCGTTCCGCACTGCTGAACATGCCTACCACTATGAGAAGTGCATGAGGGTAGGTGAAATTGGCCAAGCCCATGAAGTGCTCATAGCTACCACTCCCAGCCAAGCAAAATCCAAAGGTAAGATCCCCGATAGTCTGATGGACTTTCCCACAAGATGCTTGCTCCTTGAGGACATCCTCATGGAGCAGTGGCGGAGCCAGCCACGTTTCAGGAGTGCTCTGTTGGAATCGGGTTCCAGACCAATCATCCACACGGTAAAGGATGACTTCTGGGGAGACATAGGCATATGGAAGTCCCTGATGAAAATGCGTCACATCCTCCCCAGACCTTAGACCCTACCCCCCTCAACTCCCCTCCAACCCCCTGCCCTCTCCACCTCCTGATGAGATGATCACCATACCACTCAAGCAGGTCCCCCCCCCCCCCCCTTCACTTAACCTCGATCCTCCCCTCCTCCACCCCGGTTCCAGTCCCACCCAGGCCCGGTGCTAATCACCGTGCCAACTATGGCCTGCTACGCGCGGTGTAGTGTATTGCATTGCCCATGGACAAGGGTGCCTGGACAATGGGACCAGGCCTTGTACCCTTGACCAAATGCAAGCCAACATTTCGCTTTCGATTTCTCATATGTGGCCCCCTAGGAGTGGACACCCCAAATCGAACTATGATGCTCTGGGTGGTTGTCTTGTCTCTTGGTTTGGTGACACAGGTAGGATCACCCAATCACATGTTACACCTTGTTGATGCTATACCTAACGGAGATGCTGCTGCTGTGTTTGTTTGTTTTTTTTTTTTTTCTTTTTTTGTCCCCCAACTTTCCCTTTAGTATACGGGTCCGGGTTTTTCGCCACGGGACCTCTCACCCTTGACGTGTCCTTAGGGCACATAGGTGAGGTTTAAATTCAAATCAATCAATCTCAATTGAATATTTAAAGATCCCCGCGTACAAGACGCACCCCTAACACTGGGTAAACCTACAAGGCGCACTGGCCATCTGATTTGCGAATAAAAAGACACACCTTGTATGCGAGAGATTACGGTACATATGGATCCACAAAGTATAAAAGGTACCTGAGGCCCTTCACATGGGTACCATTTGCCTTGTTGACCAAGATGTAGTTGCAGCCTTGTTGCACTGAGGCGATGAAATACTTCAGGAGTGTCTACTTGGTCCCCTCTAACTCAAAATAATTATGGCATATTTTAGCTTTAACAGTAGAGGTGTGAACCGCAGTAGAATGGTATGGCTATGTGAGCCCTAACCAGGCCAGATGCCTACCACCAGGGGCTGTGTACAAATGACGTTATGCAGGAGGGGGGGAGGGGGGGTCCCAAGGTTTGTATCTTGGAGATACAAACCGAGTTGCCTCATATCTATGCTCTATTTCGTTTATACCACCATTTACCCATCAATAATCAATAAATATTAAATAGAATGTCAATAAAAACAAGTTGAAAAAAAAAAATCGTTCAACTCGCTCATGGGACTCGTAGCCATGCAGCCATAGGGTATTAGTATACAGAACAGAACCCCAGCAGGATAGCAAAAGGTTGTACTGGCCGAGACTTGAATGCCTGCACCTAGCTTATACAGCACTACGTCCTATCAATGTGGCCACAGGGACTTGGGGCTAGCTGACTATCGGTACCTGTAGAGGTGTGAACCGCAGTAGAATGGTATGGCTATGTGAGCCCTAACCAGGCCAGATGCCTACCACCAGGGGCTGTGTACAAATGACGTTATGCAGGAGGGGGGGGAGGGGGGGTCCCACTTGCCATGACCAAGCATGACAAGGGGGGGAGGGGGTGTCATGGGCTGCATGACATCATGTCATCAAGAAATCACAATATGCTTTGATTTTGGCAAGAACAAAAACTTTTGTAAAAAGATTAGTAAAGGTAGGGAAGTTTAATGCATTCATCTGACATAAATTTATTACCTATAGGCCCTACATGCATGCATTCCTTAGACATCTCACTCAATGTGTGTCACTGCCATCAATATCAGTGTAAAATCAAGGTGATGTCCAGGCCACTATAAGGGGGCACCACTACTCTTATCCTACCTATACCAATTTAACCCTTTTTGAAAGGGTCACTGCTGCCCTCAGGATCTAAAATGATGCATCTAAAATACCCCTGAACTGCTGCTGTTGCCTCAGGGCAGCATCCATAGTAATCCACAGGCTTCTTTTTGAAAAGGTGTGATATTCCCCCCCCCCTGCCCTTGAGGTGTCAAAATTATGTTGCTCCTCCCCCAATCCACCCACTCCTGGAGTCCCACTGTTGATAAATAACAAACACTCCCCTGGAGCTCTCCACCACCCTGTTGCTATTTTAACTGAGGGGATGCTTGGGGAGATGTAAAGGGGACCTCCCCCCAAACTTACTCTCCACATCTTTGTCTGAATGGAACTCTATCGGACTCACCTTATTTGCAGATTCTACAGTACAATGCTGAGGTGACTCAATTGCTTTGTAAGATCATAAATTGGAACTAGGATTGCAATCGATGGTCCCTGAGAATTTGTGATGCTTTCTGAGATTTTTTTTCTTTCTATTAGGCCACTCACTAAATTCAGTCTTTGGCCTGAAACCTATTTCTAGTAGGCCTTCACTTGTATATGGTTCAAGTTACAGATTAAATCAATACATTCAATATATCAATACATTCAAGCTCTTGAACTATATGATCCTTAATAATAACTGTTCTCGATTTTCTCTTCGATGACAAGTGTACAACTTTCGCTGCAAAGAAGGCAGATTATTAACTGTATTAGACTATTGATCTTGACAGTTTTTAAGCCCTTTTGTGACAGGAAATACTTGTGTATGATCACAACCATAGTACTCCGTGTATAACTTTAAGGCACGTAAATGGTACATCCTGTATATAGGGACCCATACATTATATCAGCTGACAGTGTTTGGCATGTTTCTCTGTTCATTGGTTGATCAGTGTTAGTTCCTTTTTAGCGCGGCGACTAGTGAGTACTACTCGTGAGATGAGTAGACTAGTGTATGGTTCACAGTCGCCACGGTGTAAGGGATAGGGAGGCCTTGCAATCTATTTTTGTTTGTGGCTCCTCTGCTATGGACTATTCCTGCTCACTATTCTAATGTAATAACAACAGTGTGTGTACTTTACTTATCAGTGAAGGAATTTTCAGAATATATCTCATACTTTTGATTTTATTCGCAGATAAGACATTTCATCATTTGGAGCCCTATGGCAGATTAGCATTAGAGCATTTTAAGATTCAGAAATGCATCCCTGTAGCCTTTGTTTTAGAATTGTTCATTTTGAAACTACTATATATATGTAGTACAGGTTTTATCTCAGTGGGTTATGGTACAATTGGACCATATTTTCTGTATTCGAACAAAGTATTCACTGTCAAAGATCTCTATGGAAAAATCAGTGCTAAAGTGTGTGTTGCCATATGTGCATTTTTGTAAATCAGAGGAGGTTGAAGTGTAAGGCCACCTTGTGGAACTGCTACATTCTTTTCTGTGTAAAATTTTTAGTTTACATTGAAATAATGCTATCTCAGAATATGTATCTACTATTGGTGATGAAAGATTAATTTGATTACTCCTTTCATTATATAAACGATTTTGTGGAACACTGAAAACATGTATGTACACCGAGGAACTTACACTGTGCTCCCCCTCTACAGAGAGGTGGAGTGATCTGGCCCTGGCCAGTTTGCTGACCACTGGCCCGAGACGAGGTACAGACTATTACAAGTGATTGGCAGTTGTATGTGTGTGTGTGTGTGGGGGGGGGGGGAGGCAGAGCCAGAGCAGGCTCCTGGCAATCTGAGACAGTGTACACTCATAATGACACTCCTGTTGACTATGGCATTGAACATTGAATAAGACAGGTCCCTGTGGCAGCTGAGTGCGGTGCATGCAGAATGGACAGTCTACAGACTATTAGTACTTAGCTGCAGTGGGTAGTTCAGGTTGAATTTGTGCTATATACTACCAAAAGCCCAGATGATAGTATGCCCTATCTGTCTCACCAACTGAAACTAGACACAAGATTACAAGTCGCCGCGCTATGTCTCACATGACTATTCTCTACTATTGTATTAAAATCTACAACACTATGGTTTTATTTCACTTTGCATGTATCTTATCCTTTATTGCCAATTCACACCCACTATATGTCCCTTTGAACCATTTTTGAAATTTGTTTATAGCCTATAGGCCTTCACTATTCATGCACTTTGAGGGGGGGGGGTATCTCTCTGTATGACGTCATGCTGAGGGGGGGGGTCAAGTGTTGTATGACGAAACATGACAAGGGGGGGAGGGGGGGTCAAAAATGGTCCAAAAATGCATGATGTCATTTGTACACAGCCCCCCACTACTGCACTCATGGTAAAGGATAAGAAAGCAGGTGTTTTTCTCACCTGACATGGTAGCTAATGGCTATGGTTCTAGACTTCCACCAGTGAGGCCGGGGTTCGATCCTCCTACAAATTTGCAAGATTTTTCACTTGGAAAAAATGGTGAGATTGAAAAAATTCTATGTTCAACTTGACCTCGAAAAAGTATATCCAAAAATTCTAAAAAAAAACACTTGTGTTGTATATGCCCTGATAATGCACGGCAAGTATAGGCATATCGGCACTAAAACACCCAGAATCGTGGTATAATCAAATATACCGTAATCTCCCGCGTATAAGGCATGTCTTATACACAAATCAGATCAGGTTGGGTATGATGCTGATCATATATTTTTTTTTGAATGCCACAAATGAGGTGTAACCAGAAGTAGAACTTATCTCTAACATTGTAGCATCAGTTCTTTTGGTTTCTTTTCATGAATGTGAGTGAGTGAGTAATAGAGGTTTAACGCCATTTCGACAGCTAAGGTCATATTCATGGCGAGAACTACGTTACACAATTTCACAGAGGAATGTGTCAGTGCCCGCGCATATGTGCACCACACACATCCTGAGGGGATAGGAAAGAGGAGAAAGACCCTTTTAAGTGGGCTAGGGAGGCCCTGGAATGTGTCAGTGCCCGCGTATATGTGCACCACACACATCCTGAGGGGATAGGAAAGAGGAGATATAGACCCTTTTAAGTGGGCTAGGGAAGCCCTTTTCATGAATGTAATATATGATGATTATGCTTGCACTAGTGCCATTTAGGTACCGATAGAGGCACGAGGCGGAGCCGAGTGCCTCTATCAAGTACCTAAAAGGCACGTGTGCAAGCATAATCATCACACATTGCATTTATACCATGGACTGCACCTTTAGGATGCATTATAATGCATTCTGCATTCTTTGACATACAAACATTATATGGTATCCATAGTGTCCCAAACATAAGAATCATCTAACCCAGCACCATTGTCCAGCACCGTGGCCTAATGGATAGGATGAAGCACTCTGGATCAGAAGATCCCTGGATCGATCCCGGGCCATGCTGAGCTTTTTCTGTATGAACCACTGTCAAAGCTATGTCATGCTGTCACATATAAGAACAGTATTGAAAAAGAACACTGTCAATATTCAAGTGTCAACTTAGTGCCTCTATCCTATGATATAAGCACTCAGATTATCCAGTTTGGGCACCCAAAATCGTTCTGAAATGTGATAACCGTGGTATAAACTTTCATATAGTCTATCAAAGTTGAAGTATGTGAGGGAATGAATTTAAATCACAACATTATCTAAACATAGTTTGAACATCTGTTCTCAAGTCAAACATATAGCAAGTGTATATAAATGGTAAACTGGTTCCATCTGGTGGCACTTCTAGGAACCATTCCTATTGCATATATAATTATAAATGAGCATGATTAAAGTACAGTTTGACATGATAACATGAAATTACCATGTAAAACAGTGATCTAGGCATGGATAACCTAAAATCCATTTCCAACAACAGTAGTGGGAATACAATCTAACACACAATAATAATGCAAACTGTATCTTGTTCATGATCATTTATAATACTTTATTCAATAGGAATGGTTCCTAGAAGTGCCACCAGATGGAGCCAGTTTACCATTTATATACACTTCCTATATGTTTGACTTAAGAACAGATGTTCAAACTATGTTTAGATAATGTTGTGATTTAAATTCATTCCCTCACATGCTTCAACATTGATAGACTATATGAATATAGGAAAAGAAACCTAAAAAACTGATGCTACAATATTAGAGATAAGTTCTACTTCTGGTTACACCTTATTTGTGTCTTTCAAAAAAAAAATATGGTCAGCATCATACCCAAACTAAACTCAACCCTAACTAAGGCTATGCCCAGCTACAAGGGAACTCAAACTAGTCCCCTTGAGTTTGGGGTGTGCCTTATACGTGGGGTTTTACTACATACCAATTCAGAGAAGGTAGGTGCGCCTTCTACGCAAACCAGCTTTCTCTGATTTGGGGGTGCGCCTTCTACGCGGGCTGCGCCTTCTACGCCAGAGATTACGGTATATGATTTCAGTAATGTTGACTAGCCTTCTCTGCACATGTCTGATATATGTTGTATATCTGTCATTGCAGGATACTTACAAAATTGATGACAAGATGGGAACAGGGGGTGTCCTACATAGGCTTATCAGCAAAATAATGTCCAAAGTCTCTAGTAAATTAGAGAGCTGGGTTATTCCAAACCAAAATAAGTACCCAGTATGTGTATTTGTATAAAACTATTTATTCAAAACACTTCATATTTGTTGTTTCAGACGATAGACTCCAACAAAAAATGGCTGATTTATGACAGAAAAAGGGACAACTTGGTGAACTCGCTGCTCCTCAAGAACAAAGACCTTCAGCAACAACTGGACGCCCTGTCTCCTCTGCATCAGTCTGAGGGTAATAGCAGCCTACAGGCAGGAACCAGCAGCAGCATACAAGCAGGAACTAGCATCAGCCTACAGGCAGGTACCAACAGCAGCCTACAGGCAGGTACCAGCCAGTTTGAGGTAAAAGGAACCAGCAGCAGCCTACAGGCAGGTACCAGCAGCAGCCTACAGGCAGCTACCAACCAGTTTGAGGCAGAACTCCAGAAGTACAAGCAGAAAGCCAACCAGGAGGAGGTCCTCCGCAAGCAACTGGAGAAGGTCACCAAGTGGCAGCAGCAGTACATCCACCGGCTGCAGACTGAGCCCCAGCAACCTGAGGACCGCGAGAGAATCCAGCTGCTGCAGAGTCAGGTACAGGTCTTCTCTGAGGACTTCCAACAGGAGCGGGATGACCGTGAGCGTGCCCAGGGCCGCCTGTCAGAGCTGCAGGTGGAGGTGGAGCTGCTCAGGGAGCAACTTGCCCAGTTCCAGCAGTTCCACATGGCCTTCCTCGCTAACCGTCGCCGCAGTACTATGGACGCCTATCGAGACGAATACCATCGCCAGGTGGCTTCAAGACTGCACCTCACCAGCAGCAGCCCGTCACACGACATTGCACACGGCCAATACACTAGTCCACCACACCTCATAGCACACGGCCAGGACACTAGTCCGTCACACGTCATAGCACACGGCCAATACACTAGTCCGTCACACGTCATAGCACATGGCCAGGACACTAGCCCATCATGCCTAAATACATACAATGGTCTACCCATTGATGTGCAACTGGATGGTCATGATGACAACGATGATGATATCACTGATGTGCCCATGGCATGTACTACCCAGTCAGATTTTCATACTCTCCCAAGTAACAGTGGTCTGGAGTGTCCTAAATGTCATCAGTGCTTTCCTGTCAATGACCCACTCGCCTTTCTGGAGCACAATGATAAGTGTGAGATCTGAGACAGGCATACTAAATGTCCTGCACGACCAGCAATTGTAGCCTCAAGCTTAATACCACATCACACAGTGCAATAGCTAACCTCCGTGTAGTACATCCTTAGAGGTCATTATTGTATGTATACATACATTATGAATAACTCTATGATGTAATTCTTATGACTTACATCACACAGTGCAATAGCTAACCTCCGTGTAGTACATCCTTAGAGGTCATTATTGTATGTATACATACATTATGAATAACTCTATGATGTAATTCTTATGACTTAAAAGGCAGCTTTCTTTTTATGAATACAGAAGTTATGCGATTACCCAGTCCCCGATGACGGCAAGTAATCTACAGATAATGAAATTCTGATGCTTTCTCAAAATCCATGCTCTATATACTATACATATTTCATATACATATCTAGCATGTACTCAAGGTATCCTAGACAGTGCTTTTACTGCATTCATGTATTTCTGTGTTAATATTTCTGTATCATTGTATGTTCGTCTTACATTTTCAAATACAATGCAATTACAGTTATAGGAGGAGTTTTATGTTATATATATATATATATATATATATATATATATATATATATATATATATATATATATATATATATATTTTTTTTTTTTTGTAAGAATGTATAAGCAAGTGAATGTTGTGAGCACATGTAAATTATGAAGACTGAATGACAGAAAACAAAATAAAATAATGAAACAATACTATTGTATTCCAATCCTATATTTCAATGATGCAGATCTCTCAGGCTTGGGGAAGAAAGAAGTTGTGATCCTGTTGTGGAGTAGTCCACGGAAAAATGCAAGCAAAAAAGTGTGAATGTGCGAGAGTCGCAACCCATACATAAGTGCGGAATAAGTGAAGCACTGTTCCTCTAGAATTTTCACAAATTGGAATTGTGACTTATACTCAAGGATTTCCAATGTAGCTATTTCAGCCCACTTGTACCTTATTGGAATCTCTTAAAGTAAGGGTGCGCCATATAGGCGGGAGGCACCTTATACACGAGGTACTATCACAAAAATGTCTAATGCTGTGCCACAGGCAAAAGTATGATTGACTATCATGTACTATGGTCATAACTCACCAGGGCTGCAATGTTAGAAATTGATGTCTAGTCAATCAGATAATAAGATTGTGTAAGTGATCCTGTTCTTAAAAGGCTAAAAGTCAGTGATGCATATGTGCAAGGTTTAAAGGTTCCCTTTAGAGAGATGCCTGGCTAACACTCTTGTAGTGGGATTTTGAGATTGGGTAGAGCAGAACTACCGTAAACTCCCGCGTAGAAGATGTGCTGCGCGTATAAGACGCACCCCAAACTCAGCACATGCATTTTCACGTATAAGACGCACATTTTAAGGCTGAAATTTGTAAGATTAGTACATTTCTATAGTAAAATTACCCCTCGTATAAGACGCACACCCAACTTGAGAGAAAGCTATAAGACTCCCCAGCATTTTGTTTGGCATAGAGGACGCGTCTTATACGCGGGAGATTAAGGTAGTTGCATACCTCAAGGGACACAGAGTGTTAGTGCCTCATACCAAACTTAGGGTAATAAGGCCTTTGTATGGTTGTACATATATGTAGGTGGCCTGTTAAAGGGTTAAGGATTACCCCGAGGTGTGACAACATCAATACTCTATTCCCATGTGTGAATAATCTGCTAGTAGCCCTCTTAATATGCCTTGTCAGCACAATAGATTTATACAGGGTCCCTGTCCTATAAGGTAACAGCTTTGCAATGCTCAAGGAGACACTGTATCTGCAAAATATGGTAAGGTTTAGATAGAAATTGATTGACGTCTAGTCAATCAAGTAATAAAGTTGGGTAACTGGATGGGGTAAATGGCAGTTGCCCTATCCAACATGGCCGTTCCTATATGTGGTATAGGGAAACAAAAGGGGAGATCACACAGTACCTCTCCTCATTTATCTAGATTTGCTGCTGTTCCAATCGACATATTAAGGTGGGTCGCTACCATTGAATCAAAGATCCTAGATTTTCTTCATTTTTCTCCCAGAGATACAAAAAATTATGTAAAATAAGAATATGAAATGAAAAGTAGGGGGTCCCAAGCTCCTTTTTTTTCTACAGATTTTTGAAAAATAAAAGTATTTTAATTTTCACCTAGAAATAAGAGAAAATGTGTCTCAGATTTTGAGAATTTTTTTCTGTCATAACTATTTAATACAGAGATATGAAACCTCACATGGTGAACGGTCTGATATCCTTATTTATTAAGAATTTTTGATTTTAACTCCTTAACATGGCATCCTGGGTAAATTTCTCATTTATTGGAAAAGAGAGGAGTAAATTTTCTATTATTTTATAACAAAAACAAATAAAATTCATATTTTCAACCTCTAGATTTTTCTTAAACTTTGTAGAGGTATAATAATAACTGGTGCCGTCTGGCATGGCGGGTGAGACCTGTCGCCTGGTGTTCCTGAGGTTCTGGGTAGGTGGCAGCACCTATCCGGGTCTGTGGGACACTGGCGACGAACCGGGAGCATCCATATAAAAGGCTCTGCGCTCACCTACCACGTCAGAGGCCATGTAGGCCGTCGTACATGTTATATGTAGCAACATGTTTCCCTATCCATAAAACTACAGGGTAACCGGAAAGTGTACTAAATAAACTGTTGGCATACACGCGGAATACTGTCTTCGTCTTTCTTTTCGAATCATGAGACCCGAACCTAACTGGTTAGAAACACAAACCATTACATTGGTGCCGTGACCAGTTAATTCTGGTGTGTATAGCCCGGACTATAACGTCCGAACAGCATATACATGGGTTAGATGATTTATATCAGACTAACCCTGATGGACAGGAAACTGTCCCAAGAAAATGCGAATGGTACCCTTGTGGTACAAGCCCATTCGAATCCCCAGGATGATGGATATTCAGCCTGGCGACAATCAGGTCCTCATTACCGATTAGATAGTGAGGAAAATATACCAGACTCTGTTAGAAGGGAACAGTCTATACAGAGACGGATAGAGGATAATTCTCTCGCTGGAGAATTATGCAATTCGATGTTTGAGGCTGGTGGCAGTACTAACCCGGAACATCAACCTCCTATGCCTACCAAAAGGGTAACATTTGGAGAACTACCGTACGATGTTCCAAGACCAGGTCTGCTAATCTTGGATTATAGTGCCATAGGTGATGCAACATACAGCATGCTTGAAGGCGAGGAACTAAAACAACCAGATGTCTTCCTGATGAATGACACCTATGTCGCTTAGAATGAAACATTAAATGTTTTATCTAAGGCGAAAGATGAAGTTGCCACAGAAAAGGAACAACCTGAACACGAGCTTCTTGAATTAAGAAAAGAATTCGACCTGAAGAGAAAAAGCTATATGAATGATCTTCAGACCGAGAGAGACAAACTCCATGAAATGCGACAATCATTCCAAAAGGAGTATGATTCGAAACATGATCTTATACAAGAATATGTAGATACGAATGATCAGCTCTGCCGAGAAAAGGTAAATACAGAAGCTGAAGTAATACACTATCCAACTGAGATGGAAAACTTGAAACAGCAATGTAACAAGCAAGCTCAGGATAATGAATCTGTCCGGTTGGGAATAATAACATATAATCAATAACTGGAACAAGATAAAGAAAGTATGATACAAGACATACAGGAATTGCAGGAAACTGCATTAGCACTAGATAAGTATGTAGAAGCGGTACAAAAGTCTGTAGTAAATATAGATCCGAGTATCGTTTCTAATATGCTGGATAACGATGATGGAATGGTAACAATACCATCAAATCAGATAACTGCCACACCTACTGGCCAGCAGCAGTCACAGCCTACCAGATTTAACCCTTTTGTTAAGGATGGCGCGAACAAAAATGTTAGTTCAGGAGTACACTCGAAAACGGATGGTATTGGTTCCGGGGGAGTGGGCTCTGATGGTATGACTAGTACAGTCAATGCCATTAAGACACCCATTAGTAGCACGCCTTTGCCTGCGGATCTAAGACGAGATCCGCATGTGCGACGGGCGCCACCCATACCCGATTTGAGTGGTAAAATGAGACCACCTCGGGTAAGTGCTCCTATAAGGAATACAACCCCACCACCTACACCCCAGGTAGTGGCCCCAGTAAGAGGTTTGCTTACGCCTCCCTCTTACTATTCGCATCCTGGACATGGTACTCTGGCTGGACCCAGACATCCAGCCCCGGTTCCAAATGTCGTAGGAGCACAGGCACCTAATAGGTACGCTGTGCCGCCTCAACCGGGAGTAGCCTCTCAGCCTGTACCGTTGTCCCAGGTTGGGATGACAGGTTCAGGAGGGAATGTTACACAAAATACTTACATTCCCCAAGCAGTATCCGGTGGCCAGGGTCCATCCGGAAATTCCGGACAAACTAACATTGGAAATGGTCAAAATGGCTATTATCCGAGACCACAGTATGGAGGTTCCGGAACGGGATCATGGTACTCAGGAAACGGGTATAACCAAGGGCAAAACCAAAATGGTTATCGTCCTAGTTATACCGGAAACCAATCGTATGGCTATGGATCTGCCGGCTATACTGGTGGATCCGGAGGATCTGTGGGTGGAGCTTCAGGAGCCGGTCGAAATGGACCCTGAACGGACCACCGGGAGGATAGGGATCCGGAAATTCCGGATCAGGAGGAGATGGTAGGAAACCTAATTGTAGGGCCTCCATGCCTGCTGCATTGCAGAATATTTTTGATAGGAGTCAATGCATCCAAAACTTGGGTATTGACTGCTACCGGAAGGGTGCGGACGGCATGGAAATCATGGATTAGAGCATGCGAGAGGCCGATAGGCTTCGAGGCTGCGCTAATCCAGCAAGAAGGAGTGCTAGGATACCTCCTCCTTATGATCCGAATGAGCCATAGAAGGACCGGTATAAGGCCTTCATGGATGAAGTCAACTGTAGTGGTTGGACTAAAGAAGAAGCCTTGCCTTACCTCATTTGTTGGTTGAATAAAGGCGGAAAGGTAGCTCTGAATCAATGGAGGACTGCCTATGGGATATATGGTATATACGACCAATTGGTCGAGTGTGCCGCCTACCTTTTCAGCTTTATCGTAAGAGAAGATCCATGGGTCACTTTTAAGAAAAGGACTCAGAAACCGAAGGAATCCCATAAGGGCTTCGGTTTAGAACTACAAGGTCTATTGTCTAAAGCTCAACCAAATTGGGCACATGATGATGATTGTTATCTGCAGGAGTTGTTTACACAATTCTTTGGCGGATTACGGGATGATGACCATAAGCAAGTAGTATGGGATTCGTGGAAGGATGAAACCTCCTTCAGCGATCTGTTTATGGTTATCGATGGCTATGACAGAAAGAAGAGATTAGGGGGTTTACCCCATAGTCCCTTGCGTACATCCCCTCTACAGTACTCGGAAGCACCCCTCGTGGCTCCCGGATTGGGTCAGATAGCTCCTGTAGAGTTGCAGGAGGTCAATTCTGACAACGAATATGTGTCTGATGAACACATCGTTGCGGTTCAAATCGCAGGCAAATATTACCACCAAAAAAGGTATCGTAAAATAGGTCCGAGGGACAAGAGCAAGTCAGGAATTTATAAACCTGTTGCTTGCTGCCCCCAAGTAACTAAAACTGTAGATACCCCAACCATGGCTGCATCAGCCGCACCTACGGATTTAGTGGAGACCTTAGTCACTCGTTTGACTGAAGCCCTGAGGCGCCCCCGAGTGGATAAATCCCGAAGGAGGTGTTTCAGATGCCAAACTCTGGGACATTATGCTGCCGAATGTACAGCCGATAAATCGGTGCCCAGACCACCAGGTAGTTATTCTGTAAGTAACACAGAGGAAAACTAAAAAGGGGTCTCTTGTTGGGCAAGCCAGGGGATCCCAGTGACATAACTTACCATAGTATCACCAACCGTGATGCAGGTTCCCATGAAGAAGCAAAGTCGCCCAACACCGGATCGGGTAGTACCGTAATCTCCCGCGTAGAAGACGCGTTGCGCGTATAGGACGCACCCCAAACTCAGCAGGAGCATTTTCGCGTATAAGACGCACATTTTAATGCTGATATTTGTAAATTCAATACATTTCTATAGTAAAATTACCCCTCGTATAAGACGCACCCCCAATTTCAGTACATCCTATAAGACGCACAGGGCATTTGTTTGGCGTAGAGGACGCGTCTTATACGCGGGAGTTTACGGTAGTATCCGGAAGGTTGGGGAACCCGATACACCAGGTGCCCAGGGAGTACGGGGGAAACCCAGTATCGGTAAAGAGGTAGACGGCTATGAGTTAGCCAGGATTGGTAGTACCCATCTACCCCCGGGTCATCCTTGTCTGGAATACCTGAAAGGATGTGGATTGACTCCTGGTGCTGACAATGAGATTCCTGTTGTTACGGATACGCCTTCCTTGCTGAAAGGAAGGCGGTGGTATGTTTGCCTTACTGTCAACGGAAGGTCTGCTGAATTTCTAGTTGATACGGGAGCTAGTCACTCCTGTGTCTCTCCAAGAAATTCTATGATCTTATACCGGATGAACATGAAACTCCCATATCAGGAGGAAGTGCTCAGACGGCCCACGGCAATAGAATGCGGACATATGGTAGAACATGTTTGAAGTTGCAGATGGATGGCATACATGACCTTTTCATGGGTGTGACCATTGCGGATATGTCGGATGAGGGGATACTCGGGTTGGATTTCGCCTCCCTGTATGGTGTGGTTCTGGAACCACAATCAGGAGTGTTGAGCGTGAAATACCCATATCCTGTGAAGGTAAGATGTGTATTACCACAAGTAAGCAGTATGGCCTCAGTGGCACAAACTGTCCGGATTCCTGCGGGAGTAGCTTGTGATGTACTTCTACGAAGTGATCCCGCGATGAGGAATCAGGCGGCTGTAATAGAACCGGATGTGATAGCCTTATCTAGTATCGGTTTAACGTCCGTGGATACCATCGTTGCTAACCCATCCTGGACAGTAGTCCCGATTTCGAATCAGGGGACTAGACCTATCTATCTAAAGAAGGGACATGTTTTTGGAAGTGTAACACTTTCTGAAGTGACTTTAGATTACCGAATGACAAGGATCCCGAGAATATGTCAGACGATTTGAACAAATTGTATGACAAGACCCTCCTTGAAGATCTGGAACATAAAAAGAGTTTACTCGAATTGTTAGAGCAATATCGGAATGCCTTTGCTAAACCTGGTGAACCTTTAGGGCGAACCACGAAGGTTTTGCATAGTATTGACACAGGAGATGCGGAACCATTCAAAATTCCGTATCGACGATTACCTCTGGCTAAGAAAAGAGTCACAGAAGAGGAAATCAATAAAATGCTAGAACAGGATGTGATAATCCCGTCTAGTAGTCCTTGGAGTAGTCCTGTGTGCATGGTAATAAAAAAAGATGGTACCATTCGATTCTGTATTGATTACAGAAAGTTGAATGGAGTAACGAAAAAGAATTCGTATCCATTACCCATGTAGGGGCCGGCATCGTTATGTATATATTAGTGCGCTTCATCTGAGAGATGTGTTCGTGTGGTGCTCGTTCCTTCTATGCCAGCCAGGTGTCGCTTTGCGATACCCGTTTGGTACAAGAGGGGGCAGCACCACGCCTCGCGTCCAGCTCCTACTAAGGAGCCGGATGAACCGCAGAAGAGGACTGGACCTAGTCCAGTCCAGACGTGTTATACCTTCTCAAATAAAGGCCTACCCGAGCGGTAGGAAGTTCTGGGGCTTTGCCCAACCCGAAATCCTCGTGGTGTGTTGGTGTCTCTAGTGTTAAGTGAGCCAAAGAGCCACCCAACATATAAGCCGAAAAGAACCGTTACACTGGTGCCGTGACCAGTTGTTTCGGGGTGGAGCGTGGCCAGACGGCCGAAAGTCGCAGACTACCCGATGCGAGTTCCTCCAGCCCAGGGCTTGAGGGATTTGAAGAGGATGGTATCACATCCCAGCATCTGCTGTTAGACTGGAAACCGGGTCAACAGGTTATGTATAACCCGGATGGTGTGCGGGGAGTTTTCTCGACACCGGGTCTATTGGATGATCCCACCACGATTGGGGATGGGATCGTTAAACTATACCCAAGTACCCCTAGCCATGTTCCTTCGGACACTAGGGTATTAAGCGGGTTAGAAAAACCCGCCCGGTTGGACTTGAGCGACTGGTCTCAAGTGATAACTAGTAGGCAGCAGTTAGGAGCCGGCATCTCGGTGAACGCTTCTAAGATGCTAGAAACCCCTAAGGCTCAAAGTCCAATTCGACGGAGAAATACGGAAATGTATACATTGGGACTATCCCTAGACGAGGCCCTGTCGGACTCTGTATTTAATCCGGGGGGTAGCCACAAGTCCAGACATGGACGTCGGATAGGCCCCGGGTATAAGTCGACCTCGGCTTATCTGAAAGCCAGGGACCAGGTAGAGCAACAAGCTAAGAGGCAGCATGAACAATTCATAGCTGCACAAAAGAAGATAGAGGATGAGACTCGAGAACGGATAAGTAAGCTTTGTCCTATTGAACAGGAGGCGATTCTAAAGGAATCCGACCTCAAGTATCGTTTGTAAGTTGGCTGACCTGGAAAAGGAGGAAGCCAATAGACGGAGAGCGACTGACAAGGCTAGAGCCGAGGAAGTCGCTAAAGCTCGGGATGTGAACAGATTGCAATCCGAGTTGAGTGCAATGGAAGAGAAGTTAAAAAGACTTCAACTTCGTAAAGCCGAAACGGAATCCAGACTCAGAACGGGATGAGATCTGTAAGGAAACTACTGAGTACCAAAGGTCTCAGAAAGAAAAAGGTGAGAAGTATCGTTTATTAAAAGATACTTTGAAGAAGGAGGCACAAGCTGCCCAGGCAGAACGGAACTGAGCTGTCTCGGACAATGAAAAGATCCGGTCAGAGATCTTATCCGAGAATTCTCAGTTAAGAGAGGAACAAAGGAACCTGACCACAGACGTGGCAACCCTGACTCTGAACAAGTCCGCTATGGAAAGCTACTTGCAGGAGAAGGAGCATACCAATGCACCTCCAAAGAGTTCGGGCGCAAATCCCGACTCTACCTTTGTCAAACAGGGTGACTTTGTCTCCTGCTCGACACCCAAGCAGCCGACAGGTGCATATAACCCGTTTGTAAATGACAACGCCTCTCGGAATGTCGATCAAGGTGGTGTCTACGTTAGAACCCAAGATCAGAATGGACGGACTAGTAGAGTTCGCATTAGTGAAGTACCAATAGTCCATAACTTGGACCCGGACTTCGTCCAGAGAGATTGTTCCGACACCAGTGCCGAAACAAGCAGATTCCACATACATGTGGATCAGCCAGACAATGTTGGATTGGACGCCGGTAATCCGGGCAACCAACAGAATGCTCAGGGTAGTAGTAGTCAGCAAGGACAGGCTGGCCAAGTGCCTAACCCTGGTGGTCAGGGTGGGTCTGCCAATGCGAGCGGCCAGGGGGGTAGTGGTACTTCGGGTACCAACCCTAATGCTGGTGGTGGAGGTTACCCTGGTTACAATGGGTCACAGTGGAATTATACCCAACCACCACCACCACCACCACCACCACCACCACCTCCGAACAATAACAGTTTTGGAGGGCTAGGAGGCAATCGAACCTTGAATGAAACCAAGGTGATTGAATGGAGCAAACAGCAGTGCAGCAGACTGTCGTACGCTCATAACTCAGCCCGGAGGGTAGCCGTCATCCCTAAGGAATACGACGGTACTCTGCCATGGAAGGAATGGTTTGAAGATTTCATCGATGTGATGAATTGTAACGGGTGGACCCCATACGAGGCCAAACCACATCTGGTTAGATGCCTAAAAGGTGGTCCGGGTCGCATGGCCGTTGAGCAGTGGCGGACCTGGTATGGCCTCGCTGGAAGTTTTGAGCACCTCGTTGAATCTGCTAGTGGACTATTATGCAATATGGTCAAGGAGGATCCGATGGTACGTTTTATAAAGCGCACTCAGAAGCCTACAGAAGCTTTTAGAGCATATGGGATGGAACTCCATGCCCTATTGAGTAAGGCCAGACCCGGGACAGAAAACCAGGACTGGTAGATGGACGACTTGATAACTCAATTCGTCAAGGGTTTGAGGGACCTGGAAAATCGGAATGATAAGTACTACGATTTCGACGCCTACAGCAAATTGAAATGGGCGATTGATATGTGGGAAGAGAAGGTCAACGATAAGTGTCCGTTTACGAACTGTAAGGGGATTCCGATCGGGTTTTCTAGTCACATCAGATTTATTAGGCATATCGTTGAGGAACATATGCACTACCATCCGGTGTATCTATGTTACATGGATAAAGGTCGGACGGGAGCTGTATGTTCCGGAATAAGAATGTGTCGGATGAGTGAGTTAGACATCTGAAGGCAGACCATCAGATGGGAGTGTTTTCTGCAGTTGAGAAGGTATTGGAACTGCATCAGATGTTAATAGCTAAGTGGGATAGTTGGAGGATTGAGAACTTTGGAAGTCTGACAGCTAAGGTTACGAAATTCTGTCAGGTAACTAAACACACGAATTCAAAATTCGAAGCTGCATTTGAAGTCAAGATGTGGTCAGGTCGGTTAAACATAGATGGGGATCAGTTTGCAGAGATGAGGAAGTACAGAGGAGATGTGGCTTACCGTGACGTTAAGGGACCCACTGCTGCTAAGCAATCGCATACGAAGTCAGTTGGAAAGTTTAGTTTCCGGGTATCCAAAGACCAAGCCTGGCTCGGTTCTCGGGTGTTTCGGAAAGAATCCGCAGTGAGAGTCCCTCACCAGTTCCGTCCACGTCCGGTTTGGAGCATCGCTCCCCATTAAGTAGCCTGAAGGGTGCAGCTCCACCTAAATTCGATGAGTCAAGTAAGAAAGACTTCCCTACACTTGGAACACCTGGTAAGGAGAGTCACACATTAGATCAGTACGGATGAAATAAGAGAGAAAATGTGCCTCACAAGACATACGATATAAGGATACGAGTGCCACATCAGGAGAAATGTTAAGTTCAGTAGTAAGGTCAGGATCAAGACGCCGGAAGCATCCTTCAGAATCTTCTGGTCCGGAATCAGATAGTGGCTCGTACAGTCAGAACTCCGGAAACTAAGGATGCCTCGGGGTACGCTCTGGATAAGATGTTGGATGAGGCATTTAAAGTTCAGGAATACGTTGTTCGCAATTGGCAGCAGCAACATGAAGAGAGGTCAGTCGCGTATCTGAACGATGTAGTGTCTTCGGTAGTACAACTGACCCAACATGTTCAGAGTCTGGAGCTGTCCCGGTTAGAGAAGGAAAAAGATAAGAAACACAAGGTTAAGATGAGGGAGTTAGCAAGTAAGGAAAAGAAGATAAATAAGAGCAACGATTATTGGAAGTCAGAAGTTGCGAAGGCGAGGTCGGAAACCGATTTGTTAATAATGCGATTTATGGATGCATTCGGAATACACATGGCCGCTTGGGATGGGACCCGTAAGCATGCCAAGGAATTGTTGGATGAACAGATTTCGGATTATGGTCTCGAGCCTGAAAAGGAAGTGGGGGTTAAGGATAAAGATGATACGGAGATGGAAGGTTAAGTTGATACGACATCGTTATGAATAAAGTGATGCTGCAAGTTATGATGTGGGTACCTACCTGGAATGATGGGACGTGCAGCCGAGCCGTGCTGTTATCAGGAACCGACAATCCGGGACGAGGGAAGTCCTGACTATGGATCTGTGGTAGCTGTTTACCCTGTATCAGTTCTTCTGTTTACGCTGTATCAGTTCTTCTGTACACGCGTTTTAGGACTATAGGACCGCACAGGATACGGGTGCATCCTATGGATGACAGTTATACGTACATTCGAACATTCCACATAGGATTACAACCAACTCGGATCTCCATGAACAATACGACTACAACTCCTGATTTCGAACTATTACAGGACTGTGCAAGTCGGAACTCGGGCACTGAAACTGCCTACAAACTATGGACCTCAAGTTCAGGACCCGATGAATCAGGACAACACTAAAATCAGAGACTTTCATAAGACATTCTTTATTGTCGCACCATATCATCTACATTTACGAATTTAAACTACTATTCTGAATATACTTGTTAGGTATTCTGCTATTCTGGTAGTTTACCATTTATGATTATTATGAATCTGGCAATTGTTAAGACCAGACTGGTGTACTTGATTAAGCATGTGTTCATGATCGTTTTTCCGGTTTATTCAATATTATAAGACCCTACAGGTGTTCACGTAAATAAGTATATTATATGTAGATTAAATTATTTTTGTATAAAAAAATGGTCTACAGGTAGCTATTATTATCAGGATATCTATGTACAGCTATTCAGGGTAATTGATACCTACTCATTAACATGATTTCTGTAATAATCAGAGTTTAGGTATGATGGTATGTGCAATACTTAAAGTATATTGTTACTGTGCTACTCAGTATACACTTCACAGAGTTTTTTATCAGGTTTTGAGCCAGACAACTCGTACGCTAAGCCGTATGCCCTATGTTGTATATTTATATTAATACTATAACTTAAGTTACTACCCTAATTGTGTAGCACCTTGTCATAGTCTTGATGGGGGTAGTGTAGGGGCACGGTTTTAGGATGGTTTCGGTACGAGTTGGTCAGTTCCCGAGCAGGGCGACACTCGGGTCTAAGGTCGGCTCCCGGACCAAAATGCAGTAGAAATGCAGCACTAAAGCAGCTGGGAAACAGTGTGGTGTGACAGTAGTGATTCAGTGTGAAAGCAGCATCAGAAACAGTATTGTATCAGCATCTACTGTCATTCTACTGCTCAGCACCACAAATCTTGCAGCAGTGTACAGTAGTAGAACAGTAGTATTAGCAGCATGCAAGCAGTATTAAATCAGTTGTCCCAATTATGTAAATTAGATGGCAGCATTTGAACAGTATCTACTTATTTAATGCTGCATGACCATATATGGGGTTGGGGCAGTGTTCAATCAGCACTACTGAATGGCTGCTGCTATAGCAGTAGTTGAGCAGTAGATCATACTGAAAACTACTGCTGGGGGCAGGTAGAAGCATAAAAGAAGCAGCTGCTGTTCTAGTACTGGCACTACCAATGCCTCTCTAGGTGGTCCTTGCTGGATTTGAACTTGGGATCTTCTGATTAGTCTACCAACGCATTAGCCCCCTGAGCCACCGCCCCATCAGCTATGTGGAGCGGTTACTACTTCCTAGTTGTGCATGCAAATCATGTAGGAGGGGGCTAGGGCAGTATTGATTCAGTAGTACTGGGTAACTCTTACCATAGCAAAAGGGTAAGAGTAGACATATCTATAGAGTGCTGCTATTGTATAATGCCTTTCAGTTTACTGATGTTAAGGTGATGAGACAAGCACTTTGCAATTATCAATGATACATGGATACTATGTAAAAAAAAAAAATGATGGGGACCAAAAGATTCAGTATATTTGTACCCTATATAAAGTCAGTGAGTAATTCCTCACTTTCATACACCCCAACATCCATGTGTATCCATTACTGGCACTGAATAAGATATTCATATGTAAAGGGGTGAAGTATGCTTGTCTCCACAAACACTGGATAGTTTCATTATTACATTACTGAATCTTTTGATTGCTGTTCACAACCATACTGACATTCGCACTATGGACTGTCTTAGAAGCATCAGGTAAATAATCCGTGAATGGACAGAGTCATACCAGTAGATGGTCAGTAGACTACTGCATCTATGCTGCTGCACAGAGTGTATAATTTCTGGAATCTATTAACATTCAGTTGAGAGTCAGTAGACTACTGATTCTAGTCTGAAATGCAGTGCATATTCAGTTGATAGTCAGTACACTACTGAGTGTAGACTGAAAATGCAGTGTAGAGTCAGCTGTTTCGGAAGTATTTCAGCAGTACCTACTGCAATATGCAGTTGTTGATCAGCATATTCTCAGTAGCCACTGATAGGAGAAGTAGATACTGCCTTCTGGTACGGGCTATGCCGGGCGAGTGGTGGCAGCACTGCTCCCGGGCTTCTCGGCCTGGACTTGAGGGGTCGCCACCCAACCCCTGTGGCCTTGTATATAAGATCGGGTCGGCGACTGGCGGGGAGAGGAACCCTCCCGGGTTTCGTATGTATAGGGAGTGCTTTCCCTCCTCTGGCTCCGAGAACTTACATAGGTAGCTCATTGTCTGATAGTCTGAATACTCTGATACGGATACCTTTGATACGGGTACCTTTGCATTCGGAAACCTTTAGTCTGATTGTACGTAGGATCCTGAATAAAACTTGTTGCCTCTTCTGTACCGGAGATTGTCGTTTGGTAGTCCTTTCCGGATTAGACACACAAACTCAAACTCGGAATACATGACCATTACAAAAGCATTGGTGCTGCTCTGTCACAGGTCCAAAATGGAATAGACGTACCAATAGCATTTGCTAGTAATACCTTGAGTAGAACTCAACGTAACTACTGCACAACTAAACGCGAGCTGTTAGCAGTAGTAGTATACACAAAGAAGTTTAAACATTTCTTATGGGGAACTGATTTTACCTTAGGACAGATCACTCCTCGTTAAGATGGTTTCGCTGGAGAACCGAGAAATGAGAAGATTTCTTGCTCAATGGACCGAGTCTGAAAGGGTATTTTATACCGATGGAAGCCATGTAAAAATGGTGAGAGAATCATGCAAGTGGTTATTCCACATGTAATGAGACGTGAAATAATGTATTATTGTCACGGGCATAAGACCAGTGGTCATTTTGGAAAGAAACGTTCATTAGCACGCCTATCCCAAAAGTATTACTGGCCTGGAATGTCACAAGACTTATTAAGATGGATCCTTACCTGTCCTGATTGTTGTAAAAACAAACCGGGACCAGGAATGGGTAAATTACCCCTCTCTCAAGAACTGTTTGGGGTACGATTCGCTTGAGTTGGTGTAGACATCATTAGTGGGTGTAATAAAACTGCTAATGAGAACTCCTGTATGATGGTAGTGTGTGACTATTATACTAAGTATACGAAAGTCTTCCCATTACTGGATCACAAAGCCATGACATGTGCCGAAGCCTTTGTCAAAGGCTGGGTGCTGACTTTTGGTGTGCCCTTGAAGCTACATAGTGATCAAGGTCGAGAATTCAAATCTAACTTATGGCAGGGTATGTGCGAATACTTAGCTATTTGTAAGACCAGGACTAATCCGTATCGCCCTCAAAGCGACGGTTTAGTAGAAAGATTCAATAGAACTCTTATCCAAGTTCTCAAATCACTAGTGAATGAGAATATGGATGACTGGGATGAGCAATGCCACTTTGTAACGCATGCTTATGACAGTACCGTACATTCGAGTACTAATTGTTGTCCCAACCTACTAGTATTCGGAGAGGACCTAATAATGCCTGCCGACCTAGTATTCGCAGTCGTAGGCATGGACCCTGAACTACCTTGCCATGTATTTTTTGTCGAATGTTTGAGAGAATCTGTCTGAATCGATTTAGAAAAGAGTGCTCGTTGGCAAAAAGTGGGTTACTACATGGACTTAAAAATGAGAAAGTTTAAACCCGGTGATAAAGTGCTATGGTTACATGAACCTTTGCGGAATGTTAGATTAGCATCCAATTGGGATGGGCCATTCACTGTAACCCAGGTTATCAGTGATCGTACGGTAATTATCAGATCCGACATTGGACAATTCTATAAATCGAATGTCGCGAGGTTGAGAATATGGTCTGGGAGGGAGACCTCCACAGAAATGTATGGTAAAGGATTCGATAAGGTTATGAATGTGAATCGAATCCCTGACCAGGAACCTGACCCGAGGCCCAAAAGGAAACGGGGCAGGCCAAGGAAAGTATCTATGGGGAAGCCACCAATGTTACAGAAGAATAAGCGTGGTGGTGTAAAAAAAGTCTCGGCGGCTGTAGACAGCAAGAAGAGGAAAGGGGTTCTGAAGACTACAAGATCCCTAGAGAAGGCTCTTCGCACTGTCAGGTTCGGAAAGGAGTTACCCTAGATTAGCCCAGAGGACTGCAGTGACCTTACCCGTATACACAATGAGTGTGTTGTCCTGTAATCCTGTTTAGTGTTATGCGAGAGCCTAACAACTGACCTGAAAGGTGTATTTGTCGTCGCTGTACAATGTACCAGTGGGTAGTAGACGGATAATCCAGTGGATTTGCATAAGCTTTCCATAAACTCCACACAAATCCCCAGACGAGTCGACAGCATGAGCGATAATAACATCAAAACATTCATTTGTTTATATTTTCGCGGTCCGCACGTGTTGAGCGTGTGACGTCATGGCGTCCAGTCTCGGCTGACCTCTCGTGACCCCGCTTTCGAGCGTGGAAATGACGTCACGGAACCTGGCATAACGCCATATTGTTTTTAGTAGTAGGACGAGGCGGACCAGTTTTTCGTCCGCTCTCCGATATACTACTAAAGGCGTTCACCCCGACAGAGTCAAGGCCCTAGGGAGGAGATTCCGTGTTGTTCCGGCACCTGACGCCGCTAAGTCAGGGTAGGAGTGCTTATACTCCCGGATTGGATTCCTCCAAGCCTATGGCTGAGGAATCCGTGACCGCGGCGAAGCTATCCGGTGACTTGGATAAGCTGACGCCCGCTTCTGAATCCCTCACTCATGAGGAATTGTCTCCAGTAACCCCGGAGGAGAATGAACTGATGGAAGTGGATGCACCCCACGCGGATCAGTCATTCGAAAAGAGACTGGAGAAGTTCAATCTGAACAGTCCAGGAGCCGCGGGAACAGCCGAAAAAACAACAGAGCAGCCAGATAGTCGTCCTTCGGATACTACCCCGTCTGAGTCAACCAAACAAGTCAATGGTCAAACCGATACCCAAGGTGAGACCCGCGACTCTGAAATCCAGGAGGACCATATAGACATGGAGGACTCCCGTCTACCCGCCATATATGAAGGGAGGTATCTGTATATCCATCCAGAATTGCAGAACCAAGTTACCAGTGATGGGGAACCTATTCGCATAGACCCACTGATCCGGAAAGCCGTCGAGGACATTATGACAGAGTACCAACTCGAGAGGACGCCACTGGAGTGGCTTACGGATTGGACTTGGTACCAAGGCGGACTGATGGTAGACCCAGAGTTCCGCAACGTGGTATACAAGGCCAATAGAAGCCTGATAAGACCACATGAATATGGTACGAACAGATGTAGACTGGGTGGGCTGCATAGCCGATAAGGTTGGGCAAGTCTACCCACGTCCGGAAACCCTCCTGTACGATCTCCATACACTTAGGGAGTTTCGTACCGCCGCTACTGAATTCGAGAAGTGGGATGACGGCTACTACATTGTAGAAGCAATTCCAGTAGACAGACATGAAGATGATCATCACTAGTAGAGTGACTGAGGAAATCAGAGCCCGGAAAGAGTCGGACCGAATCGAGACAGAAAGGTAGCTGAGGGAAACCAAAGCTCCTCCCATCCCGACTATGAAAATGGCTGGTAGAAGTCCGGATACCCCCAAGGCTTCAACCAGTGGTGCTTCTGCTGCGACTCGCAGCCCTAAGCCAAAGGATAAGGATTCCCCTAGGGATCCGAAACCTGAAGCCAAGGCGAAGGACACAGCAGACGAGGACAAATGGGAATTGTCCAAGAATCGGAGATCTTCCACCCGGAAGAAGAAACATCTCCCGGACTCTGTGAAAGCAGAGGAATACGCTGGTAAAGCGAATGCTAGCAGGAACACTGAAGACTCCATGCAAGTGGATTCTTCCGACGATGACTCTTTAGGAGAATCTTCGTTTGAGTATGATGATGCAGCACCATCAAATCAAACCGAGGCAGAGCTTTGGAGAAACGAAAAATCAGGGTTCAAGGAACGGGTACCCACCTGTTTCAAGGACTGTGTGTATGGATACCGTAAGAAGGATGGGGCTCCGTTGTATGCCTGTCCCGGACCCATCAATAAGAATGGAGAGTCAGACGATGAGGATTGGATGCGGTTATCCAATGAAGATCAAGATGCAAGTGACGAGACTGTCAAAACCTGGAGCACTTCCGCTCGGTTTCAAAGGCATCTCGTCGAGACACTTTTCCACCATCATCCGGTCTACATTTGTGACCCGACGATCGGCAAAAGAGGGAAAAAGTGCACTACGATGGTAACTTACAATCGTCATAGTGACTTAGCGAGACACCAGAAAGCAGCCCATGCGGATGGTCTGGATCTCGGTCGGAAGAAGGTCATGGAACTTCATCGGGAACTTATGCGAGAGGTAGATAAGCTTGATAGGGAAGCCTAGTGTTTGGTTTGGTTGATTTAACCTCCGCTAATAGTAGTTAAAATTTAGCAGAGAGACTATGTTTCATTTCTTTTCTGTTTTTCCCTATTTACTTATAGGGCATTGCCTGATAGGATCAGGCTTCCTTGTTTTTCATATTTTGTCAAAGAGCTTGGCTTCCCGCAGGAAATCAAGAATCTCCTTGTTTCCAGTGCTGTGGAAAACACTGTTCATTGTTGGATTTTTCAGGAATTTCTTCCTGCTTCTCTTGGTTGCCTGACAATGTAGCATGAGATGTTCCACACTCAGCTGAGTGTTGCATGCCTGACATACAGGTGCCACTTCACCTTTCAGAAGGTGACTGTGTGTCAGTTTGGTGTGACCAGTCCTAAGACGGGTCAGTTTCACCTGTTCTGGTCTTGTCAGGTTGTCCTCTATGTATCTTTTGCCGACCGTTGGTCGGATGGTTCGCAGCTTGTTGGCATTTGCAGCGTTCCATCTGTGCTGCCACTTATCCTGAACATGGACTTTAGCCATGGGTAGGACATCTGTGTATGGCATCTGGTCAGCCCCTACGGGCCTCCTCAGAGCATTTTTGGCAGCAGTGTCTGCAGCCTCATTTCCTTCGATTCCTATGTGGCTAGGTACCCAACACATAACCACATCTCTGCTTTTTGTTTTGTTCTCTGTGTATGCTTCCCGGATGGCTCGGATTATAGCGTTTTTTGGATATAGGTCACGTGTGGCTTCCAGACATGGGTGCGAGTCTGAGAAGATGACAAAGTTCTTCATCGTTGAGACCTTGGTCCAATTTAAAGCTTGTAACAGAGCATTTCCTTCAGCGGTGAAGATACTACTTTGTTTGTGAAGCGCTTTCTTCAGGTTCCCAAAGCGGGTGTGGACGGCAAATCCGACTCTATTACCATCTTTGGAACCATCAGTGAAGATCGCTTCGTGGTCACTGTACTTGTTCCTGAGTGCTCTGTATTCTTTCTCAAATACATGATCAGGAGTTTCGGCTTTCTTGTTCTTATCAAGGTCGAGGGTCACCTTTGGTGTCTCCTGCTCCCATGGAGGGGTCTTTGCGGGTTCATCTGTCACAATCCGTTTCATAGGAATCCCAGCCTCCCGGAACAGTGCTCTTGTTCTCACTGCCATCGGTTTGACGACATTTGGTTTTTCTCTGTAGGTGTTTTTGTTGTTGAAGTTTGTTTGTTGAAGATCAACTTGTGAGCTGGATTGGTTGGGTTAGCCCGCACACGTATAGCATACTGTAGTGTGAGCTTCTCCCTGCGCAGGTCCAGTGGTGGGATCCCTGCTTCCACATGGAGGCTGGATGCAGGTGTTGTCCGAAATGCCCCAAGACATAGACGGAGTCCCTGATTCTGAATGGGCTTTAGTCCGTCCAGGTAGGACTTTGGGGCAGAGGCATAGACCATTGACCCATAGTCCAGACGTGACTGAATATACATCTTGTACAAGGTTAGAAGTGTTTCTTTGTCACATCCCCAGTCTGGATGACTGAGGACCTTTAACAGGTTCATTGCCTTTTGGCATTTTCTTCGGAGGTATTCGACATGGGGCCTGAAAGACAGGATCCGGTCAAATACCAGTCCGAGGAACTTTATTTCCTTCTCGACTGTTAGTCGTTTCCCATGGAGGGTGAGGTGAGGTTCTTCCTTGCATCCCCGTCTGCGACAGAAATGCACAGCACAGGTCTTGCTCTCCGAGAACTTGAACCCGTTCATTTGACTCCATTTCTCCAGCTTAGTCAGTGTCTGCTGGAGGCGGCGTTCTATTGTGGGCATGTGTCTTCCTTTGTAGCAGATGACGAAATCATCTACATACAGGCAGCACTGCACATCATCTTGAAGTTGTTTCGTTATGCTGTTGATCTTAATGCAGAACAGGGTCACAGAGAGGATGCAGCCTTGGGGAACACCCATTTCCTGATCCACTTTCTCTGACAGAACCGACCCCAGTCGTACATTGAAAGTCCTGTCCGACAGGAAGTTCTGAATTAACCCTGTTAGTCTGCCCTTTAATCCAATCTCATGGATGTCTTGCATTATTCCATGCCTCCATGTGGTATCATAGGCCTTCTCCAGATCGAAGAAGATCCCAACCACATGTTCTTTGTTAGCGAACCCATCTCGGATCCAGCTCTCCAGGCTCACTAGGTGGTCTGTCGTGCTGCGTCCTCGACGGAATCCTGATTGGTGGATTGTAAGCTTCCCCTTGGATTCGAGGAAGTAGACAAGTCTGTTGTTCACCAACCTTTCCATGGTCTTTGCCAGACAACTGGTCATGGCTATGGGCCGATAGCTTGAGGCCAGAGTTGGGTTTTTCCCTGGTTTGGGAATTGGAACCACTGTGGCCTCTGACCAAGAAGGTGGGAATTTTTCTGTTTTCCAGATGTCATTGTACACGTCTAGAAGAAGCTCCAGGGTTTCCTCAGGTAGATGTTTTAGCATCTGGTAGTGGATGTCATCTGGTCCAGGACAAGAATCTTTAGCCTGGCCAAGGGCATATTTCAACTCCTCCATGGTGAAAGGCTTGTTGTAGCTTTCCTTGTTGTTGGAGGTAAAGTTGAGTTTCTTCCTTTCTGTTCTGGTTTTGTGCTCAAGGAACTTCTCTGAGCAATTGTTGCTCGAAGACACCTGACTGAAATGTTCTGCCAGGGTGTCTGAGATCTCTTTGCTAGACTCAGCTTTCTGTGCTCCTTTTTGCAGGTGGTGCACAGTTGGAGGAGGGTTTCCATTGAGCTTTCTTACTTCTTGGAACACCTTACGCAGGGGAGTGGATTTCGATAGTGAACCCACATACCTACGGAAGGATTGCCGTTTCTCTTTCTTGAATGTTTGTTTGGTGTTGGCCCTTGCATTCAAGTACTTGTACAAGTTTTCAGTTGTGATGGTCTTGCTGAACTTGCGATATGTCTTTCTTCGTTCTCTCCTTGCCTCATAGCATTGCTCATTGAACCAAGGGCATTTTTGTCTCTTTTTTTGTGATGGAAGACTTACCAATGCACATGACACTCACTTCCCTGAGGGTGTTTGCGAAGTACTCGGCAGGATGATCCTCCTTTTCCTTGATGAGTGGCCATGATCGAAAAGATTGCTTGCATTTCTCTTGGTAGTCCTCCCAGTCCGCTCTCGAGATGTTCCATCTTGGAGGGAGGTCAATGTCAGAGTTCTTCTTCATAGTCTGCATGATGATGGGAAAGTGATCACTCCCACAGAGGTCATGATGCACCCTCCAGTCAAAGTCAGCAAAGATAGAAGCGTCACTCATAGTTAGATCGATGGAGGAGAAGGTTCCTGAAGCTGGATGGTGGTAGGTTGCTTCCTTCTTGTTGAAGAGGCACAAGGACTTTCTGTCAATGATTCTCTCCACCATTCTCCCCTTTCCGTCTGTCCTGCTGTCTCCCCACACTGCACTGTGGGCATTAAAATCACCCATCAGGATGAATGGGGGTGGCAGCTGATCGACGATTGCTGTCAGATCAGTTTGTGACACTCTCTCATCTGGGGGTAGGTACAGAGAGCAAAGTGTCATAGGTGAATTTATCGTGATGCGAGCTGCTACAGCTTGCAGATTTGTAGTCAGTGGTACTTCTTCTTGTGGGTGTTCAGGGGCTAGAAAGAGTGCTACACCTCCCTTAGGGTTTTCACCACCCGGGATATTGATGTACCCTTTATAGCCCTTTAGTGTGATTTTTGGAAGCCTAGTGTAAAATTAAACCAGGTGACCAGGTCCTTTGTGAAGTCAGCAAGGCTAAAGAGTCAAAGCTCAGAGCTTGGATGGTTCTTACCACTGGCCGAGGCAAACTAGATATGCACGATAGCATCTGGAAATTGTGCGAGGAATCTGGCTGAGAGGGTAAACGTGCCAGAGAGGGAAACCGGAGAGATCAAAACCGGGGACAACCCGGTAGTATCTTAGAAGGTCAAACCAGGGAGGATCGCTCCACATCCCCGCTGGCACGCCATCCGCATGAACAGTCGCAGGTACCTGTTGTCTTCAAACAGCCTGCGCCTGTCGGATCTTACGCATCAGCAGCACAACATCCGGGTAAACTGGACAAGAAGGCATATCCTTCTATGTCTCAGAGACCCAGACCGGAGAGTCAATCTCTAACTGTAGGCAGAGGTGGGTGTTTGGTAACCAAGAAACCCGCCCCTGCTGCTGCCGCTGGATCTGCAGCGCAGATGACACAGGACCAGATACAACACTACATGGCACTCGGCATGAAGCAGAATTACCCACCCGGATACTGTATTCCCAGTCCAGACTCCGGGTGCGTCTTCTGTACCGGCTAACCCATCTGGAACCGCTAGTAACACTGCAGCAGGTACACAAGCACTCCCTCCGAGTGCTACACCACCTGTTGTTGCGATCCCGAAACCAGCCGATGCCATCACTATTAAAGCTAGTCCGGTAGAGGTCTGGTTTGATAAGTCTCGCCAGGGGGAAGCGGATGTCCAAAAGGCCATCTACACCCACTGGGAGAAATGTGTGAAACAGAGAGCCACAGATTACAACCAGGGTCTTCTGAATGACACTCTGATGTGTTTCCAGGAGGTGAGCAATGCTGAAAAGCAATGCCTGGAAACAAAAATTCGAGCTGATGTTAAATCACTCGAAGAGGAAGCCGTAGCGGCCAAAGAACAGTCAGCCATGGATGTTCATGTCCTCGCAATGAGAGTGAATGAGGAAGTTCAAAGGAACACTCTCATGAATACTAAATTCATGAGAGTGTTCGGAGTGGATTTGGATGAGTGGGACGGCACACCCGAATCCGCTCTAGCACTTCTTAAAAAGAAGCATACCAAGCACTCTGCTTAGTATGCTTTCGGGTTCCATTCTATAACCAGCCCATTAACCCGGAATGTATACAGAGTATGCAGTTTATTATTTGAAACTCCATACATTCTAGCGACCTAGCCTCGGATACTTTCTTCCATCCGAATAGTTATTGACGTACCGGACGGATGCTGTGTGATGTGGAATACCTGTTACAACTGCCTATACTACTATGATGTTCTATCTAAACCCAGATGTATATGTTTCTTTTTACAACCTGAAACTATACACTACTACAATAGACTCTGGATATACGTTTCGGGACCTTTTTGTTTACTACTACTACATGGACATTACGAATACTTACTACAGGATTATTTGGCCCGAGTGCCTTCACTTTAGGATTTACCCATCCGGAAATATTACTATTAACTTTAGCACTTCTAGAGGACTAGGGTAGCAGCCCTATCAACATCCATGATATCTAAAAGACTTTAGCACTTCCTTCCCATGGTTAGCTGACCATACCCGGACTACTACACCACTTCCACATCCACTACATCACCAAAAGGAGCATCCGGATAGTTAATTATGTAACAAACTGTATGTATCACTGTCTTCTATGCTCCATATTAACTATAGTTATATTAGTAAAAGGTTTATTGTAAAACCTAATCTAAGCCATAATTATGTATTTTAATTGCATGCTTAATAATATATGGGTCCAGATCTACTATCATTGTATAATATTATAAAAACACCGAATGTGTTCATCTACTAGATCTGTAAAATCCCATATAGTTAATACACCAGAACATATTACACTTCATATTATTATTCGAATGTGTTACCTGGTGATAGAACTTTAGATTGTAAATACAGTGGTACATAAAGATGTGTATATTTTTCTAAAATAACTTTGTCTATACTAATGTATAAGACAATTTTTTTCTCCGAGTGTACTGTAATAACCTAATAACTCTGTAATAGTTCTTATCAGAACTAAGGTTTCATATGTATAAAAAGAAAGTAATAATTTTACGGTTAGAGTCTTTTTCAAGACTAATAATAATTTAATTAAGAGGTTTCATATCTTGTTCATACGTTCAGATACATTACATATATCTGACTAGGTACTTCCATATTGTGCTTACCTCAGTATTATCTAACTATCTGTAACTCTACTATTACTTTCATGTTGATATGTAAACTTAAATACTTTCCTATGGTACGGATGTTTAACTATAATTTAACCTCTATTGTATGGATAGACATTTTGTATATGTTAATCCTATATAATACATTAATAGTTATAACTCCTACCTATTGTCTGGGGGAGTAGTGTAGAGGTATAATAATAAATGGTGCCATCTGGCGTGGCGAGTGAGACCTGCCGCCTGGTGTTCCTGAGGTTCCGGGGAGGTGGCAGCACCTATCCGGGTCTGTGGGACACCTGGCGACGAACCGGGTGCATCCATATAAAAGGCTCTGCACTCACCTATTACGTCAGAGGCCATGTAGGCCTCCGTACATGTTATATGTAGCAACATGTTTCCCTATCCATAAAACTACAGTGTACTAAATAAACTGTTGGCATACACTCGGAATACTGTCTTCGTCTTTCCTTTCGAATCACGAGACCCGAACCTAACTGGTTAGAAACACAAACCATTACATTTTAATTATCAGAATATTGTTCAGATAATTTGCCTTTCAATAGGAGTAATTTTGATATGGGGTCCCATGCATTATTTTATAGTTTTGGGCATTTGAGTTAAAAAAGTATTGAAACAAGAAAAATGTGGCTAGGACCATGGATAGGAGTTGCCACTCTGCGGCCGACGTATGACGTCACCAATTGCGTCACAAGGTGACTGTGACGTCACTGACAAACCGAAAACATAATGAAGTTGCTATGGTCGCTGCGCTCCCGGCCGCTACGTGGCTAGCAACTCCAAAAAATTAACAAAAATCCATATTCAAAGCAATGCATGATGGGTGAAATATGCAAATCCTTGTCATTAGACTGCTTCATTATATGCTCTCAGTCATTGTGATTAGCCTATCACTTGTAGGGCATTGTCTTGGTATTGTAAGTGCTATAATTCTAAGGTGCAAAAGAATGTTAGAAAATCATGAGAAAAATCTAGATTCAAATGTACCAAAATTTCAAAGTGCCATAAAATAGACAATTTTGATCAAAGCCATCCAAAAAATTTTGTGAACATTTAGGGCTGATATAAGTATGTGTATACAAAAAATGGTGTGATTCTGATGAAGATAACCTATATGTGCAGGGACCTACGCAGTAGGCTCAAATGGGGGGCGGGGGTCCACTTGATAATATATGGATACTATGTGCGTACACAAAGTAGCTGGAAAGGGGGTACTTTTTTGATCCAAGGAGCGGATCCTCCCGGATCCGTTATAAGGGGGCCTTTTGGGTTCAATTTGAGTCAAAAGGGGTACCTTTTTTTAGGGCTTTCCAATGGCGAAATAATTTTTAAATTATTCCAACTAGAACCAGAGTTAGAGTTTCATAGCAAGTGACCCTCATTTTTCTCAAAATTATCAACATTTTCCCAAGAATATTTGGCAAAACTTGGCCGGGATAGGGGTGCTTTTTTGAAGGAAATATCAAATTTTGGCAGGGGAAGGGGGTAAATTCTATGGAAATATTCCATTGAAAGGGTGCCACAATTGAGGATTTACCTCTTTGCAGGGAAAAGAGGTACTTTTTGAAATTAATTCACGCCAAAAGGGGTATATTTTGGTGGAAATTACCCCCGCTATAAGGGGGTATAAAGTCAAGGGTCGTGTACGCACATGGTTACTATAGAACATATAGGAGTGGCCCCCCAGGGCTCAAATCCAATAGTAGCGACCCACCTTAATGGCAAAAAATCAACTTGAGTATGTGCAGTGTCCTGCAGACCAGCTGTTCCTCTGTCAAATACTGTTGGACACGCCAAAAAGCGACCCATTATTTATGGGACAAAAGTGTCAATAAATTAATTTATCTAAATCTGCTGCTGTTCCAATCAACATATTAATGGCAAAAAATCAGATTCCCCACAACATTAGGGCTGACTGCCATGTTGTTTCTCCAGTGCTATAGCGGTGAATGGCGTCTATAATAATTGATACCGGTACCTTACAAGACGAGGCACTGCAGTGGCGCCCTCTGTTATGATTATCAATACTCGAATCAATAATATGGATTCTTCACATTAATGCAAAATTATTAAAGTAATTGCCTGAACAAAGTTTGGGGAATATTTCACAAAATCGAATATTGGTGCAAAGTTGTTAAGATGTAGTGTACAACATGCTCAATCATCTATAACACAGGGGTGGATCCAGAGGGGGTTCCTGGGGGTCAGGGGGGTACTCCAGGTAGGAAGTGATACCCACTGCAAACACAGTTTTCAGCAATGTAAATTGCTTATCCTATGTTTAAGATATATTCAGTAGGAATAGAAGTTCCACAGTTAGCCATAGTTCCTACATACAACCCTTATAACTGCTGTATGCTTAGGTTGTCTATGCTAAAAATTGTAGGAAAAAACTTGTAGTGATAGGTAAAATACTGCATTTTGATGATTGTTTCTTTACCCATAAAGAAATACGGAACACCTTAGCAACTACATTCAAATTAAACCTCAAGACAGGGTCTTTCAAGAAAAGAATATTACCAGTCAATAGCAGTAGGGCCACATGACCTAAATTGCCACTCAAAGTAGATCATTTGACTAAACTGGCTGAATCAGTGGCCCCCACCTGTATGGTGTTCTGAGGTATAATGTTCATACCCATACAAGCCCTATAGCTGCGTTAATTAGTGTCCCAAGGATCAAGTTGCTGGAGATAAAATTCTAAATTTGACAGAATTTTGTTTATTTAAAATCTACGACAGCTCATTGATTTTTTTTTGTATGTTTGTTTTCCAAGCCTTGGTGCGTCAACAGACAGCACAAGGGGTGTTATTCTACATTTGTTTCCTGATCTCTATAAGTAGAAGTACATGTCCAATAAAACTTGGACCTGTAGCAATGTTGGCTTTCTCATGGCAGACTTCTGAAAATGGACCAGAAATAATGGTGCGCCTTATAGGCGGGAGATTATGGTAGTGACCATACGGACAAATGTTCAGAAATGGCAGACCACTTTTTGGAAAGAACTTTGTCTGCTGGTTACGCCGATCACAGTTTCTGATACTTGGTCTATAGATTTTTTTTATTTATTTTTTTTTCCAAAAATGATCAAAGTCTACGGATTCTGCATATATCTAAGTTAAGCCACTCAAAATGATATAAAAAAAAATACTGATTTCTCATTATCATAAGATCAGATTTTTAGGGGATAACTTTTGAACTAACTAGGCCAGAGTCTATGGCCCTCCTTGTACTGACAAAAAATCGCTCGCATCCAAAATTAATGTTAAAGATCTGTAGAAAAAGATTTTGAGCAAAAAAGACAAAAAAAAAAGAAAAAAAAGAAGCCAACACTTTCTGAAGAACAAAATCCATAGACCAACTTTTTTGGTGCGGCCTCAGCTATACAAGGAAGCCAAGATTTCAAAAGAATAGTACCGTCGTAACATACATAATGCTCGGCTTAGTCCTATATGTAAGGCTTGTTCTCTACCAGGAGTTATAACTTTTAGCTTATATCTTAAAACCCATTCCAGGCAAGCCTTACAGTTTGAGTGGTATAGGTTGGGGTATAGGAATGGATCGAGGTCAGGGATGTAGGGAATAATTACATTAGATTAGTAAAAATAGAGCAATTTATACCTATAGCGTAGGTTTAGTAACATCTTGTATACTAATAGGGCATGCTTTTGTGCTTTAATGTTATAGAATGTGTAATTACTGACATATTTTGACTTATTGCTGACAAATATAGGCATGGTGCTGATTTTTGAAGAAATTTCCGAGAGGGTGATTGAATTCCTCTTCCAGGTGGTATTTGTGAGCTACTGTAGTACTCAGTGTATATGGAGACCTAAGCATAAGGCACACCCCAACCTGATTTCCTATAAGGCGCACCTGGCCCAGAATGCATATTTTGCAAAACCCTATGAATAAGGCTCAACCCAAGCCCGGGTGACAGTTGTGTGGGTGAGATTCCTATCTAAAAGGCCAGAAAATTCATAAAAACCCACCACACACCAGCCTGGCCACGAGGCCACAGTTGCTCAGCATAGCAGTTTTGGATAGGTCTTTGATGAATAGTACACTGTGCTATTTGCAGGCTGAATTGATACCATCAACAGGTCTGTCATATTTAGCCTAATTGTGGGTTCATTGTTCAGTAAGACTGAGTCTACAAGTGTAAATGCCATCAACAGGATGTCTGTCACAGCTGACCGCACATGTGATTGGCTGGCATGCTTGGAGGTGCCAGTCTGTCTGCTACAAAGAACAATAATGCCCTTGTGAAACCTTCTTTTCAACAACCCCTAAACTACTTTTTCTGCACTCTTTATGAAAAATAAAAGCAGCATATAAACTGGTTATCTTTCTAGTATTCCGCATTGCATTGATGAGGCAATATATCAATGAGAAAAGGTCGATGGAGACGGATATAGAATGTTACATATTCAGGATTTAACACTGAGGTGAATGGCAGCGACCCCAACTACCAAAGGGCATACTTTTGTTTCTAACATATTGAGTTATAGTAACAAAAGCATGCCCTAATAATCTACTAAAAATCACACCCAATGTGCACCAGTGACCACATAAGCGTATAGGCATTGGGTGTGCCTTATGCATGGGATAATAGATTTATATCCCCATTTATTCATTTCTTAGGGTTTATCAAAATACTTTAAACTATGAGTTGACATCTTTATTTTAGAATTCCAAAGTTTTCTTTAGGGCAGGCTTCAAATCCCTCCTCAATTAACTGCTAGATTCACACCTAATGATACAGAAATCCCTTAAATTACAGTGTTTGACATCCATATTTCAAAACTTATCACAAGAACAATGTATGGTATCAGGGCATAACTTTGCACAAACATGAGGATACACCAATATGCTTTGAACTTCAAGGTTTGACATCTATTTTTCAAATATTTTCCTAATATTTCCCCGTTAGACAACATCTAAAAATAATAGACTCACACACGAGGCTACCTAAATCCCTTAAACCAGAGAGTTTGACACCTATATTTCAATTTTTTCTTGAGACCAGCCCCACCAAACCCTCACAAGAACAATACCTTACCACATAAGATTTGCTTCCCCTTTCTGAAAACCCTGCCCACCTCGGGTTTAGACTAAAATGTTTTAATCGAGTTTGATGTAACTAAATGTTTCTAGGGGGCATACCCCCAAGCCTCCTTCAAACACCATTGTGTGATCAAATAAGATTTTTATTCCCCGTTCTCATAATCATGGATTACCTGCTGATAATACACTAAAATGCATTAAACTATACATGGTGACATCTATATTTTGATTTAAAATATAAGAAATACAGCACCATACATATAATGATCTGAGTACAGCGCTCGTGACATGCACTGATGGACCTTTTGGCTGGGGCCCCCCTTTTCAAAATCTTTGATTCGCCCATGATTGCTCTAGGCTGGCATTGCCTAGAACATTAGTATAGAAAGGTTTTACATGTCAGTACTAGGGCAACAGAGTTTGTTTACAACAACAAGTACTAGGGTAACTTCATTAGGAGTTACCCCTAGTACACACCTTTCAGTTTTGGCTGATTTCTATGTAATCTAAGTAATGTAGTAGCTCAGTGCCTTGTCTCCATAAGTATCCGTGCCCTAGCTATGATTCTGTAATACTATTATGAAGTAAAATAGTGTATTAAATGCATATAATAAGGAAATGTGTTCACACTTGTTTGTATGTGACTCTTCACGTGGGAGGGGTAACTGCCAGTTACCCTAGTACCTTCTGCACTGTGACTATGGTGCATTGAAAAATGTGTTGAGAAGTATTCTACACGTTCAACAGACACACATAGTGTTTACATTGGTTAAGGGCACTCATGCAAATTTGATAAGAGGCAACCAAGAACCACTGCCACGATGCAAGGCCTTGGTTCATCCAAGGGTTCTAGACCATTCAGCTAACTTGTGCTCTAATCAATAGCTAGAAGCAAATATGGGCTAGGCCCCACTTTAGTACATGCATAACAATTTATTCAAAGAAGAATGACAGGGTGATATCTCTTTATCCGTTCATCTCACACATCTTTACGAGCTCGAGTCTTTGACTTAAGGCCAAAAAAAAAGTTGTCTGTTTCAGGTCGGATTTTTTTTAACTGCTTCAAAGACTCGCGTGCGACTAGTCACTGCGAGTCACGACAACTCAGGGATGACAAAACTGGCCGAAAACTTGGCCAAAAACCTATGTTTTCTTCAAAAATAAAGAAAAAAAAGTTAGGGTCAGCCCTGTTTTGCTAGGTAGGGTCGGGTTACCTGAAACAAACATTTTTTTTTTGGCCTTATTAAGGTCAGGAGAACTATTCAAATTTGCCTACCGTAATCTCCCGCGTATAAGGCACAGCTCACGTATAAGGCGCACCCCAACTCAGAGAATGCAAGTCCACATATAAGGCGCACCTCTAAGAGCAGATTTTTGTTAATTTAGTACTGTTCTATAGTAAAAATACCCCCCTATAAGGCACACCCCAAACTCAAGGCAATTTTCCTCCCACGTATAAGACCCAGCAGCCTTTTGTTTGGCCTGTAAGACACGCCTTATACGCGGGAGATTACTGTACTGTAATCTCCCGCGTAGAAGGCGCAGCTCGCGTAGAAGGCGCACCCCCAACTCAGAGAATGGCTTTTCACGTAGAAGGCGCACGTACCTCTTCTGGATCGATTCCTGGAAAAACCCGCGTATAAGGCGCCCCCCCCCAACTCACAGGGGGGCTGTTTCGCGTAGAAGGCGCCCCCCCCACCCTCACTATTGTACACCTCCCGGTCTGCCGCGGTGCTGGCGCTATGAGTTCAAGCTGTCATCGGCACACGGTCGGCGTAAAACCCGCCGAGCAAATCTACAGCGACCGGGCTGCCGCGCTTGCTGGCTATACGAGTTCAAGCTGTCATCGGCACACGGTCGGCGTAATGCCCGCCGAGCGCCTGTACACCGACCGGGCTGCCGCGCTGCTGGCTATATGAGTTCAAGCTGTCATCGGCACACGGTCAGCGTCAAACCTGCCGAGCAAATCTACAGCGACCGGGCTGCCGCGCTGCTGGCTATATGAGTTCAAGCTGTCATCGGCGCATGGTGGGCCTTAACCCCGGCGAGCGCGTCGACACCTCCCGGTCTGCCGCGGTGCTGGCACTATGAGTTCAAGCTGTCATCGGCGCATTTTCCCAAATGAGATGTTGGAAAAACCTGCGTATAAGGCGCACCCCCAACTCAAGGCAATTACCCTCCCGCGTATAAGACCCAGCAGCATTTTGTTTGGCGTAGAAGACGCGCCTTCTACGCGGGAGATTACGGTAGTTATTAAATATTGGTCAATTTTTGAAGAAAATGAGTGAGAAATCACACTCTTATTTAGTAACAAGGCAACTTTGAAAAGCTTTCCTAACTTTTATCATTGGAATATCGATAAAATGGAAAAAGGTACAAAGGAAATGACTTCATGATGATTATCTCATCATCAGAACTGATAATTATGTTCGATTTCTGCCTCAAAATACTGTTTAAAGAAAGAGAAGCTCATAAAAAGAACCCTTTTGTTTTATTTTCATTCCATGCCTTGCAACGCCTTATGAAATGGAACTTTTTTTTTTAATGAGAAATCAACTGCGGTTATATTGGAGTATATCACAGGTTATTTCATCATAGCTATAACCCTATTACCCTAGAACCCTACCTTGAACAAGACAGGAAGAAGTATATCTTTTGACAATAGCAATCGGCTCTTATCGAATAACCACCCAGCTCCCTTGAATTTTTATTCTGCCCACTACACTGCAAAAGTGGCTCACCTGCTTGCCATATTTGTCATTCACTGGAGAGATGATGCCTCCAATCACGTTATACTTTCCAGTCTTGTGTAACGCATCTCGAGCTAATTCTGAAGTAAAAGGATAAAACAAAAATTACTGCCATTATTTTTCACAACTCCTTATATATGTATGTAGAGGTATAATAATAACTGGTGCCGTTTGGCGTGGCGGGTGAGACCTGTCGCCTGGTGTTCCTGAGGTTCCGGGTAGGTGGCAGCACCCATCCGGGTCCGTGGGACACCTGGCGACGAACCGGGAGCATCTCTATAAAAGGCTCTGCGCTCACCTACCACGTCAGAGGCCATGTAGGCCTTCGTACATAACGCATGTAGCATCATGTTTCCCTATCCATAGAATTACAGGGTAACCGGAAGGTGTAACAAATAAAACTGTTGGCATACACTCGGAATACTGTCTTTGTTTTTCCTTTCAAATCACAAGACCCGAACCCAACTGGTTAGAAACACAAACCATTACATTGGTGCCATGACCAGTTTATTCTGGCGTGTATCACCCGGACTATAATGTCCGAACGGCATATACATGGGTTGGATGACTTGATGATGGATATTCAGCCTGGCGACAATCCGGTCCCCATTATCAAATGGATAGTGAGGAAAATATACCAGACTCTGTTAGAAGGGAACAATCTATACAGAGGCGGATAGAAGATAATTCGCTCGCTGGAGAATTATGTAATTCGGTGTTCGAGGCTGGTGGAAGCACTAACCCGGAACATCAAGCTCCTATGCCTACAAAAAGGATAACATTAGGAGAATTACCGTACGATGTTCCAAGATCAGTTTTGCCAATCTTGGACTATAGTGCCATAGGTGATGCAACATACAGCATACCCGAAGGCAAGGAACTAAGACAACCAGATGTCTTCCTGATGAATGACACCTACATCGCTTTGAACGAAACATTAAATGTTTTGACTAAAGCAAAGGATGAAGTTGTTTCAGAAAGGAACAACTCGAACACGAGCTTCTTGAATTAATGAAAGAATTCGATCTGAAGAGAAAAAGCTATATGAATGATCTTCAGACCGAAAGAGACAAACTCCATGAAATGCGACAATCATTCCAAAAGGAGTATGATTTGAAGCATGATCTTATACAAGAATATGTAGATACGAATGATCAGCTCTGTCGAGAAAAAGTAAATACAGAAGCTGAAGTAATGCATTATCGTACTGAGTTAGAAAACTTGAAAGACCAATGTAACAAGCAAGCTCAGGATAATGAATCGGTTCGGTTGGGGATACTAACATATAATCAACAACTAGAACAAGATAAAGAAAGTATGATACAAGACATACAGGAATTTCAGGAAAGTATGTGGAAACGGTACAAAAATCTGTAGTAAACATAGATCCGAGTATCATTTCGAAAATGCTTAATAATGATGATGGAATAGTAACAATACCATCAAATCAGGTAGCTGCCACACCTACCGGCCAACAGCAGACACAACCAACCAGATTCAACCCTTTTGATAAAGATGGCGCGAACAAAAATGTTAGTTCTGGAGTGTACTCGAAACCGGATGGTATTGGTTCCGGGGGAGTGGGTTCTGACGGTTCAACTGTTTCAGTCAATGCCACTAAGCCACTCGTTGATAGCACGCCTCTACCTGCGGATCCAAGGCGAGATTCACACGTGGGACGGGCGCCACCCATACCCGATCTAAGTGGTAAAATGAGACCACCTCGAGCAAGTGTTCCTATGAGGAATACAGTTCCGCCACCTACACCCCAGGCAGTGGCTCTTATTATTCGCATCCGAACATAGTACCCCAGCTGGACCCAGATATCCAGCCCCAGGTCCAAATGTTGTCCGAGCGCAGGCACCTAATAGGTATACTGCGCCGCCTCCATCGGGAGTAGCCCCTCAGCCTGTACCATTGTCTCAGGTTGGTACAGGTTTAGGAGGGAATGTGATACAAAATACTTACATTCCCCAAGCAGTATCCGGTGGCCAGGGTCCATCCGGAAATGCCGGTCAGAATAATATCGGAAATGATCAAAATGGCTATCATCCGAGACCACAGTACGGAGGTTCCGGATCGGGATCATGGTACTCAGGGAACGGATATAACCAAGGGCAAAACCAAAATGGTTATCGTCCTAGTTATACCGGAAACCAATCGTATAACTACGGATCGGCCGGCTATACTGGTGGATCCGGAGGGTATGCAAGTGGAGCTTCAGCAACCGGTGGAAGTGGACCCCCGAATGGACCCCCGAATGAACCAATGGAGAACTGCCTATGGGATATATGGTACATACGACCAATCGGTCGAGTGTGCCGCTTACCTATTCGGCTCTATCGTAAGAGAGGATCCATGGGTCACCTTTAAGAAAAGGACTCAGAAACTGAAGGAATCCCATAAGGTATTCGGTTTGGAACTACAAGATCTATTGTCTAAAGCCCGACCAAATTGGGCACACGATGATGATTGTTATCTGCAAGAATTGTTTACACAATTCTTTGGCGGATTACGAGATGATGACCATAAGCAAGTAGTATGGGATTCGTGGAAGGATGAAACTTCCTTCAGTGATCTGTTTATGGCTATAGATGGCTATGAGGGTTTACCCCATAGTCCCTTACGTACATCCCCAATACAGTATTTGGAAGCACCATGTGTGACTCCCGGAGTGGGTCAGATAGCTCCTGTAGAGTTGCAGGATGTTAATTCTGATAACGAGTATGTGTCTGATGAAAATGGAGAACACATCGGCGCGGTTCAAATCGCAGGCAAGTATTACCGCCAAAAACGGTACCGTAAAATAGGTCCGAGAGACCAGAGCAAGTCAGGAATTTATAAGCCTGCTGTTTGCTGCCCGCACGTAACTAAAACTGTAGATACCCCATGGCTGCTTCAGCCGCACCTACGGATTTAGTGGAGACCCTAGTCACTTGTTTGACTGAAGCCCTAAGGCGCCCCTGAGTGGATAAGTCACGAAGGAGGTGTTTCAGATGCCAAACTCTGGGGCATTATGCTGCCGAGTGTACAGCGGATAAACCGGTGCCTAGATCACCGGGTAGTTATTCTGTAAGTAATACAGAGGAAAACTAAAACGGGGTCCCTTGTTGGGCAAGCAAGGGGATCCCAGTGACATAACTTGCCATAGTATCACCAACCGTGATGCAGGTTCCCATGAAGAAGCAAAGTCGCCCAACACCGGATTAGGTAGTAGTATCCGGAAGGTTGGGGAACCCGATACACCAGGTGCCCAGGGATCACGGGGGAAACCCAGTATCGGTAAAGAGGTAGACGGCTACGCGTTAGCCAGAGTTGGTAGTACCCATCTACCCCCGGGTCATCCTTGTCTGGAATACCTGAAAGGATGTGGATTGACTCCTGGTGCTGACAATGAGATTCCTGTTGTTACGGATACGCATTCTCTGCTGAAAGGAAGGCAGTGGTATGTTTGCCTTACTGTCAACGGAAGGTCTGCTGAATTTCTAGTTGATACGGGAGCTAGTCACTCTTGTGTCTCCAAGAAATTCTATGATCTTATACCAGATGAGCATGAAACAGGAGGAAGTGCCCAGACGGCCGACGGCAGTAGAATGCGAACGTACGGTAGAACGTGTTTGAAGTTGCAAATGGATGGCATACATGACTTCGTCATGGGTGTGACCATTGCGAATATATCGGATGAGGGGATACTCGGGTTGGATTTCGCCTCCCTGTACGGTGTGGTTTTGGAACCACAATCAGGAGTGTTGAGTGTGAAATACCCATATCCTGTGAAGGTAAGATGTGTATTACGACAAGAAAGCAGTATGGCCTCAGTGGCACAAACTGTTCGGATTCCTGCGGGAGTAGCTTGTGATGTACTTCTATGAAGTGATCCCGCGATGAGGAATCAGGCCGCTGTAATAGAACTGGATGTGATAGCCTTATCTACCGGATTAACATCCATGGATACCATTGTTGCTAACGCATCCTGGACAGTAGTCCTGATTTCGAATCAAGGGACTAGACCTATCTATCTAAAGAAGGGACATGTTTTCGGAAGTGTAACGCTTTCTGAAACGGTCACTGGAAGTGACTTTAGATTACCGAATGACAAGGATCCCGAGGATATGTCAGACGCTTTAAAAAAATTGTATGACGAGACCCCCCTCGAAGATCATAAAAAGAGTTTACTCGAATTGTTGGAGCACTATCAGAATGCCTTTGCTAAACCTGGTGAACCTTTAGGGCGAACCATGAAGGTCTTGCATAGTATCGAGACGGGAGGTGCGGAACCATTTAAAATTCCGTATAGACGATTACCTCTGGCTAAAAAGAGAGTCGCAGAAGAGGAAATCAATAAAATGTTAGAACAGGATGTGATAATCCCGTCTAATAGCCCTTGGAGTAGTCCTGTGTGCATGGTAACAAAGAAAGATGGTACCATTCGATTCTGTATTGATTACAGAAAGTTAAATGGAGTAACGAAAAAGAATTCGTATCCATTACCCAGAATAGATGAGGCCATCGACTCTTTAGGTGGTAATAGCTGGTTTTGTACTCTACAATCCGGGTATTGGCAAGTAGCAATGAATCCTGCAGATATGGAAAAAACAGCGTTTTCTAGTCATATCGGGTTGTTTCAATATAACGTTATGTCTTTCGGTTTGTGCAATGCACCAGCCACCTTTGAGGCAATGATGGAAACCTTGCTAAGTGATTTACTATGGAAAAGGTGTCTAGTATACCTAGATGACGTGATAGTCTCCGGAAAAACTTTCGGAGAATGTTCAAACAATCTCAAATTGGTGTTGGAATGAATCATTTCTAATGGTCTTAAATTAAAACCAAAGAAATGTCATCTGTTCAAACAGTCCATGAATTATTTGGGCCGTATCATTTCAAATGAAGGAATAAAAGCTGATCCGGAGAAAATCGAATCAGTTACGAATTGGAGTAGACCCAGAAGCCCCAAAGAAGTAAGGTCATTCTTGGGATTCTGTTCCTATTACTGGGAATTCATACTCTCTCAGGAACTGTTTGGGGTACGATTCGCTCGAGTTGGTGTGGATATCATTAGTGGGTTTAATAAAACTGCTAATGATAACACCTGTATGATGGTAGGGTGTGACTATTATACTAAGTATACGAAAGTCTTCCCATTACCGGATCATAAAGCCGTCACATGTGCCGAAGTGTCCGTCGCAGTCCTAGATTAGCCCAGAGGACTGCAGTAACCTAACCCGTATACACAATGAGTGTGTTGTCCTGTAAACCGGTTTAATGTTATATGTTATGCGAGAGCCTAACAACTGACCTGAAAGGGGTATTTGTCGTCGCTGTACGGTGTACCAGTGGGTAGTGGACAGATAATCCGGTGGATTCGCAGAAGCTTTCCATAAACTCCACGTAAATCCCCAGACGAGTCGACAGCATGAGCGATAATAACATCAAAACATTCATTTGTTTATATTTTCGCGGTCCGCACGTGTTGAGCATGTGACGTCATGGAGTCCAGTCTCGGCTGACCTCTCGTGACCCTGCTTTCGAGCGTGGAAATGACGTCACGGAACCTGGCGTATCGCCATATTGTTTTTAGTAGTAGGACGAGTTCTTCGTCTGCTCTCTGATTTACTACTAAAGGCGTTCACCCCGACAGAGTTAAGGCCCTAGGGAAGAGACCCTGTGTTGCTCCGGCACCTGACGCCGTTAAGTCAGGAAAGGAGTGTTTATACCCCCGGATTGATTCCTCTAGGCCTATGGCTGAGGAATCCGTGACTGCGGCGAAGCTATCTGGTGACCTGGATAAGCTGACGCCCGCTTCCGAATCCCTCACTCGTGAGGAATTGTCTCCAATAACCCTGGAGGAGGATGAACTGATGGAAGTGGATGCACCCCACGCGGATCAGTCATTAAGTCAGGAAAGGAGTGTTTATACCCCCGGATTGATTCCTCTAGGCCTATGGCTGAGGAATCCGTGACTGCGGCGAAGCTATCTGGTGACCTGGATAAGCTGACGCCCGCTTCCGAATCCCTCACTCGTGAGGAATTGTCTCCAATAACCCTGGAGGAGGATGAACTGATGGAAGTGGATGCACCCCACGCGGATCAGTCATTCGAAAAAAGACTGGAGGAGTTCAATTTGAACAGTCCAGGAGCTGCTATTTCCCTGCTGGCATCGCCATCAGGAACAGCCGAACCAACAACAGAACAGCCGGATAGTCGTCCTTCGGATAATACCCCGTCTGCATCAACTGAACAAGTCGATGGTCAAACCGATACCCAAGGTGAGACCCGCGACTCTGGAAGGCAGGAGGAACCCCTAGACATGGAGGACTCCTGACTACCCGCCGTATATGACGGGAGGTATCTCTACATCCATCCAGAGTTGCAGAACCTAGTTAACAGTGATGGGGAATCTATTCCGGTAGATCCCCTGATCCGGAAGGCCGTCGAAAACATTATGACGGACCATCAACTCGAAAGGACGCCACTGGAGTGGCTTACGGATTGGACATGGTACCAACGCGGACTGATGCCAGAGTTCCGCTACGTGGTATACCAGGCCAATAGAGCTATTGCCATGGGAGTCTATCAGAAGCCTGATAAGACTGCATGGAATATGGTACGAATGGATGTAGACTGGGTGGGCTGCCTAGCTGACAAGGTTGGGCAAGTCTACCCACGTCCGGATACCCTCCTGTATGACCTCCATACCCTGAGGGAGTTTCGTACCACAGCTACTGAGCTGAGAAGTGGGATGATGGCTTCTACATCATAGAGGCCGAAATCGATCACACTCTAACCACGTCTACTGTCCCATTGGACAGGGACCGTGCTCTGAAAAAGATCATCACTCTTCGGGTAAGGGAGGAAAACAGAGCCCGAGAAGAGGCTGAACAAGTCGAGGCAGAACAGAGGCTGAGGGAAACCAGAGCTCCTGGAATCCCGCTTAGAAAAATGGCTGGTAGATATCCGGACGCTCCCAAATCTTCAACCAGCGGTGCTTCTGCTGCAATTCCCAGTCCTAAGCCAAAGGATAAGGATTCCCCCAAGGATCCGGAACCGGAGGCTAGAACGAAGGATGTAGCAGAAGAGGACAAATGGGAATTGTCCAAAAATCGGAGATCTTTGACCCGGAAGAAGAAACATCTCCCGGACTCTGTGAAAGCAGAGGAGCACGCTGCTTAAACCAATACTAGCGGAAACAGTGAAGGCTCCATGCAAGTGGACTCTTCCGATGAAGACTCTATAGGGGAGTCCTCGTTTGAGTACGATGATGATGCAGCACCATCGAACCAAACCGAAGCAGAGCGTTGGAGAAACGCAAAATCAGGTTTCAAGGAACGGGTACCCACCTGTTTCAAGGACTGCGTTTCCGGATACCGGAGGAAGGATGGGGCTCCATTGTATGCCTGTCCCGGACCTACCAATAAAAGACGATGAGGATTGGATGCGGTTATCCGATAACGATCCGAATCCAAGCAAAGCCTATAGGAAGCTATGGCTTATGTTGAATGCTTCTGACAAGTACTACACTAACACTCAGAAGCGCAAGCTCCGTTGGGCACTGGAAAAGTGGTATGGCGATCGTCAGAAAACCTGCCCCTTCTCCATTTGCCAAGATGCAAGTGACGAGACTGTCAAAACCTGGAGCACTTCTGCTTGGTTTCAAAGACATCTCGTCGAGACACACTTCCACCATCATCTGGTCTACATCTGTGACCCGGCGATTGGTAAAAGAGGGAAGAAGTGCACGACGATGGTAACTTACAATCGTCATAGTGATTTAGCGAGAACATCAGAAAACAGCCCATGCGGATGGTCTGGATCTCGCTAGGAAGAAGGTCATGGAACTTCATCGGGAGCTTATGAGAGAGGTAGATAAGCTGGATACGGAAGCCTGGTCTAAAGTTAAACCAGGTGACCAGGTCCTTTGTGGGGTTAGCAAAGCGAAAGAGTCTAAACTCAGTGCTAAGATGGTCCTTACCACTGGCTGAGGGAAACTGGACATGCACGATAGCATTTGGAAATTGTGCAAGGAATCTGGCCGAGAGGGTAAACATGCCAGAGATAGAAACCGGAGAGATCAAAACCGGGGACAACCCGGTAGTGTCTCGGATGGTCAGAGCCAAGCCAGGGAGGATGGTTCCAGATCCCCGCTGGCACGTCACCCGCATGAACATTCGCAGGTACCTGTTGTCTTCAAACAGCCTGCGCCTGTCGGATCCTATGCATCAGCCGCGCAACATCCGGGTAAACTGGACAGGAAGGCATATCCTTCTATGTCTCAGAGACCAGGACCGGAGAGTCAATCTCTGACCATAGGCAGAGGTGGGCGCTTAGTAACCAAGAAGCCCGCCCCTGCTGCCGCCGCTGGATCTGCAGCACAGATGAATCAGGACCAGATACAACAGTATATGGCCCTCGGCATGAAGCAAAATTTACCACCCGGATACTGTATTCCTACAGTTCCGCAACCGGGTGCGTCTCCTGTACCGGTTAGCTCATCCGGAACCGTTAGTGCCACTGCGACAGTTACACAAGCACTCCTTCTGAGTGTTACACCACATGTTGCTGTGATCCCGAAACCAGCCGATGCCATCACTATTAAAGCTAGTCCGGCAGAGATCTGGTTTGATAAATCCCGCCAGGGGGAAGCTGATGTCCAAAAGGCCATCTACACCCACTGGGAGAAGTGTGTAAAACAGAGAGCCAAAGATTACCATCAGGGTCTTCTGAATGACACTCTGATGTGTTTCCAGGAGGTTAGTAATGCTGAAAAGCAATGCCTGGAAACGAAGATTCGAGCTGATGTTAAATCACTCGAAGAGGAAGCCTTGGCTGCCAAAGAACAGTCAGCCATGGATGTCCATGTCCTCGAAAAGAGAGTGAATGAGGAAGTTCAAAGGGACACTCGACTGAATACTAAATTCATGAGAGTGTTCGGAGTGGATTTAGATGAGTGGGATGGTACACCCGAATCCGCTCTAGCTCTTCTTAAGAAGAAGCATGCTAAGCATTCAGCTTAGTATGCTTCCGGGTTCAATTCTCTGACCAGCCCCTTAACCCGGAATTTATACAGAGTACACAGTCTATTAATTGAAACTCTATACATTCTAGCGACCTAGCTTCGGATACTCTCTTAGCATCCGAATAGTTTTTTTTTTGTTGTACCGGACGGATGCTGTGGGATGTGGAATACCTGAATACCTGTTACAACTATCTATACCACTAAGATGTCCTACCTACACCCAGATGTATATGTTTCTTTTACTACCTGAAACTATACACTAATAAACACTGGAAATACGTTTCAGAACTTTACTGCTACTACTACATGGACATTACGAACACTACTACAGGATTATTTGGTCTGAGTGCCTTCATATTATGATTCTTCCATCTGGAAATATTACAATTAACTTTAGCACTTCTAGAGGAACTGGGTAGCTGCCCTATCAATATCTATTATATATTAAAGACTCTAGCACTTCCTTCCCATGGTTAGCTGACCATACCCGGACTACTACTACACTTCCACATCCACTGCATCACCTAAAGGAGCATCCGGATCGCTAATTATATAAACAAACTGTATGTATCACTGTCTTCTATACTCGATATTAACTATAATTATATTAGTAAAAAGGTTTATTGTAAAACCTAATCGATGCCATAACCATGTGTTTTAATTGCATGGTTAATAATATACGGGTCCAGATCTAATATCATTGTATAATATTATAAAAACACCGAATGTGTTCATCTACTAGATCTGTAAAACCCATATGGTTAATACACCAGAAAAAAATATACTACCGTAAACTCCCGCGTACAAGACGCGTCCTCTACGCCAAACAAAATGCCTTGTGCGTCTTATAGGATCTCTTAAAGTTGGGGGTGCGTCTTATACGAGGGGTAATTTTACTATAGAAATGTACTAATCTTACAAATTTACGCATTAAAATGTGCGTCTTATACGCGAAAATGCATGTGCTGAGTTTGGGGTGCGTCCTATACGCGCAACGCGTTTTCTACGCGGGAGATTACGGTACACTTCATATTATTATTCGAATGTGGTACCTGGTGATAGAACATTATATTGTACATACAGTGGTACATAAGAATGTGTATATTTTTCTAAAAATAACTTTGTCTACACTAATATAAGATAATTGGGATAATTTTTTTTCAGAGTGTACTGTAATAACCTAAATACTCTTTAATAGTTCTTATCAGGACTAAGGTTTCATATGTATAATGAAGGTAATAACGTTACGGTTAGAGCCTTTATCAAGACTATTAAGGGTTCATATGTTGATAATTTAATTACAAGGTTTCATATCTTGTTATATGTTCAGATACGTTACATAAATCTGACTAGGTACTTCCATATTGTACTTACCTTAATATTATCTAACTATCCGTAACTCTACTATTGCTTTCGAATCCATGTTCATATGTAAAGTTAATTACTTTCCTATGGTACAGATGTTTAATTATAACTTAACCTCTATTATAGGAATAGACATTATGTATATGTTAATCCTATATAATACATTAATAGTTATAACTCCTACCTATTGTCTGGGGGAGTAGTGTAGAGGTATAATAATAACTGGTGCCGTCTGGCGTGGTGGGTGAGACCTGTCGCCTGGTGTTCCTGAGGTTCCGACGAACCGGGAGCATCTCTTTAAAACGCTCTGCGCTCACCTACCACGTCAGAGGCCATGTAGGCCTCTGTACATAACACATGTAGCATCATGTTTCCCTATCCATAGAATTACAGGGTAACCGGAAGGTGTAACAAATAAAACTGTTGGCATACACTCGGAATACTGTCTTTGTCTTTCCTTTCGAATCACAAGACCCGAACCCAACTGGTTAGAAACACAAACCATTACATATATATGACTCAATTCTTTCTAACAATTAATAAATAACTATGAAAAAAATAGCTACCGTAATCTCCCGCATATAATGTGCGTCTTATATGTTTTAGTTCACCCTGGATCCACAAAGGGGACATTATGACCTTTCTTTTGATATGTTACACTCCCACTTAATATACAGGAGCGCATAGGGGATGTAGGGGGGTCTCAGGGGCACTAGCTACTTATAGCCTTTCGAATTTTGAAAATGCAATAGGCCACACTTTTTTTTTTATTGTTTGGGTAATGGCCCGCCCTCACTGCAAAAGTCAAAAACCACAGAAAAAATAAAAATTGGAAAATCTCTTTTTTTTTTATTCCCTCCATTGTACCAAATGGTCAAATATAGCCATATTTGGTTTCACATTGAAGCCAATGATGTCAGGAATGCTTTAAACGTGGTACTTTTTGTATTTGGGGTTAAATTAAAACTCCCTGTGTGCCCCATTATTATGGTTTATCAATAAAAGCTTTATGATTGATACGGGGAAGTACAGGTTTTTACCTTGATTCCCGTATCAAGCTACTTCCTGTCTAAAATGTCCATATCATGCAAAAACTTTTCCCGTATCAAGCAACTTCCTGTTTGCAAAAAAACGACGATCGTAGGTAAAACAAATTGTTTTAGCCTTTATATTCGTATAACTCCTTCCAACTGATACTGAAAAGTTTCAACCAAATATTAAGTCATGTGTTGACACTTTGCCGTTGCTCCCAGTCCACTGACCTCCCATGCAAATGTTTCAAAGCACAATATCTCAGATTCCCTGTCAAAAAGTGCCAATTTACCATGATTCGCCAGCCTGTTTGGAGGGTTATATCTTCTAAAGTACAGGTGCTAGAGCTATCAAATTAAGCTCAGTCTGTAGGACGAATGCTTAAAGCAGCTGCACCTGACACTACCTTGGATTCAAATGGCTGGTTGCCAAGCCCACCCACCGTTGACGACGGTAGTCTCCTTTGCTCTGATTGGTCCATTCGGATCATCAAAGGGGAGTCACCATGGGGACACGGTCAAACCTTGACCTCTACTTCCTGTGTGAGCAGCTCACTCTCCCAGTATAGTAATGAACTCCAAACAGTTGTTTAGAGTGACAGTGAAAATCTTTTTCAAAGTTGGTGAAAGAATCAAGGTTTTGATCACTATGGATCTCATCAGGTGTCAAATTCAGGTATTCTACAAGACATGTGGCAATGCCACCTTTAGCTTCTATGGCTACCAATGGTAATTATAGGGACTATTTTTCCACAAAGTGGTGAATTATTTTGGAGACATGGTGCATCAATGAAAGTTAAGCATGGTGAATAAATTTCAAAGATGGCTTCTCACCCAGGGGGCAGTAAATGTTGGATCCTATGATTCTTAATCAAGGGTAGCCAATAGAGTGAACTGCTATGATGCCAATTATGGGCTCAGAAGAAGCAGCATTTAGTTCTACAACTTCGGTTCACTTTCCTAGCAAATGGTGAAATCAGTTTTTCTCTAATGGCTGTCAGAGTGGTGTGAAGTAGGAAAAATTTGAAGATTTCGGCAAAATTTGGGCATGGGTTCCATGGCAACTGGTCACATGATTATCAAAACATGGACATGACAACCAGTCAGTCAGATAGCCCATTATCCTAACTTCAAGTTGATATCTGGATAACTGCTCTAGGTGCAGGGGTTGCAAAATGATCAATGATTCTCCAAATCAAACAAGGGAAAATTATAAATGTTAATAACAATTAAATGCAAACCACTTTAGTGTCGATTTTCGTGATTTTCACCAAAAAATCATGATAGATGGTCACTTTAGAGGAAAATCCCTCTTGCCAAGCCTATTAATCCTTACGAGGAGAATAGGAACAAGTAACTGAGTATCTGGACTTGGACCTGTGAAACTGAACACCGGCCTATTTATTAACAGAAATATAGAAAGAAATAAATGAAAGAAAAAATTTGTGAGCTAGCAGCAGGCCTGCAGCGTGCAGGGGAAGCACTAACTAGGTCAGCACACCTGGGAGTCTACCTGTACAGGTGTGGGGACTAGGCCTCCCTCTAGTGATCAATACTCGCATCAACTATTGATGCTTAACATTAATCCTTACGAGGAGAATAGGAACAATCCTTACGAGGAGAATAGGAACAAGTAACTGAGTATCTGGACTTGGACCTGTGAAACTGAACACCGGCAAACTCCAAGTAAGAATTAAATGGTAAAGTTCTTTGACAAGCAATTGGAAACAACGTAATCAGTGTCAATATGGGAGCTGTAAGGTTTGGTTAGATATAGAAGAGCAGCCATACTGGCCCAATCTCCAGCTTGTCTGATATCTTCGATTGTCAGACCAAGATTGTACATATAAAGAGCTCCAGCTCTGCGGAATGAATGCAAGCCAGTTCGTTCACTAGGTAACGAAGCAGATTTCAAGAGCCTTTTTAGGAAACCCAACAGCATTGGATAAGTCACAGGTGTGAGGATATTGTTCCTTGGTAATACAAACACTGGGGCCTCCGGGTCCTTGCTAGGGAATTCAGCCATATATCGTTTTATCAAACTAGCCGCGCACAGTGGGGAACCTGGAGCCAAGGTAATAGGTACTTTATGTACTCTTTGTCCATGTTGTATTGTTTTAGAACTTGAGACCGCTATTTCCAGGCCCCAATCAGTGAAAGACACAGCGCCCCTCTTGAGGTAATGCACACCAGTAGCCGCAGTGCTATCGGGAACGATATTACATTTGCGCAGTAGTCCTCGGAAACTTAAGGCGAGACAGGTCCACAAGACCCTATCCTCTAGTTTTGACATGTCCACAAAGGCAAACATACTTAGAATATCCTTCAATGTAAAGGAAGGACGAACTGGCTCGGGATCACCTAATACACGTCGGATCCCTGCCATAGTCATAATAAAGGAGAAGTCTGAGCGGATATACTTGGCATCATAGCCAAAATAAGCATTAAGAGAAATCACTCCGCTAACATAGTTCTGAATTGTTGAATACTTCAAATTTTTGGACAGGTCCACTATATAATGACACAAGTGTTTAGGAGTAGAGGGCAAAGCTGGGGTGAGGACTGAAAAACTGAAGGTTATGTAGCGTTTCCACTGAGGCTTTTGTCCGCCAATTACTAGGAGCCCAAGCCCGAGCTCTCAATTCAGAAGCCTCAAAGTCCAATTGTCTGGTTCGATCCTCCACCCCTGCAACACACAAATAGTGGTATATCACTTGTTGATGTAACACGGGACAGCGCGTCAGCAACAATATTGTCTTTGCCCGGTATGTGGACCCCTATAAGCTGGCAATTAAATATAACAGTTAGCCAGAACATTTTACGCAGTAAACACATAGAAACAAAGTTATCACTCTTGCCCTTATTTATGGCACCCACCACAGAATAGGAACAATCCTTACGAGGAGAATAGGAACAAGTAACTGAGTATCTGGACTTGGACCTGTGAAACTGAACACCGGCAAACTCCAAGTAAGAATTAAATGGTAAAGTTCTTTGACAAGCAATTGGAAACAACGTAATCAGTGTCAATATGGGAGCTGTAAGGTTTGGTTAGATATAGAAGAGCAGCCATACTGGCCCAATCTCCAGCTTGTCTGATATCTTCGATTGTCAGACCAAGATTGTACATATAAAGAGCTCCAGCTCTGCGGAATGAATGCAAGCCAGTTCGTTCACTAGGTAACGAAGCAGATTTCAAGAGCCTTTTTAGGAAACCCAACAGCATTGGATAAGTCACAGGTGTGAGGATATTGTTCCTTGGTAATACAAACACTGGGGCCTCCGGGTCCTTGCTAGGGAATTCAGCCATATATCGTTTTATCAAACTAGCCGCGCACAGTGGGGAACCTGGAGCCAAGGTAATAGGTACTTTATGTACCCTTTGACCATGTTGTATTGTTTTAGAACTTGAGACCGCTATTTCCAGGCCCCAATCAGTGAAAGACACAGCGCCCCTCTTGAGGTAATGCACACCAGTAGCCGCAGTGCTATCGGGAACGATATTACATTTGCGCAGTAGTCCTCGGAAACTTAAGGCGAGACAGGTCCACAAGACCCTATCCTCTAGTTTTGACATGTCCACAAAGGCAAACATACTTAGAATATCCTTCAATGTAAAGGAAGGACGAACTGGCTCGGGATCACCTAATACACGTCGGATCCCTGCCATAGTTATAATAAAGGAGAAGTCTGAGCGGATATACTTGGCATCATAGCCAAAATAAGCATTAAGAGAAATCACTCCGCTAACATAGTTCTGAATTGTTGAATACTTCAAATTTTTGGACAGGTCCACTATATAATGACACAAGTGTTTAGGAGTAGAGGGCAAAGCTGGGGTGAGGACTGAAAAACTGAAGGTTATGTAGCGTTTCCACTGTGAGGCTTTTGTCCGCCAATTACTAGGAGCCCAAGCCCGAGCTCTCAATTCAGAAGCCTCAAAGTCCAATTGTCTGGTTCGATCCTCCACCCCTGCAACACACAAATAGTGGTATATCACTTGTTGATGTAACACGGGACAGCGCGTCAGCAACAATATTGTCTTTGCCCGGTATGTGGACCCCTATAAGCTGGCAATTAAATATAACAGTTAGCCAGAACATTTTACGCAGTAAACACATAGAAACAAAGTTATCACTCTTGCCCTTATTTATGGCACCCACCACTTGAGTGTTGTCTGTGAAACACAATATTTTACAATCCCTCCATGAGGGGCCCCAGCGCTCCAATGCCTCGTATACCGGATATAATTCTCTGACATTGATATTGACAGGGATTTCCATGCTGGGAGGTGCTAAACAATGGCTGTGTTGATCGGACTCCATAATCAAACTGTCGAACCATTGACCGCAGATCCAATCTAGACCATGTAACCCGTGCCAGAAGCGTCAGTGTATATGGCCGATACATAAGGGACACATTATTTTGGCGGAACCATTGAACCAAGCAGCAAACTGGTTCCACCAGCATAGGTCCTCCTGAAAAGACTCAGAAAGAGTTATATATCTCTTCCTAGCAGTGAAAGCGCGTAGCATGCTGATGACTCGATGCGAAAAGGTCCTCCCACCGCGCACCAGGGTAGAACAATGGCTAAGTATGCAACACAAGTGTTGCAGCTGCCGCTTTGTCGCCCTGCGGCGACCAGTAAAAAAGCGCAGCTCCTGGTGTAGCTTTTCTATTTTATCTTGTGGGAGGCTTAGTGTCATCAGCAGTGAGTTTAGCTCGATACCCAGATAGCGTTGGACCTGCGATGGTGAGCTTACCTTATCATAGGCTATATAGAAACCTAGAGCGTAAGGTGGCATGTAGGTAGAGCTGAGCATTTTTACATTCCTCGTAAGTGGTTCCTAGAACGATAAAGTCATCTAGATAATTCAGACAGGAGAAACCACTAGCAGTCATATAGCGAGCGACCGCATCAGAAATACTATTAAAGATGTATGGTGCTGCTCTCGTACCAAAACTCATGAAATTGTCCTGGATAAATTCACCATTCCAGAAGAGACCTTGATGGGTTCTATCGTCAGGCCTTATCAAAACTGTCCTATATGCACTTTTGATGTCTGTCACCGCCATGAAACAGCCGGGTGTCATCAGGGTCGAAACCTTGTCAATTGACTCATAGCTAAAAGAATGGAAGGTCTGGTCCATAAAATTGTTAATGCTTTTTTCTAAAGGCCTACTAGCATCAGTAATTGGACGATAGCCCCCTCCGGATTTGGTGACCGCACCTAATGCATGAATGCATTTTGGTTGTTCCTTAACAACAGACAATTTACCACTCTCCAACTCGTTTGATACGATAGCATCAATAGCACTGAAAGCGTCATTAGTGGCCGAAGAATAATTTTTGCAGAAATATCCTTCAACGGGGGCACCAGGGTCCACCAGCTTGAAGCCGTGTAGGACGCCATCCAATAAATAGTGGGAAATAAAATCCCACGCATCTTTACCGAACACCTGGTCATCACCACCTGATAACATTTTGCGCCAGCCGCACGGTTTAAATTGAGCGCGTACTCCTTGGACAAACAAAGGAATATTACAGTCCCACAGGGGAGCGAGGTCAACATAAGTACTCAACAAATTTGATAATGACGGTGCACATGTAATTCTATCGTCACTCCCCGGCCACAGCCAGCATAAGTCATTCAGTCATGGCTTGTGTTTTTCCTGCTTATCATGAGGGCCCGAAGACTGTTGCAGAGCAGCACTAGCAGCATTGGAATCATCATTCTTACAGAACCTATTCTTGTGCTGCCCCCTACATGTAGCACAGGCATGCTTTTTATAGCATGGGTCATAGTCGCAAGACCCGAGATTCCATTTCCAGCACACATCGGTAGGCCAACCAGCGGTGTAGTTGTCAGAGCGCTGTCCCCGCTGACGACGGCGTCTGTTCTTGCTGCTGGTCTTATCCTGTGAATTGGAATTGTGATTGGATAAGTTCTCTACGACCCACATATGCTCAGCACTCAAATGCGCTTCAATGGCTGGTTTGTACCCTGCCTCAAAGTCAGCCAATTTGCCTTCTATAACATCTGTCACCACCTTATGATCATATTTAGAAAGCGCTTTGGACGAGAAGGCATTTCCTTGAGCCTTTAATGATACAAATCGCATATGTGCTCTGTAGCCATCTAGACTGACCCTAGGGAGATTGGAATTACCTATGTAGTCCGCAACACAGTTCATGCCATTCACCAGCTCTTGAAGACTCATTTCCTCGAATTTCTTGTCAACATCAATGTGGAAGTCAGGGCGTAACTTATTAGTGGAACGCTTGCGTTTTGTATTATCTGACAGCATTTTAAAATTATTCAACCAATCCAGGTCAGGCATACCTTGAACTTGTTTAGCTGTGAACAAATTGCTGATATCTCCATCTAGAAGGCCTAGTGAGGATGTAGATAATCCCGCGCTGGATAATCCTGTCTGAAGCGTCTGTTGAGCTGCTGCCACACGGGGGGTAGCTGTAGGTGATTGAACTAACTCATAAACTTGGCCCTGGTGGATAACTCTCTTGGGTGCTACAGGTACAGCTGGTTTAGACAGTTCACATACACATCTGTTGTGAATAATACGGTTAGGTTTACTAGTAGGATCAGCCAAAAGCAAAGGAGTACTACCTTCCCCCAGGGGTGTGGGTCCTTCAGTCCCACCTAGCGGTCGAGAACCCTGAGGCGCAGTAATAACACCTTTATTGACACAAGATTTAGCATTGCCAACTAGTTTACCTTGCTTCCACAACAGATATTCTTGGTAACTTGCACCTTCGGTGAGCGTGCGACCGCCGGAGGCTTTGTTGATAACCGGTCCTCCGCTGAGCGATGGATCTCCTGAGCTATTCTGCCTATTATTGGGCATGTTTGGGCTACCAATTTCGTGGAAAATGCCAGCTGAGTCCTTGTAGTAGATTGGTTCGACCACGGAGGCCTGTGGAAGGCCAATTTGGCCTGAAACAGCTTTGCTACTAGCCTGAATCTTGCCAACCGGAAGGAGGGGTCCGCCATCTTGGATTCCGCAGTGAATGTTGAGATGCGCTTGTGCCTGGTCTGCTAATGAGTTTATGTCAGGGACCAGCGGAGCTCCGAGGAAACCTGGGCCTTTTTGGACACTTTGGCTATTCTGGGGTGAGTAGTCTCTGTCATTAAGACCATCTGGAGTACGATTTGTGGCTATATCCAAAGGGAATACATTGGGTTCAACTGTACCGGTCAGACCTTTGGCCCCATCACTGTAGATTGTCATGGCACCTTCCCATGCCCGAACGCCATCATTGAGATCTCTTATCGTCCTTTTATTTTCGGCTCGAATCGATGCTAGCTCTAGTTGTAGTTCTTGTCTTCTAGCCAGATTTTTGATTTCCACCTTGCGAGCTTCTTCTGCCTTGATTTCGGCCAATAAATCTTCATTTGGGTCTGATGTGCCATCTCCCGGGACCGGGCTTGTCCGCCCGGGCGCTGTGCCTTGTTGTCGGGGATCGATGGTGTTTGCACCGGTCCCTCTGTCGCCTGTCACGTCCTCGTCATGGTTGAATGACGATGTGTCCTTTGGTGTGTCATGACTTACCATGTCATGTCGAGACTTCCATCTAGGGTTCGGGCACGTACAGTTTGGACAAGCCCTCGAGTTCCCATGGTAGTCTTGCCCACACGCATCACATTTTACAGCCATTATGGCCCAGCAAATAGTGATAATAATGAAAAAATTTGTGAGCAACATGGAGCTAGCAGCAGGCCTGCAGCGTGCAGGGGAAGCACTAACTAGGTCAGCACACCTGGGAGTCTACCTGTACAGGTGTGGGGACTAGGCCTCCCTCTAGTGATCAATACTCGCATCAACTATTGATGCTTAACCACAAGGGTCACATTTGGTGAATCCCTCTCACTAAGGGGTGTCACAGGTCCAGCCGCATACCAGTATCAGTAGAAAAATCAAGGGGTGTCACAAAATTTGTGAGCTAGCAGCAGGCCTGCAGCGTGCAGGGGAAGCACTAACTAGGTCAGCACACCTGGGAGTCTACCTGTACAGGTGTGGGGACTAGGCCTCCCTCTAGTGATCAAATTATAAATGTTGATAACAATTAAATGCAAATCACTTTAGTGTCGATTTTCGTGATTTTCACCAAAAAATCATGATAGATGGTCACTTTAGAGGAAAATCCCTCTTGCCAAGCCTCACAAGGGTCACATTTGGTGAATCCCTCTAACTAAGGGGTGTCACAGGTCCAGCCACATACCAGTATCAGTAGAAAAATCAAGGGGTGTCACAAAATTTGTGAGCTAGCAGCAGGCCTGCAGCGTGCAGGGGAAGCACTAACTAGGTCAGCACACCTGGGAGTCTACCTGTACAGGTGTGGGGACTAGGCCTCCCTCTAGTGATCAATACTTGCATCAACTATTGATGCTTAACCACAAAGGTCACATTTGGTGAATCCCTCTCACTAAGGGGTGTCACAGGTCCAGCCGCATACCAGTATCAGTAGAAAAATCAAGTGCCCCAAGTACTGGGTACCGTAAATCAATATTAAAGTGTAACTGTGACTGAATACAACTCATTTCAGACAAGGTCATTTCAGATCCCAATCTGGTGCCTGCCCTAATGGTACCGGGTATTTTAAAAGAGAAAAGAGTTAATGAGTGGTCATTTTTTAACATTGTGAGACCCAGAGTCATTTCAGACCCAGGTCATTTCAGACCAATATCCATTTCAGACCCAGGCCATTTAAGATCCCAATCTGGTGCCAGCCCTAATGGTACCGGGTATTTTAAAAGGAAAAAGAGTTAATGACCCTTGTGAGACTCGAGCAATTCCAATTTTATAGGTCATTTTTGACGACCTGAAATTAGGTCAAATAAAATTTTCCTTACTTTTTGGGGATTTTTCCTGTATCCTTTTCGTGTTCTTCCCCTCTCTCATAGTTGCCATTTTCTCATCATTATTTTACAATGAAATCAAAGAATTTGATACATCCATTGATATGTGGCCTAACATTTCCTATATAAAAAAAAGTATTAAAAAAAAAATCCGACCTACCGACCCTAGCACTTTGAGCTGTTACTGGAAACACAGCTTTTATTTTTCTTGGCCCTAATACAAGAAGATGGAGCAGGTTAGGTCTAAGACCTAAAAGACCCGAGTTTTTAAAGCAATTTTCAATGCTATTTTCAATTTAATTTTCAATATTCAATCAGATATTGACAAATAGTGAGTGATTACTGACATATGTTGATGAACTGCTGACAAATAATGAGCAATTCCTAACATGTATTGACTAATTGCTGACAAATAGTGCATTATTACTGATATATTTTTACAACTACTGACAAATAGTGAGTAATAACTAACATATATTGACTATTTGCTGACAAATAGTGCATTATTACTGACATATTTTGACTAATTACTGACAAAAAGTGAGTAATTACTAACATAAATTGACTAATTGCTGACAAATAGTGCATTATTACTGACATATTTCGACTAATTACTGACAAAAAGTGAGTAATTACTGACAAGAAATGAGTAATTACTAACATAAATTGACTAAATGCTGACAAATAGTGCATTATTACTGACATATTTGCTGACAGATGGGAGTCAAGAACCATGCCATCCATAAAAGGGTTAACTGCACATCAATGCCTTGTCTATCAATAAAGGGTTGACTGTGCATCAATGCATCATGCCATCCATAAAGGGTTAAGTGCATCAATGCATCAGGTTATCCATGAAGGGTTAAAGTGCATCAATGCATCTTGCCATTCATAAAGGGTTAAATGTGCATCAATGCATCATGCCATTCATAAAGGGTTAACTGTGTATTAATCTATCATGCCACCCATAAAGGGTTAAAGTGCATCAATGCATCATGCCATTCATAAATTGTTAAGGTGCATCAATGCATCATGTTATCCATGAAGGGGTTAAATGTGCATCAATGCTTTGTAACATCCATAAAGGGTTAACTGTGCATCAATGCATCATGCTATCCATAAAGGGTATCAATGCTACATGCCATCCATAAAGGCTTAAAGTGAATCAATGCATCATGCCATTCATAAAGGGTTAAAGTGCATCAATGCATCATGCCATTCATAAAGAGTTAACTGTGTATCAATGCATCATGCCAATTATAAAGGGTTTACTGTGTATCAATGCATCATGCCATCCATAAAGGGTAAAAATGCATCACTGCATCATGTCATTCTTAACGGTTTAAAGTGTGTCAATGCATCATGCCTTTCATAAACGGTTAAAGTGCATGAATGCATTATGCCTTTCATAAACGGTTTAAGTGCATCAATGCATCAGGCCATTCATAAAGGGTTAACTGTGCATCAATGCATCATGCTATCTATAAAGGGTTAACTGTGCATCACCGCACCATGCCACCCATAAAGGGTTAAATGTGCATCAATGCTTTGTGAAATCCATAAAGGGTTAACTGTGCATCAATGCATCATGCTATCCAAGAAGGGTTAACTGTGCATCAATGCATCATGCCATCCATAGAGTGTTAAAGTGCATCAATGCATCATGCCATTCATAAAGGGTTAACTGTGCATCAATGCATCATGCTATCTATAAAGGGTTAACTGTGCATCACCGCATCATGCCACCCATAAAGGGTTAAATGTGCATCAATGCTTTGTGAAATCTAAGAAGGGTTAACTGTGCATCAATGCATCATGCCATCCATAGAGGGTTAAAGTGCATCAATGCATCATGCCATTCATAAAGGGTTGACTGTGCATCACTGCATCAGGCCATTCATAATGGGTTAAATGTGCATCACTGCATCTTGCCATCCATGAAGGGTTAAATGTGCATTAATGCATCATGCTATCTATAAAGGGTTAGGCCACTTAGAACTCCTAATATAATAAGGGTCATCATACTTATGTGTGTATATATATATATGTAGAGGTATACATATATATATGTTACAATATGGTCCTTTGGTGCGGTGGGTGAGTCAGCCACCCGGGCTTCGCCCTCCACTTCCCGGATAGGTGGCAGCATCTGTTCGGGTGGTGTGAGAGAGGCACGGGGTGGCGCCACTGTCCCTACCTATAAGACGAGGACAGGGCTCAGTCGCCGCGTCAGAGATAGTGAGACCACCGCTGTACGAAACTCTCTAACCCTCAATAGAGAATCCGGCATCTGCTACAAACTATCCGAGCTACCTCCGGGTAGCCGTGTCTGTGTCATCCGAACTGTAATAAAAACCTGTTCGCATACACCCGAATCCTCCTCTTGTTGACTTGTCTGTCGAATAGAATAAGAGGAGAAAGGAACCCGTTACACTGGTGCCGTGACCAGTGGGTTCGGCGATATGTATAGCCCGGACACATAGTGTCCGAACAGGCGAGTACAAGATTGGCGTATAACGCCAATCCGGATGAGACCCGGGAGGAACCAGCGCATTTTAATGCGCCCTCCGGGGACCAGCAATGGAGGGACACGATACCTCACTATGCGGATAGTGAGGAAAATGTCCCGGAATCAATCCTGGTAAAACACCGGACTGAACGTGTTAACCAACATTATTCTGTCAATTTGGAATTGGCAGACTCTTTGTTCAAAACTGGAGGAAGCCATGATCCAAATCATCCGGCTCCTATGCCAAGGAAGGTAACTTTTGGTGAACTTCCTTACGATGTCCCAGGGCATTTACCACCACTTGATTGTAGTGCGATTACCACTGGGAATGTTACTTTCACCATTCCGGATCATGATAAATATAATCGGGAAATGGATGAAATGAACCAGCAATATCTGGCTATGAATGAGACGCTGAACCTGATAGCGAGAGCTAAAGATGAAGCGTTCGAAGAGAAAGAGGATATTTTGGAAAATCTCCGAGATATGAGAGCTGAGTTTGAGAATGAAAAACAAACTCTGAAGCAGCAGTTGCATGAGGAAGAACTCCAATTTCCAAATGCAAAAGAATCGCTGCAGGCAGAATACGAGCAGCTTAAACAATGTTGTGTTAAGCAGGCCGAAGACAATGAAGCTGTCCGAATAGGTATCCTCCGATATAACGAGCAGTTGATGAATGATCGGGATGAATATCTACTCGAACTGCAGGATTTACAAAATACTGCAGCTGCATTGGGTGACTACGTAGAACAAACCCAACAAGCAATTGGCCCATTAGACGATACAATAATCGTACAATTAGCTAGTCGTTTACAGGCAGGAACTACAGTAGACAATAATGATGCTGTAGGATCGCAGAGTGCGGCACCTGTTGCCGGCCCCACACGGTATAATCCTTTCGTAACCGATGGAGCTGATAAACATGTGGCAGGCGGTATTTATAATCCCAATAAGCCGCCGAATGGAGTAGATTCCACAACTAAAGGAATAAGATCACCCACTACAGGTAGTTCCCATACTACTCCACCCGGAAACAATGTAAGAGCCCCACCAGTACCTCAATTACCTTTTTTGACGAATACAAGGTCAGCTGCTGGTGGAGCAGGTGATCCTTCGGATCCAAATAACGATGGTTCGGGTAGACAAGACAGAAATCGGAATAAGAACCCGAAACAACCGGACCCACCGAAACCCACCCCGGGACCTTCCAATTCTGGTCCCGGAGCAAGTACACTACAAGGAATACATTGCCTGATGGTCATTCTCGGAATGCTCCATCTCGTCCAACTTATGTAGGTATGCAAAATGCACAGAGCCCACATACAAGAACGTACGCCGATGGTGGTCAACCTCCGACCAGTGACTCCCATGGTTTCCGGGGGAAACCAAGCGAATAGCTACGGCTATGACGGTAGTAATACCGGTTATACCTATACCCAAAATTCAAATTATTTTGGGCAAGGACGTAGCCAAGGCTATGGGGGAGGTGGAGGTTATCCATCAAGAGGATCCGGAGGTGGAAGATATCCATCAGGAGGATCCAGAGGTGGAGGTTATCCATCAGGAGGATCCGGAGGTGGAAGATATCCATCAGGAGGATCCGGAGGTGGAGGTTATCCATCAGGAGGATCCGGAGGTGGAGGTTATCCATCGGGAGGATCCGGAGGTGGAGGATATCCATCAGGAGGATCCGGAGGTGGAGGTTATCCATCGGGAGGATCCGGAGGTGGAGGATATCCACCGGGAGGATCCGGAGGTGGAGGTTATCCATCAGGAGGATCCGGAGGTGGAAGATATCCATCAGGAGGATCTGGAGGTGGAAATTATCCATCAGGAGGATCCGGAGGTGGAGGATATCCACCGGGAGGATCCGGAGGTGGAAGATATCCATCGGGAGGATCTGGAGGTGGAAACTATCCATCAGGAGGATCCGGAGGTGGAGGATATCCACCGGGAGGACCAGGAGGTAATACCCCATATGGTGCCAATCAAGGAGACGGAGGAAAGCCTAAGAGAATGAACAGGCGTTCTTCTATGTCTCCCGGAATGCAAGAATTTTTTGATAATAGTAAATGCATTCAGGGATTGGGAATCGATTGCTATCGTATAGGAGCCGATGTTGTCGAAGTAATGGATTGGAGTTTAAAAGAAGCCAACCGGCTTAGGGGTTGTTCCAACCCTGCGTGTCGTATGGGCCGGATACCTCCCCAATACGATCCGAATGAACCTTGGAAAGATAGCTACCAAATATTTGTAGACGAGGTAAATTGTAGCGGATGGACTAAAGACGAAGCGTTACCGTATTTAGTCTGCTGGCTTAGTAAGGGAGGTAGAGTAGCCCTGAACAGATGGAGAAAAGAATATGGGATAGAAGGTACCTACGACGAATTGTTGGAGTGTGCCTGCTACCTATTCGGTTCTATTGTCCGAGAAGATCCTTGGATCACATTTAAGAGACGGACACAGAAACCCAGAGAATCACATAAAGTCTTTGGGCTGGAACTACAGGACCTGCTTAGTAAAGCTAGGCCTAATTGGGAATATGACGATGAATGTTGGATACAAGAATTATTCACTCAATTCATTGCCGGACTCCGTGATCCAGAACATAAGACTGTGGCCTGGGATGAATGGAAGGACGATACCTCCTTCAGTGATCTGTTCCTGGCTATCGAAAATTATGACAGAAAGAAGCGGTTGCTAGGCGCAAATACACCCCCTGCAAGAGCTTCAGCAGTTAAAAGTGATCCGCCCATACCGGAACACACTGCTGCGGTTGAGTCCGGTTCAATGGACTCCGATTACGAATATATCTCTGATGATAATGGAGAATATATCGGATCAGTACAAATTGCCGGTAAATATTATCGGCAGAAAAGGTACCGAAAGAGAGGTTTCAAGAAGAAAACAAACTTCCAGAAACCCATAGGGGATGCATTACCCGTAGCACCTAAACTAGAGGTGCCGCAGAAACCGGTAGCACAATTACCGGTACCACAATTACCCACATTCTCTACTCCTCAGGTGGCAGTGTCGACTGCTCAGGGAGATTTTATGGAGAATCTGGTTACTCGATTGACAAATGCTCTGCGACGCCCAAGGGTAGATAAGTCTCAGAGGAGGTGCTATAGGTGCCAAGAATTAGGCCATTTCGCTGCTGAATGTGTGGCAGAGAAACCGGTGTATAGAGCACGGATGAGTTTTTCTACAGTAGAGGATAAGGAAAACTGAGGGGGGATTCTGTTAAGGGCAAGCAACAGGATCCCAGGAAAGTCACTTGCCATGATACCACCAGCAGTGGTGCAGATCTGAATGGAGTAACACATTCGCCCAATACTGAGGTGGTAGAGCAGCCCACTCAGGAGATTGGGGAATCCGGTATGACAAGTGCCCAGGGAGCACAGGGGAAACCCGGTACCGGATTGGAGGTAGGAGGTCATCTTTTGGCCAGAGTTGGTAGTGCTCACCTACCCCCGGGCCATCCTTGTCTGGAATACTTAAAAGGATGTGGACAGGACCCGGGTGCGAATAATGAGGATTCTGCAATAACTGATGTACCTTCCATGTTGCATGGAAGGCAGTGGTATGTTTCGCTTGATATCAATGGAAGACCCGCTGAATTCCTAGTCGATACGGGAGCTAGCCATTCCTGTGTCTCTCAGAAGATAGCGGATCTTATACCGGATGTGTGCGATACTCTCCTATTGGGAGGAAACGCCCAAACGGCCGACGGTAGTAAGATGCAAACATATGGTAGGATGTGTGTGAAATTGCAATTTGAGGGTACTCACGAATATGTGATAACCACTACGATTGTCGGTATAGCGGATGAGGGGATATTAGGATTAGACTTTGCGGCCCTGTATGGAGCAGTCTTGGAGCTGGAAGTCAAGAGAGGAATACTGTACCGCTGGAAACCATGTAACAATGGTGGATTGCAGATACAAGTTGTCATTCCATCTGCCATGCGTAGAGACATCATGTATTATTGTCATGGACACAGAACAAGTGGTCACTTTGGGAAGAAACGATCTTTAGCTCGTCTCTCAAAAAGATACTACTGGCTGGGTATGTCGCAGGACTTACTCCGATGGGTAAGTAAAGACTATCCATAAAGGCTCCATATGAATCCCTCGAGAGTCTCCCGAAGACGAGCGATAATGGCAGAACTGTACGGATTGTTATTTGTTTATATGTATCGCACGTGTTGTGTGACGTCACGTTGGCTACTCGCGTATGACCTCTCGTGACCCCGCCTGGCTGCGGGTAAGTGACGTCAACCGCGAGAATTCGGCCATATTGGATTGAACGGGCAAGGGAGACAGACCAAGCTTCTGGACCGTTTTTCTAGCCTCTTCCGATTAACAGTAACAACAAGCGAGACCCTCTAGCGCAGGAGAGAATGAACACCAAGTAGGTGAGTGTTCGGCAGGGAGAAAGCAAACCTACCCCAGAAGTTGTCTTCTTAGCTTAATGGCTGAGAAAACCGTGGTGGAGTCGAAGCGGTCCGGCGAGCCGGGTCACTTGACTCCCGATAGCGTCCCCCTGGATGCCGATGTACAGCAAGGCCCACAGCCTTTGTCCCCGGTTACCCCGCGGGAGGAAGAGATGATGGAGTTCGACGATGATCTCGAGAACTTCAACTTGGGGAAGAACAGTAGACCGGTTTCACCGGTACCGTCTTCCCCAGGCGACAACAGTGCAGGGGGGGATCGCCCTCCTGCACCGGATTCGTCACCCGAGACGATGGGGGAATCCAGTGAAGCCACCGGTAACCCGACTACCAGCAGTTGGGCGGACGACTGCAGTGGAAACCCGAATGACGGATTTCGAACCCTTGGGCACCACAGAGTGAGCGAGGACTACTACCCATCCTATGATGGTAGGTACCTCTTCGTTCACCCGAACCTGATGAAGATGGATGATGTCGGTCGTCATATTCTGATTGACCCGGAAGTCCGACGGAGTATTCTGGAGAGTGAGTGGAATGAGTGCTGCAACTCCGGGAGGAAGCCAGTTCAAACTGGACGCAGCAGAAAAGATGTCAGGCGGGAGGGATCCCTGAGACTTCCGGATGGTACCCACAGCCAGATGGACCGATCAAGGTCACCGCTGGACCATCATGATGCGGAGAAATCTTCGAGAGAAGTGACCTTCAAACACCCGTCACAGGTGTTAAGGAGCACTTCCGGCAGGCCTAGTTCTTATAAGACCGCTGCTGAAGCCACACCTGGCAAGCTTGACTCCAGCCAATTCCCCGACTTAGGAGGACATGGCCCGGAGAGTCAAGTACTGACACCCTGTAACAAGGGTAAACTGCGCCGGAAGCCGTCTGCGGCAGCCGGCAGTCCTATCGCTGGAGGTACTTATAAACCTCTCACCAGCGACGAACAAATTCAGCATTACCTGAAGTTGGGATTGCAGGTACACCTCCCCCCTACCCTGGATGGTGTACCTTTTGTTCACGTGGGACCAGACCCATCCAGGCCTGCTCCCATTCCGAAAGCTGTGGTTAGCACTGAGAAAGCTACCCCAACCGCTCCACCAGCACCCGCTAAAGTGGAGAAAGAACCACCCGAAGCGCCGAAGGACAAAATTGTCGTTCGCTGTGGGAGGGCGGAGACCTGGTTCGACAGCTGTGAACCGGGTAAAGCTGAAGTCCAGAGCACCATCTATCAGGCGTGGGAAGGACTTCAACGTCAGAGGGCCATAGCATTCCATCAAGGGATGATTAATGACACTCTGATGTGTTTTTCGGGAGCTGCACGAAGCCGAAAAGGATCGTGTGGAGAAACAGGTCAAAGACGATGTCAAATATCAGGAAGACCTGGCGGAAAAAGCACAACAGAAATCAGATTGTGCCGTCCACGTCCTGAAAAAGAAATTGGACGCAGAGGAGATGAAGAATGTCCAACTTCATAGTAAGTTTATGACAGTCTTCGGTGTCGATCTCGATGAGTGGGATGGCACAAAGGAACATGCTTTGCGGTTGCTGAAAGATAAATATGGCAAAAAGTAACCGCAGTCCTCCCTAAGGGACCCGACTAGTCTATTGGCATAATCTGGTAGGCCGTACAGTATTCTTCATCCATCCGGACTAGAATACCGGATGATCCACAAGGATGATTCCCGAGGTCCCGGTTGGACTACTAACCCATCCAAGTGCGATGTTCACCATATGACATCTACAACCTATTTATAAAAGGGACTGCAGCGCACGGATGTACCCGATATCCAACCGGAACTATACATCTGTGGGGAGACACACGGCACACTCGCGGATAGTGCCATTGTGGTATCCTATGATGACATCTACAACCTAGTTATAAAAGGGACTGCAGCGCACGGATGTACCCGGTATCCAACCGGAACTATACATCTGTGGGGAGACACACGGCACACTCGCGGATAGTGCCGTTGTGGTATCCTATGATTGTTACATTCCTGATATATTTTTTCACTCGGACTATTCAATATAACGGATATAGGAGCATATGACGCAACCGTGGATAGCGTCATTATGTTTCCTATACTATATTATATAAATTTACAAGACTTTAGCACACCGTAGAGGATTAGGGTAGCTGCCCTGTCATCTTACATACTATAACCACAAGGATTAATCACACAAGTTCCATATCTCAGGAATGGACGATGCTCTATTATCAGAGCAATAATACCAATATATATATCTTGTCATTTGAACTATTCCACCACCTGGACTAACCGGACTGTGTTCATCCATATTTATTTTGATCTCTCCTGGACAGTTAATACGGATCTGTGGTCCGAATGAATATATAATAATATATTCATATATTATAATAACTATGTCATTCCTGTTGATAAATATTCATAGTATGTTTGTAAAAAAAAAAAAACCCAAAGGGTGTATGACGATTAAATATTATATTGTAATATATTTTCCATTCCGGATGTATACCTATTATTACTTTGTGATATACGATTTAATATCACTTCTATCCGGTTATATATATGTTCATATATTGTCGTCTAATGACACATATCCATAATGTTAAATAACCTCTATTATTATAAGATAGATATAACTATAACATAACCCCATTGTTGGTTAAATAGTTTATTTATCCCCCGAGTTTTATCTAGTGGGGGTAGTATAGAGGTATACATATATATATGTTACATTATGGTCCTTTGGCGCGGTGGGTGAGTCAGCCACCCGGGCTTCGCCCTCCACTTCCCGGATAGGTGGCAGCATCTGTTCGGGTGGTGTGAGAGAGGCACGGGGTGGCGCCACTGTCCCTACCTATAAGAGGAGGACAGGGCTCAGTCGCCGCGTCAGAGATAGTGAGACCACCGCTGTACGAAGCTCTCTAACCCTCAATAGAGAATCCGGCATCTGCTACAAACTATCCTAGCTACCTCCGGGTAGCCGTGTCTGTGTCATCCGAACTGTAATAAAAACCTGTTCACATACACCCGAATCCTCCTCTTGTTGACTTGTCTGTCGAATAGAATAAGAGGAGAAAGGAACCCGTTACAT